>OW240913.1:131944372-132017936 GCA_933207985.1 Pelobates cultripes | reverse complement strand
CACCGGCTCTGATCCTGGGCAGGTGCACCAGTCTACTGGTGACCCACAGGAGGGGATTGCACTGCACTCTCCTCTTGCCCAGACCTGTCTTTACTGCAGTGCAGGTGCCCTCTGCCCCTAATTTACAGTGGCTCACACTCACAGCAAGCAGTGCCTGGAGCCCTTTGCAGCGATGGGAACTAAGAGGTTCTGCGGCAGGTGGCCGTCCTGCAAGCATTACATTAAACAGCTGTTCCCCATGCAGCCACAGGTGGCGCTGTGCTGAGAGAATGTGATTACTCTTCACTTCCTCCCAGCATACAGCGCAGCGCATGGGAGAGGGAGAGGAGGAGGCATGATTTAATCTTACAACAAATCCATTAAGCAAATCTTTGGGGGGGATCAGCTCTGTTTGCACAGTTTATTGGTGTTTACTCTGATGTCTGTATTAATATTGAGGGATTTCTAAGTAGTAACATCAGTATGTGTCAGCAGGGCCAGCTGTTGGGGTGTGCAAGCTGTGTGGTCATGCAGGGTGCCATGTCAACAGAGGAGCCCGGCGGCCAACACAGCTCACAAGTTGGGGACCCCAGCATATTCAATTTAAATGATTCGCTGGTGGTCCACTGGTGCGCACCAGCAGTAGGTGCAGTCAGATTATATCCTCTCCCTCATGGTTCTGACGCTCAGTTAGTGAGTCAGAGCACAGGCTCAGAGATTCTCAGCCTGTGCTCTGACAACATTGAAAGTCAGAGCCGTGAAGGAGCGGGTATGGCAAAGAGCTACTGATTAGCATAACATCAATATCCATTATAAAACCAGGTGGGCATGGATGGTGAACTGATTTGGTGGTGCAATGGGCCACTTGACTGGTTTTGCCCCCCAGGCCTAAGGCTGCCAGCCCTCCCCTGGCTCACAGTGTCCCACTCTAATCAGCTAAGTAAACCATAACACCTGCAAAGGGTTTCTGAGCCTTTAAATGGTCTCTCAGTCTGGTTCAGTAGGAATCACAATCATGGGGAAGACTGCTGACCTGACAGTTGTGCAGAAAACCATCATTGACACCCTTCATAAGGAGGGAAAGCCTCAAAAGGTAATTGCGAAGGAAGTTGGATGTTTCCAAAGTGCTGTATCAAAACACATTAATAGAAAGTTAGGTGGAAGGGAAAAGGGTGGAAGAATAAGCAGAAGCAGCAGGGATGACCGCAGCCTGGAGAGGATTGTCAGGAAAAGGCCATTCAAAAGTGTTGGGGACTTTCAGAAGGAGCGGACTGAGGCTGGAGTCAGTGCATCAAGAGCCACCACACACAGATGGATCCCGGACATGGGCTTCAGATGTCGTATTCCTCTTGTCAAGCCGCTCCTGAACAACAAACAACGTCAGAAGCGTCTTACCTGGGCTAAAGAAAAACAGCCCTGGTCTGTTGCTCAGTGGTCCAAAGTCCTCTTTTCTGATGAGAGCAACTTTTGCATCTCATTTGGAAACCAAGGACCCAGCGTCTGAAGGAAGAATCGAGAGGCACACACTGCAAGATGCTTGAAGTCCATTGTGAAGTTTCCACAGTCTGTGTTGATTTGGGGAGCCATGTCATCAGCTGGTGTTGGTCCACTGTGCTTCATTAAGTCCAGGGTCAACGCAGCCGTCTACCAGGAGATTTTGGAGCACTTCATGCTTCCTTCCGCAGACGAGCTTTATGGGGATGCTGACTTCATTTTCCAGCAGAACTTGGCACCTGCCCACACTGCCAAAAGCACCAAAGCCTGGTTCAGTAACTGTGGGATTACTGTGCTTGATTGGCCAGCAAACTCGCCTGACCTGGCATTGCCAAGAGAAAGATGAGACATGAGACCGAACAATGCAGAAGAGCTGAAGGCCGCTATTGAAGCATCCTGGTCTTCCAAAACACCTCAGCAGTGCCACAGGTTGATAGCTTCCATGCCACACCACATTGAGGCAGTAATTGCTGCAAAAGGGGCTCAAACCAAGTACTGCGTCCATATGCATGCTTATACTTTTCAGAGGTCCGATACTGTTCTATGTACACTCCTTGTTTTATTGATTGCATGTAATATTCTAATTTACTGAGATTGTGGATTTGGGGTTTTCATGAGCTGTAAGCCATAATCTTCGCACTTATGACAAATCACGGCTTGAACTAGCTTACTTTGCATGTAATGCATCTATCTCATATAATAGTTTCCCCTTTTACGTTGCATTACTCAACTAAATGAACTTTTGCACGATATTCTAATTTTTCGAGTATCACCTGTATATCGTGGCTGGCAATTTTAATTGTGCTCTTGACCATGTAATACAAGAAACTCCTTAAGGGGAGGGTTGTAAATAACAAAGTAATAAAATACTCTAGATCACTAACGCTCTTAATAATTTCGATCTCTTTGATGCCTGGTGAGTATTTTATCCAGACTTTAGAGATTATACACACCTGTCTAGAGTATATTTTACATACTCTAGAATCGACATGGTCTCAGACAACTTGAATTTGATCGATAATTTGAAGAATATAAAACTTATCAATAGTGATGTCCCGAACGGTTCACCGCGGACTCATCATTGAGTAAACTTTGACCCTGTACCTCACAGTCAGCAGACACATTCCAGCCAATCAGCAGCAGACCCTCCCACCTCCTGGACAGCTCACTAAGAATCCAACTTCACAATGAATGTAAAATGGATGCTGTCCAGGAGGTGGGAGGGTTTGGGAGGGAGGGTCTGCTGCTGATTGGCTGGAATGTGTCTGCTGACTGTGAGGTACAGGGTCAAAGTTTACTCAATGATGAGGCGAACCGTTTGGGACATCACTACTTACAATACATGGTCATCATTCTGTTTGACACAAAACACAGTTTCCCGATGAAAAATAGAACTACATGGAAACTAAATAATTACTTGTTGCATAATAGATAAATTGTTTAAAAAACAGATAAGTCAGAAAAGTTAATTGACTGCAATTTCAAAGAGAATGACCCCTCAGACACATCACCTTGGAATACCTGGTGTGCCTTTAAAGCTGCGTTGAAAGGAGATTTGATTAAACTGAACCGTGACTAATATAAAAATGTATCGGCTTTATGAATCTCATTATATAAACTCTCTGCAGATAATAAAATAAATCCCTCACCTGACAGAGTAAGCACAATGGTGGTTATACCAGACAAAATCAATCAATGCATAAACAAAATAATTTCAAAAAACATGAATAAATTAAAACTTGAATTTTACTACAGGGGATAAAAAAAACTGACTCCTAACAAGCTCAGAAAAAAACAAGCAAATTCACATATAACAAAGATTGTTTATCAATACAAAGTTTGTATAAACCTTAATGACATCGGGTACTGTTTTAATGATTAGTATGGAAAATTATATAATCTTCAGGGAGATATCCCTTTGAATTCCATAAATCAGTATTTACTTAAAGGGACACTCCAGGCACCCAGACCACTTCTGCCCATTGGAGTGGTCTGGGTGCCAATTCCCACTAACCTTATATAAACTGCAATAATTACCTTGCAGGATTAAGTCTTCCTCTAGTGGCTGTCTAACAGGTGGCTGTCTATTGCATTAGGTCTCCCCTGCTGGCTGATGTAGGCTGGGGAGGAGAGTAGGCGGAGCTTGACCCAGCGCCAAGGGACATCGGCACTGGACTCCAGTAAGTCACTGAAAAGGTTTTAACCCCTTCAGCAACTTGGGATGGGGGTTGGGAGGGAGAGGGGCACTGCAGGGTCCTGCAGTGCCAGGAAAACTAATAAGGACAGCTGAGGAAACATTTAGCCCTAACCTTTAATAATCCTACTTGTACTGGCCGCTGTCCTGCTTAAATGACTAGGGCCAAGGTATTGCCAATCCTGAAACAAAGTAAAAACTCCTCTGAGTTATCGGCCCATTTCTCTAATAAATTCTGACATCAAATAGTTTGCATCTATTTTAGCTGAACACCTAGTAGGTATAATAGAGAAATTGATTTATCAAGATCAAATTGGATTTATACCCATAAGATGGTCAGGTTTTAATGCGAAAAGAATAATAGATATTATTGATAGCTCTAAAAGTAAAGATATACCACTCCTAGCTATTGCCATTGATCCCGAAAAAGCATTTGATAGGCCAAGCTGGAGATTTCTTGAATGGGTATTATTGTCTTATAATAATGGACGGCAGCTAGATGCAATCATGGCATTGTATAAAAAAAAAAAAACCTTCAGCCAGAATGGTTGGGCCAAATGTTTGCTCGGATTGGTTTACCATAAATAATGGCATCAGACAGGGTTGCCCACTGTCGCCGTTATTATACACACACTCAATTGAACCGCTGGCTTTAAACTTTAGAAATAATTATAATATATGTGGGTTCTAAGTGAGAGACAGTGAATTAAAATCTGCCTGTACGTGGACGATATCCCACTTACAATAAGGGATCCTAAAAAATCCCTTGGAGCATCTGATGGAGAATTTAATTATTACAGTTTGGCATCTAATTACAAAGTAAATAATGACAAGACAAATGGGATTCAGACTAGATGATGTTACAAACTATGAGATCAGCAGATAATATAGATTCATTTGGGCCAGAAAAACTTTTAATCACTTCCAAATGGTACTCCTGAAAGTTCCAGAAAGCTGGCTAACTCTCCTTAAAAATAGCATTAAAGCCTTTATCTGTAGAAGAAAAAACTCAGGATAAATAGATAAGCGCTCTCTCCTAAACCTATAGATAGTGGTCTAAATTTTCCCAATATGAGATTCAACTACTTGGCCAATATGCTATCACATGTCTATAGATTTCAGCTACAAACAGCCATAGTGGAGGGTTGGTTTAAAATTGAAACAGAGGCATTAAAGGGACACTCCAGGCAACCAGACCACTTCTGCCCATTGGAGTGGTCTGGATGCCAACTCCCACTACCCTTAACCTTGCAAGTGTAATTATTGCAGTTTTTTTTATAAACTGCAATAATTACATTGCAGGGTTAACTCAACCTCTAGTGGCTGTCTACTAGACAGCTACTAGAGGGCACTTCCGTGTCTCTAGCACAGATTTTCAGTGCTAGAGCATCGCTGGACATCCTCCCACTGTGTGAGGATCTCCAGCGTCGCTCAATTCCCCATAGGAAAGCATTTTCAATGCTTTCCTATGGGGAGCTATAATGCGCATGCGCGGCATTGCCGCGCACGCACATTAGGTCTCCACGGCCGTCCGAAGGGATCAGTCTCACCCACCGGCCAACGTAATGCAGAGGAGGAGGAGCGGCGGCGCTGGAAGAAGCAGCAACATGGGACATGTCGCTACCGCTGGTAAGTGACTGAAGGGGTTTTCACACCTTCAGCAACCGGTGATTGGGAGGTAGGAGGGAGAGGGGACCTGCAGTGCCAGGAAAACGGATTGTTTTCCTGGCACTGGAGTTTCCCTTTAACTTGAAAGACCTTATTGGCCTAATTTGGAATACAAAAAAGCTTAATACAATGGATGTTCCAATCGAAAATAACAAAATACTAAATCATATTCTTTCCATTTGGGAAGAGATTAAAGTGAGATTTGAGATACATAATTATTCAGATATTCTATAGCTTTTTGTAAGTGAATCCAACATATTTGACCTATCATTATCTAGAAGGATAAATTAGGGTATTTTTAATTTAGATCAATTATTACAGCAGGGTAATTTAATGCCCTTTAAATAGCTGGTTGCCCACTGGACTCACAGGTATTAAGACAAGCAATATTGAGTGTATGTCTGTCATGGTGTGTGTGTTTCTCTGTCAGTATAACTGTGTCATGTTGTGTGTCTGTCTGTCATGGTGTATGTGTCCATCATGGTATGTGTGTGTGTCATGGTATGCACGTGTGTGTGTTTGTCAGCATGTGTGTATGTGTCTGTCATGATGTGTGTGTTTAGGTGACCAGACCCCTTCTATTCGCAAGGGAATAGTGTTTTTACTCACCTTTTTTTTTTTTTTTTTACGCCGAGCTAGTCTCGACTGGCCCTGCCTCTATGGCTGAGATTATCAAGCTTACTCAGCATCTCCTCATAGATATGCATTAAATCAATGCATTTCTATGGGGAACATTCAGCACCTCCATGGAGACACTGAATGTAGGTGCTGCACAGACACAAGAAGCACCTCTAGTGACCGTCTGAGTGACGGTCATTAGAGGTGTCCCTAGGAAACAATGTAAACACTGCCGTTTACATTAAAAAGTCTGCAGGGACAGGCTACAGACACTAAAACCAGTACATTAAGCTGTAGTGGTCCTGGTGACTATAGTGTCCCTTTAAGAATTGTATTTTATCATTGAATATAAAGCTTTGTAAGTTTAAAAAAATACCTGGCTCCTAACTTTTTTAGCTGGCTCCTAGATTCAAAATACATTTGTCAAGCCCTGGTTTATTGTATTTGTTCTGGTGAGTAGAATCATTACCTTCATTCTTTTTGCAGTAAACACTACTTTTCAGAGAAAATGCAGTGTTTGCATTACAGCCGAGTGATAACTTCACTGGCCACTCCTCATATAGCTGCTAGAGGTGCTTCCTGGGACAGTGCTGTACACTGTGCAGCACTTCCATTTAATGTCTCCATCCTCTGCATGGAGACACTAAACTTTCCTCGTAGAGATTCATTGAATCAATGCATCTCTATGAGGAGATGCCAATTGGCCAGGGCTGTGTTTAGCTTGTGCTGGCTCTGTCCCTGATCTACCTCCTGGATAGTCTCAGCCAATTCTTTAGGAAATCACAAAAAATAACTGCAAGCAGTTATGAAACATGGCGCACCGGAAGTGAGACCAAATGGAAGTGCCAGAAGAGAAGTGACGGGAAATACCGGAAGAGACGGAGTACACCGAATCAACAGGTGAAGCTGTTCAACAAATCCAAAGGAGGTATATGATTTGGAATATCTGACACCAGAACTTATTCAGGAATGAAGAAGACTAAAGGACAGTCAAAAGGTGTTTGCTACTTACGGATAAGGACTTTTTCTATTTTTATGCTGTAGTGTATACTATCATTGGTTGTTTGTATTACACACTGCTTAAAATAGTCCTTTATTTCTTATTTAACTTTGAACCTTTTAACAATAAACATTTGGAAGAATTATTTCACCTTTGGTGGCTGCTGAATATCAGAGGCCAGTAGTGGCACCCAGAAGTCCACTATATAGAGCCTGGCACAGCTCTGCCTTTTGTGAGTGCTATTCATACCATTAGTCACTTATATGTTAATATGAATTACACTATGTGCATTTGTACTGTTTTTATTATAGATTCCTGTTCTTATTAACCTTAGTATTAGTAACTGGAAATTCTGCATTCCATTTTAGAGAAGTATAATTTGTGCATCCACGTGGTGGTCTGTGTACCAGTTGTTGTAACTTGTATTTCTTGTTATATTAATTCTATGGGAAAGCATTGTGTTTGTCTCAGAGAATCACTTCTGATGATGTCAGCCAAGCAGGCAGATCAGGGGCAACAGGTGCTGACTTTAATAAAAGATTTTACTACATTTATGGGGGAGATGGGGGATGAGGAGGGGCAGACAGATGGTGGTTTTAACACTCTAGGGTAAGGAATACATGTTTGTGTTCCTGAACCTATAGTGTTTTTTTTGCAAAAATATTTGGTTCAAGCAAACAAATATGTTTCCCAGGTATTAAGATTTCCTGGGGCATGGCCTGCCAAATAATGGAGTAGGATGCTGTTCACTGAGGGTTTGCGATCTCAGCCCACATAGCCCCTTAACACAGCTCGCCCACTGCATAAAATTGGGAAAACCCGATGCAGGGTAACCCCTGGACCTTCTGGCTCTGGTTCCCCAAGACAGGCAACAGGCCCCATAGATGCTTATATATCAACAACAGACAGCCTCGGACACTCACGGCAATCAGACAAGATGGCGCTGGCCTCCCCGGGCTCTGACAGCAACTGCCGGGGTCCTCACGGAGCGAAGCCTTGACACAGATTTTGGCGAAACTAGCAGCAATATATCCGCCAACTTGCTCACCAGAGCAATAATAATGCCTTAGTGACAGAATTGTGGACAATGATTAGGGAGGAGATATTACAGGTACGCAGGGATAAGTGAGAGAGAGTGTGAGTGAGCGAGTGTGTGTTTTTTGTTTGTTTTTTTTCTGTTCGGGTGGGAGTGTGGGACGCATCAATGCCGTGAAGATGGAAGTCTTTCCCCGACTCTTATACCTGTTTCACACGATACCGATAACAGTCCTCCGGATATTCTTTCAGTCAGTGACCACTGCCATCAGAAGAATGGTATGGAACCAAAAGGAGCCTAGGATCGGTACATTCCTACTGGAATTACCCAAAGCCCAGGGAGGCATCGACCTCCCCTCAATTATTGGGTATTACCACTCCGCACATCTCCTCAGAGTGATAGACTGGCATGCTCACCCAACCACTAAAACATGGGTACACTCAAGAGGATTCAAGCCACAGAAAAGATCCCATCTCTACTCTGGAACAGCAACCTAACACTCCGTTCCCTGCGAACGGGCAACCCCTTAATTGACGCCACACTTTATCTGGTGCTCCCTATGTTACAAACAGCAACTGACCACATCCCCTAACCCCCTCACACCCAACACCCACAACCCGTACCTGGGAGTGGGCCTATCCCCTGTAGACCTACACACTTTCCAGACAGACTTGTCATACATATGCCAATGGTGTGACGACGGTCACCTCAAATCCATGGCAGCTATGCTCCCTGACACCACCCCAACAGGACTAGACCAATACCACCAAATCAAGAGCTTCTATACGACCACCCCCTACAAGTGTCTCTTACATAGGGACCTCACACAATTTGAGTCGCTATGTACATCCAGACAGCACACAGCCAGAGGCATATCCATGCTCTACACAATGCTACACCACGCTTCACATGTGGTGGACCTGCCCGATTATAGCCCCCTTCTGGACGATGGTGAACTCTAAGACCGAAGAGATCACGGACTTGGATCTGCCACTCCAGCCTCTCCCCATGCTGCTACACCACACAAAAATTCCCTGACGGCTGCAAAATCCCTCATTCCCGCGCTCTGGAAGCAGATGGGTGCGCCATCCTTCCAGCAATGGGTAGACCACGTGGGAGAGATTTACTCCATGGAATCATTGACCACAGCCCTACAAGGTCGCTCAGACAGTAATGTGAATACCTGGACTGCATGGCTGGTGTATATATCCATCAACATAACAAACCATTGAATCTCCTATCCTGTGACTATGGGCGCTGCAATATACCTTGCCCAATACACTTTAAAAGGCTCCATTCATGTAATGTAAGTACTTTTGTACTCCACAAAAAGAGACCGACCGCTGGCCCTAATTCCCTGGAACTGTTTTGGGCATGAAGCCATGCTTGCAGCCGGTCAAAAAGAGACTTCCATGAAACTATTGAACCCCTGCTCTGATCTGGGTGATTTTTGGATATGTTGTTCAGCCCGGTCAGGGCTATCCAGGGATTTATGTTATGATTTAGGGTACTTTTTGAACTTTGTGAAAATTTGTTTTCTCTGCTTGGAGATAATTGAGTTACTTACAGGACTTTACTCAATTATCTCCCAAGCAGAGGGGAGGGATTGTGTGCTGTACATGGGGTGTCACAGACTGTATGTTTGTTCCGATTGGTTTATGTCCTTTGTGTTTCTGTGCCCCATCAGGTCCAGGGGGTGTTCCTCTGGCCTGGAGAATTGCATAAAAGAGTGGGTGAAGGAGCACGAGCACCGGGTACAGCAGGAGCTTTGGCTAACTATGGTGGTATACGGTTCAGCAGACCCCCTGGACGGACGAGCACGACTGGCCCGAAGGGGACGATTTCGTTGGCCGGGTCTCGTTTGGGATGCCCTGGAGGAAGACATTGATTTCGTCAGCACGGAGGAGTCTAGATTTTGGGACATCTATGACTAGAGTGGGCATGCATGTTTGGGCTGATGCCAGCGCGGTGAGACGAGACATGATCCACCTGGTAACAATGGAGTGGGAGCTGGAGCAGAAATACCAACACCTGCTCAGCTCAATTTGGCCCCAATCTACCTGCCAGGCAGAACCAGATCTACAACCCTTCAGCTGGGAAGACCTGGCTGAGGTACCCCCTGCTTCCCTACCAGCTAACAAAGGGGGGATCCTCATAGACTGGTCCTGGGAAGATCTCCAGATGGCAGGTAGAGATGGGACCAAGGTCTCTCCACCGGCCCTACAGGGATGCTGGCCCAGATCCCCAGCTACAGCCAGAGTTACCGGGAGAAGAGACAGTCAGTCTCAAAGGAAATGCACACCCAACTTCTGGTACTGCCACTATATAAGGGAAAAAATATTTAATTTATGTTTTCATTATGGTCTACAAGGGCAATTATTTCTGTAAGTAGCTAATGTAACCTACTAAAGCAACATTGGGCATACATACAGATCAGCTGACTCCAGTTGTGTACACACCTATATTTTGGCCAGGGCTCTCATATGTTTGAATTTGCCATGCCGAGTGCTTCGAGACAAATACATGAAAACATGTTTATAGTGACTGGATGGTGTGAACAAGGTTGGTTACTTTTTAAGCTCCATTAAATAAAAAATAAACGCTCCAAGAACAACCACTACAGTACACGGGCACACCCCCCTCCTCCATCACCCCCGTAAACAATTCGTTTTAGAACGGTTTAACAAATTCAAAGATCTTACCATAAAATGCAGACTGGAAATGCAAATTTTTTTTTTTTTTTTTTTTTAAATTCTTTATTTTTCACAAAAAGAAGTGCATATATGTGACCCTGTATAGGCTTACGCAGAAGCCATAAAAGAGGGGCATATTTATGATGCTGTGTAGGCTTGCACAGAAGCCGCAGTACGTTTTCAGATGGGTCAATTATACATAAGAGATGAATGTTACATCATGTTTAGTTGTATGCTTATTACCGTTTCTATTTTGTTCTGTAGACCATCTGACGCCCTGTGGCTTGTTAGGGCAGCTCCACATGAGTTGCCTGATAGAGCTCGCTGTGAGGTCACGTGTCACTTCAATTGGTGTATTTTTATACAATTGATAGCTAAAGGTAACATAACGAACATGAAAAAGTCATACATTAACCAAAACTTTATAATCGTTGTTGTCTGTGATACTGTGAGTTGGCGTGTCAGCTTCCACAGCTCGGACGAGGATCATCGTGTGCGCTTTGGTCTTTAGCCCTGAGTGTGTGTTCGGTTCCCCTGTCCACTCTCCCTATTCTCCTGGTATTGTTCCCATAGTTCCCATGTCCTGCCAAATCTTTTGGTGGTGTGCCTGGCCAGGGAGGTTAACCTGTCCATTTGGTAGTTATCCTTTATCTTAGCTATCACTAGTGCCATGGGGGGCGTTTCCGGGCAGAGCCATTTCTGCGCTAGTGCCCTTCGGGCCGCCAGGTAAATCATGTTTAACAGTTGTTGCTCTGGGCGTAGGAGGCCATCTGTTGGCCTGGAGAGGAGACCGGCCCAGGGGTCTAACCGTAGAGGCCTCTGCAATATGTTCGAGCTTAGGTTGGTGATTCGAACCCAATAAGCCTGTACTGAGGGGCATTTCCACCACATGTGCACATATGTGCCTTGTTCCCCGCACCCGTGCCAACAGAGATCAGTGGGAGTGATCTGCATGCGCAATTGTTTTAGTGGAGTAATGTACCATCTGAAAAGCGTTTTGAATGATTGCTCTTGGAGGGTGACACATATGGATGATCGTGCTGTGACCTTACATATGTCCTGCCAGTCTGAGCCCTCCAGTGTCTGCCTCCCATTGGTCCGTGTATCGGAGCTCCCCCCACTCTTTGGCTTCCCCGCTAAGGTGTGAGTATAGTAATGAGATAAGTCCCTTGGGGTGTTTTTCTTGATAGCAAATGTTCTCAAACCAGGTGATGGGGAGGGTGGCCGTCTCCTTGACTTCTTTGGAGCTAGCAAAATCTCGTATCTGTATGTAGCGGAAAAAGTCCCTGTTTGTTAGGGGGGGATTGTGTTCTGAGCTGATCGTATGTGACTACTTGACCGTTTTTGTAAAGGTGGCAGTATCTATGGATACTTGCCTTCTCCAGGCCCCTAAAGGGTCAGATTTTTTTCCCCATGGGAAAGATTTGATTCAATGCTTTCCTAGGGACATTAGACCCCGCTCGTTGGGGGACGGAACCTCAACCCAGTGCCTAGGGACATCGGCGCTGGGATAAGGTAAGTAAATAAAGGGTTTTTAACTCGTTGTTTACCAGGGTGGTGCAAGGGAGAGGGAAGGCAGAGTAATCAGTAGTGCCAGGAATACAGTTTTGTATTCCTGGCTCTATAGCATCCCTTTAACGAAGTAGGGACATTTAGTGCAAAGAACGGGAACTGAATGTGTCTTTTACATATATTATTTAGATGTTCTACACCTTACTTTCACTTTCCTACCAGTCCTCCCCACATATTGCACACCACAACCACATGTGATCAGGAACACTACATGTGTGGAAGAACTATAAACTTCATTTTAAAAAGTTTCCAGAGTTTTAGCGCTATTTATTTCCCTAAAAACTATATGTCTACAGCTTTTACAATTGCAACAGGTATAAAATCCTACATTCCATTTTATCTCCGGTTTCTTTCATACGAAATTTACTTGGGGCCCAAGATATTCTTAATATTGTTACCCTTTTTAAAAAATAGTTTTCATAATTTGAGGTATTCTTGTTTTCTAATTCATCCTCCAAGAGGAGCGACTATCAAAGGCTTTATAATGATTTAGTGGGTTAAAACCCTGAATTATCTGCTGAAATCTTATTTTGGAGAAAATCTTATCTTTATATCTTATCTTTGGAATTTCTGTATCTAAAACCTCTTCTGAATTCCCTCTCTAAAAAAAAAATCTAACATGGGGTTCCATAAAGTCGATTAGCCAAGATTCAGAGAAATTGTACAGACAGGTAACAAAATTTTAGACAAGTGGAAGTTTTAAAAACGAGATTTTTATACAATGGTCTTGGTGCTTGAAATGTTATTGTAAAATTGCTTTTACCTCCATATCCACGCATGTTACCGGGAAACTGACGGAGGCCAAGCACAGAGAGATGGACACAGGTTTCTTCAGGAAGGAAGAGATCTTTATTCGATTCACCGACCGGGACTCAGAGGGACTTATGTCACCAAAAACAGCAAAGATCTGAGCACTGAATACATAGAGTACATTCCTTATATAGCACTGTAGCTCCTCCCATAATTAGCTACGCCCACACATACCCTTAACCTAATCAATGAATAGAGTCTAAACTCATCCATCCGGTCTAACCACGTGGCTCATCTGAAACAAAGGAGAGGGACGCGTAATTCCAGTTCCTGCATTCCTGCACATGCTCAGTACAGTGATGACAGTATCTTAGCTACGTGTAACTAACTAACTGATACTACAAACACATGTACCTACATATGCCTTGTGGCAATCTTGGCCTGCTAAACTTTTATTTTACTGGAATTCCATCACACGCATGCATCAATTTTACGATTTACCAAAGGTAGAAAGTAGTTTGATCAGTAAGTCTGAATGTCGGCATGTCACTACAGAGAACTTTTTGATGGTTGGTGGATTGTATAACATTGGAAGCAAATAATGCATATACATATAAAAGCACAGTTTTATTTCAAGACCCGGAGGCTCGTTATGCATATCAATGTGTATATATTGTTTTGCAAAGAAACTTACACTTGTGTAAGTTGTCAATTTTACACTTATTCTTTCACCCTTCATAAAAATATTTTGAAAACTAAAAGCTTTAGATCTTTATTTTGCAATATTTCACACAGGGTCTGAAATGTTTGCATAAAGGCAAATATTTAATTTCTCACATAACATGTGTGACAAATTAAAATGGTGAAATACCTTGCGCTTTCTAGGTAGTTGCAAGAAGCCTGAATTGATTACTAGCGGTACAAAAAAAGTAAAAAAAAAAAAAAGTCTGCATTTGAGCATAATGCCCATAGATAAATAATTTACAATTGCTGTCACAACCTCCAGAATGCTGGTGTCTATTCAACCCCCATATTCCCTGTGGAAACATACTGACCAATTCTTGAAACATCCTTGACTGTACAGAAGTAGAAGTTAGGCAGACATTTTCAGCACTTTTGCAGACATATCAGTGACTTGTAGCAGAAAAATGTGTTCCACTACAGGTGAGTAACCATTCCTAGATTAAAAATGAGTGTGAAGGGCCAGATTTACATCACTAATACCTGAAGGAATAGAAATATATACATTTTAGTCTCAAGTTGCACCCTCCCATCTGTCAGATCGATCTTGCTTTCTGTTATAAAAGGAACCGATTTGTTCTGAACATACTCACTCTTACATATACTATAGTATATAGTTCTATGACAAATACTTAACCAAACAACAAGCTTTCTCAACCTTTCAAAAGACACAATGGCTTTAGTTTCTACATTTTTTTATTGGGTTTATAATTTGACCATCACAAAGAAAAAAAAAAAAAAAAAACAGCATATCACAGCACAAAGAGCACATGTGTAGGAGAGAGAAGTCATCGGGCCACACCAGCAGGAGAAGGTGAGGAATCCCATCCTTTATTTAGTATCTTTAACTGCTCCCTGGCAATGATATGATTAATGCTTTACACTCCCAATGATTGCTTTAAGGAGTGACTATTACTTCCTTTCCCATTGTAATGGACAAGAAGGAGAAAGCTTTTACCAAGAATCAAGACAATCTTTTTCCTTCATTTGGTCACAAACACTGTGAGGTCAGGAACCACACAGAGGATTAAACACATTGCAATAGAGCAATGAGTCCACTTTCCAGCCATAGACAAGAATGCCAGAGAGCACAGCTGCTCCTTCCTGTCACTCTTCTGGAGATGCTCTGTTGGTCTGTGGCAGTGCTCACAGCTCTAATGAGAGAAATACTTGGGGACACAAAACAGGACGCTATAGTAAGAGAAGGGGGTAGTATGGACAGCGTGCGGGGTGCACTACACTATTTAGGAATACTATCTGCCAGCAATATTCACAGACTTACGGAGTTAACAGAACACCTCTAGCACCATAAATACTAGTTTGTTGTAATGGTTATAATGTAAGGTGGCAGTGGGTGAAGTCCCTATACGCACAAAATAATTCAGCATTAACATCAGTTTTGTCACACCAAAAGGGGTTAATGACAACGAATAGGCACAACATGTGCTCATTCTATATTTTGGGCATTCTCAGTAAGGAGAGTGCTTTAAGTGCTGAGAAATTGCAGTGTGAGGAACTGGGGGGTAGGAGAGAGGAGGGGAGAGAGACTTCTCATTACCTCCTTGCACCATAATTACAATAAGCAATGTAGAATATAGTGCTTGAAGCATTCCCGTAAAATAATGTAAGTGCAGCTGCATGTGAAGGGTATTTTGAAGACAACGCAGCAAGACAGGAGATCCCACATCAGTAAGAGACCCCTAGTATTCATAGTAAATCCTTCCAGTTCTGAAGCAGCCTTGAAAGCATCAGTACTAGGATGGATTATGCAGCTCTGTGGCAAGAATGATCGGGCGGAAGAAGCAGGACAAGGAATGAGCATCTTTAAACCATCCACCACAGAAAGTAGAAGACAAGCTCTCTCCTTTCTGTTTAAGGTCCACGTTCTGACCTTATTTTACCAAGAATGTTATATTGGGAGGAAGGTTTAGCGAGGGAAGTTGCTCTCTCCCCTCAGAGCATTGCTGCATTAACATCGTGTCTCATAGATTCCACTTCTGCCAATATAGCGAACCCATTTAATAACATCATGGTCACTGTAGTTCAGCTTCGGTTCAAATACCTTCAGGTATCGAACTTTCAGACCGGACGGAGCAAAGGGGACCTAGAGAAAAAAAGATATTACAAGTTAGGTAGCCATAACATCACATCAATATTTTTTTGTGATCACAAAGCATGGGCAACAAAAAAATAAAATAAAACCTTCTCAAAGGCCAAGAACCCTCCCCAGTAATTTGAGAATAGCGGGAGGGGGTGAATTTTTTTTACAATTTAAATATAGCTTACCTGAAACCATGAGAATGGAGTACACAGTAATCAGTGCAAAACTGAAGGAAAAATAATGTGGAAGTAGATAAAAACTATAAAACTTTGGAATGTTCTAAACTAGAAAAATTATTTTTACAGGACCCGGGACGTAAAGGGCTGCTGTCTCTATGTTAATTATATAACACCGAACCCTCTTGTAAATCAGGACACTTCATGGGAGAAGGAGCTAGGCACGCAATATCGTCTAGAGCAGTGGTTCCCAACCCAGTCCTGGATTTTGGGATTACCCAGTTGTGTCTAAAAACACAACCGGGTAATCCCTAAATCCTGTTCTGTTAGGGGGTACTTGAGGACTGTGTTAGGAACCACTGGTCTAGAGGAATGGTTCAACTTTTTTACAGCTCTTAAAAGGTATTACGTATTGCACAAACCATTTTAAGAATCACTATAAGCTCCTATATCGATGGTATCTTGGCCACATTTTAATTGCTGCTACATCTTGCTTACCACGTTACTGGAAATCACCTCATGCCCCCAACAATCAAATAAATTTTAAATTTGGTTTTGGAAAATAAAATGCATGAAATGTCATGTGGACAAAGTTCTAGTTTATTTGTACAACTTCAATTTAGTTGGGATCAATAGGAAAAGAATGTTAAAAAATCATATGATATTTTTCCTTTCTGTACCCCTCAGAACCTCTGTTTTCCGACAAAATAAAAATTGTCAAATTGAAAAAAATCATATGATATTTAATTGTCAGTCATTCTAATTGCGTTCTCTTATTGTCAGCAGTGTAGAATATTTCAAATGCTCTTCCTGCTTTCTGTAAAAACCCACAAGACAATGGCTAGGTAACATTCCGCTAAAACCCATTCCAAACATTCTGTGCAGTGTTTAAAATAGCTATAGTATTTAAAAATGATTAAAATAGGAACTTATCAATTGACAGGAAGTCAAGTACACGTTGGGAAACATCAACACAACAAATTACAGTGTTAAAAATGAAGCCAAACATAACCTGTTTTTTTTTCCCCTTACACTGTCCTCCACACAAAATGTGCTCACCTCAAAGTTCATGGAAATAGGGGGACGTGCCCACTTCTTTTTATCATTGGTTGGCAGGAGTTCAATCTCGGCACTTATCTGAGATTCCTTCATTCCTGCCATGCGTTTTATTCTGGTTAAGGGAAAAAAGTGAGAGGGGGTATTTAAATCTCACATGCAACAAGTCCATACATGCCAACCCAGAAACAGGATTACTTCCCCTAAATTCACAACTTGCAGATTTAGATAGGTAGATCATTTTTAATACTAACAGGTCAAATATTAGGCAGCCGCTGTGGGAGAAGTGTCAAGGTACATATTTAGAAATTGCAGCAATAATGAAGCCTTATTCAACAAATGACCGTTCTAATAACGTATTTCAACAAATGCACTGAAAAGCTTTAGATTATAAAGAGTGATTAATCTGGGAAGTGGCTACAAGAGCAAGAGTATAAACTGCCTGAAAATTAGAAGTTCAAAACACAGTTGCAACTCACTCAAGTTTCAGTTATGAATTTTTTTAAAACCAAGCTACAAGTGGACCAGACTTGACAAAAGTACTATAGTGCCAAAAACGTTATTGGGCTCACAAATGGCCTGGTTTAATAAATTGACTCACTGAGGGTTGTGGCAGGCAGAAGCCCACATCTCCAGCATGGGATCAAATTAATGTCTTTTACTAATTTCAAAAGAAGAGGATATAAGAACCTCGGGAACAGGTAAAAGCTTAGAGAAACTCAGTAGCTTGTCCTTTGGTGTGTTCCCGCTTAGATCTCAAAATGTTTTTACTCACTTCTACCATCACAAAGAGAACCAATACCATTTGCATATCAGATTGATCCCACCCACAGGGGCAGCCCAGACCTGAAATGCTGACAAGCTCTCTTTGCACAAAAGATGCATCACCCCCACAACAGTTTTTCAGCCTTCTTTGGACCTAGTCAGCCAGTCGTGGACCCCGTGCGCCTATAGTGGCATCAGCTACACCTCGAAAACCATTGCCCAGGGTTCTTGTATCTTGTCTGCATCTCGGTTCTGCACTGCCCTTATGAGTGGGATCAGTCTGAAATGCAAATGGTATATGCTTCCCTTTGCAATGGAAAACATGTAAGTGAGCAAACATGTTGAGACCTGAACTATAACAAAAGAATAAGCAGTCCGATACAATTGCTGCAGTTCACCAACAAGGAGTTTCCCCATCCTTGTGAAGTACAAATAAATACAATCAAAAACAAGGTGAACAGTGCTGAAATTTCAAATTACATACGTAACAGGAGATGTCAATTTCCAAGAATATGTCACTTAAAACAAAAAGATGAAATAATAGTGCAGCGTAATGACAATAGTGCAGTATAGCTCACGCTTTATAGAGCTATATAAGCTCTATTTCATGGGGCTTGACAGTATAATCCCCATCTAAGGATATCTTTATCCCCTTAGTGACCAGACCGCTTTTCAATTTTCTTGGGCTGTTTTTACATTTCTGCAGTGTTTGTGTTTAGCTGTAATTTTCCTCTTACTCGTTTACTGTACCCACACATTATATACTGTTTTTCTCGCCATTAAATTGTCTTTCTAAAGATATAATTTTCATCATATAATTTACTATAAAAAAATAATTCTAGAATATGAAAAAAAAAAAAAAAACACACTTTCTAACTTTGACCCCCAAAATCTGTTACGCATCTACAACCACCAAAAAACACCTGTGCTGAATAGTTTCTAAATTTTGTCTTGAGTTTAGAAATTCCCAATGTTAACATGTAATTGGCTTTTTTGTGGAAAGTTATAGGGCTATAAGCACAAGTAGCACTTTGCTATTTCCAAACCATTTTTTTTCCTCAAAATGAGCGCAAGTTACATTGTAACACGTCTTTTAGGAATCCCTGAATAACCCTTCACATTTATATATATATTTTTTTAAAAGACGACAACCTAAGGTATTAAACTTGAGGTATTTTGACTTTTCATGCAACCATTTCACCACCAATCTATGCCAAATTTAAAATGAATAAATTAATTGGTGATTTTTGACACACACAGCAATTTAAGAATACATGTATGGAGAATTTTAAGGTTCAAAAGAACACCCCAATATGTGTTTAGCAACATCTCCTTAATACAGTGATACCCCCATGTATAGGTGTGCTGGATTCTCTGGGAGCTAAAAGACCAAGGGTGTGCATTCCAGTTTTCCAACTTGGAATTTTCACAGCTGGTCATCATGCACCCATGTCCTATTTGTGCCATTTATGAAGCCGGTCAATGTAATTTACCCCAATCAAACCATATATTTTTGAAAAGTAAACAACCCAGGTATTCAATATGGGGGTAATCCGGTCTTGTTTTGTAGCCAGTCACAAACACTGGCCAAACTTTGCATTTTTAAAACACAAATATAAATGCTAACAATAATGAATGCTAACTTTGGCTACTAAAAAAGACTGGACATATCCCATTTGCAATACCTTGGGTTGTCTTCTTTTGCAAATGGTATGCCATCATGGGAGTAATTCTCATTCCTGGGCTGCCATACGCTCTCAAAGGCAACATAACCAATCTGACAAATTTCAAATGTGAAAAAACGGCCTTATTTGAAATTACATTTTATTTTTAATTTATTATTTTTTATAAATATATATACATACACACTTACTCTAAGTGTATTTTTTTATATATGTATATAAGAATAATAATATACTTATATATGTAAAGGATCCTTCTATTCGTGCAGCGATGATCCTTGCAGCTTCTCCCGAAATAAAGCTGAAACGAAGTGATTATAACTCCCAATACCCCAAACATGAGTCGAGACTTCATGAAGGGGTAAAACGATCTGATTTACTGTGGGCTACTCGCCCGATATTTATGCAGGTCTCCCACCTGGTGGACACTCCCCTAGGGGACCAGATGGAAGACTGGGACAAAAGTATCACAGTAGCCAATCACTGTGGCTATAGCATAAGCACTCCCCTTTTACATAAATCACTCCCTCTTTTCCATCCTGGAGATAATTAACTTAAGGTAGCAAAGAGAGCCTTAATTATCTCCAGGTAGAAAGAAACATGGCTTTTATTTTAGCAAAACAGCATAAAAATCTATAACTTTCCTTTTACATAACATAAACTTTAAGTCCCACATATCCCCAGATAGCTTGGATCCGAGTGCATATTCTAGGCGAATAGCGCTCAAATCCTACGAACACAGTTCTCAGAAACGTCGACTGAAGCTTGGCTTTCGCCAGCCGTTCGTGTGTTTGTAGCCGACTACAAGTTCCATACTGTAGCTATCTGGGGTCGGTCACTTTTGCATACTTCCAGTGCACGAATGAAGTATCTCCTTCATTTGTGTGTTTTTCCACCGTACGAACGAGGATTTGAAGAGGTAGCAGCGGTGTACGACAAAATAAGTAGCCGAAATTAGTTCCAGGGAATCCTCGCCATTTACCGCTGAGTGTTCGACAATACAAAATGGCGATTGCCACGTGTTCCGTAAACGAACGCAGACCACCAGCTATTCCCCAATTAGTCTGTGGTTAACCGCAACAGTCTGGGTGGTTAATAGGCGCCACACAACCTCAGTGGGAGGTCGGGTGGTTCGGTAGTTCATTCGCTTTTCTCGCTCTTTGCACGAAATCCCGCTGTAATCATCCAAATAACCAAACAGGCTGGTTCGTATGGTCTGTTTAATAAGGGATTTAGTTACAATATATACATACTTTATGAACATTAATATTTTATTTTAAACACTTTTTTTTTTTTTTACTTTTTTCACCAGCAAGGGGAATGCCTGTCAATTCAGACATTCCCCTGCTGGCAGCACTATGGACACCTATTGCGGCCATGTAACCTGGCCCCTGGGGGTCCTAATTTGCAGAGGGGGAACGGGTTGATAGTCGCCCATAAAAGAACACTGATCGCTGGCGGGGGAACGGTGGCGATGGGTCAGTACATATAGAGAGGGAAGGGGTTAAATTTATTGGGGCAACCTGGAAGCGATCGCTCCAGGCGAGCTATCACCCGGCAGTGAGGAGGGGTATCACACAATGCCTCGACATTGAGGCATCGCTGCAATACAGTTAGAGCAGCTGGAAGCGATCATGATCGCATCCAGCACTCTAATTAGCCGCGGACGTATCAGGTACATCCATGGTCCTTAAGGACCATTTTTGGTCAGACATACCAGATATGTTAGAGGTCACTAAGGTGTTAAGATGTCAGCAATGCTTGGTACTTGAGTGGGTGATGGCCAAAAAAAAATTTTTTTTTTTTTTTTAAATCCAATGGACCTGCTCTAGTGTATAAAACTTTAGGTGGAACGATCCCCACCTAGGGATACACATGGACCCAGATCAGCAACCAGAACTGGATGTGAGGCAAGTATATAAAGAGCTGTATATATGTAGTATAGGAGTACTTTATTTTGGGCAGACTAGATGGGCCGAATGGTTCTGCCATCACATTCTATGTTTCTATTAACCCCTTCATGACTGGCGACTAACCATCATGCGCTAAAATTAACCCCAGATCGCTGCGGTGCTGGCAATTGCGGGGTTAACGCTGTTGCTGGGTGCCTCCGAGTTAGGGGCAGACCAGCAACAGTAAATTGCGATGTCCCAGCCCATGTGATCGCTGTGAAAGCCAGTCACAGTGGTCACAATGCTGCTGGGATATCAGATCCGCCTCCCTCCACCTCTTGTGGGTTTGTGAAGTGGGGAGAAATTGATTGTTACATTGTGTCCCTAAAGAGAATAAATTGTCAGTAGAAATTCCAAATCCCCTTTACTGCCAGCAGTGATCAAAATACAGATCACAGTACTTTAATGTGATCTAGGTTTTTTTTTTGCTCACAGGGGTTAAATTTAAATATTTGATTAATTTGTGATTGTTAGTTGAGTGGAATTTAGTGGGAATTGGGGAATTTTAGTGATAAGCTAGTTAGGGGTGAAAAGTGAAAAAAAGTAACGTTTAGTTAAAGTTTATTACCTTAATACATAATGCTTAGGAAGTATAGCGCAGAGGACGCTTATACCCGGTTAGCGGCCGACTCAGAGGCAGCCGACACTGCCTCAGAGAATGACGCAGGGAACAGAGACTGTGCGCCAGATACTGCAGGAGAAATCACAGATTCCAATAATGCTGAACATAGCGCAAATGACTGGTGAAAAATTATTAGGGGGTACCTAGAGTTCACTGCCATTCCTGGCATACAGGCTGACCTGTCTGGCTATAATGCGCTGGATTGTAAGCAGCTTTTCTTGGGAGATGAGATTTTTGGGGAGATAGTCACCCAGACTAATCTGTACGCTGAGCAGTATCTGGCACACAATCAAGAGTCTCATCGTCAGGAAAGAGAGATGGTACCCCACCAGTGTGCCAGAAAGGGGGAAAAGGGAGAGAAAGAGAGAGAGAAATATATAATGCAGACGGCAATCCACAATGCCTTTGTAATTTTTAAAATGGCAAGTGCTGAGCTGAAATGCACGTTTCTATCATTTCAGTTTCCGCTAACTTCTGGGTTGCTTGAGTGCCACAGAGGGGGACCAGCAGTGGGGACTAGCAGAAGAATGGAGGCAGGTCACTTCTACTTTAGGATTCCATCAACCCCCAGAAAAAGTGCAAGGTGTGTTACAAGGACCGATATTACAAGTTTTCTCTCTCTGCATTCTCTCTTTGTGGTCTGTGTTTTGGTTCCGGAATCCGTGACGCGTTGCCCGGGACCCAGATAACTGGGTACTACACCAAACATTCACCCCTTTCACAGCAAATAGTATGCACTTTTTCATAATTTGAATTGATGAGCTACTTATATTTTAAGACAGATGTGGCCTTTGAGAGGTAATATGCAATCATGAGCTGCTAAAATGAGACTTAGGCCCAGCATCCACTTTTGAAAAATATGAAAAGTGGTGTGTCTCAAATGTGCCCCTTTCATATCCACATATACCTAAAAAAGGTACACATGGGAAAATTGTTGTAGTAAGACAACATAGCTGAGCCACATATTAGGTGTTACACTGCCGTAACACACAAGGATTGCAAAATATACAGTAACCTGTAAAAAAAAAAAAGGCAGAAAAATGCTAATTGCTACTAGACTTGGTACAAACTAGCAAAAAAAAAGTGGTCCTTCACCAAGGTTTAAAATATAACTTTTGAAATACCCTGGAATGTATTTTACAAATGTTAGGCCTTTATGGGTTTTTAATGCCCCAAATTGAAACATGGGCCCATCTAATCAGTCTCAAAATTCTACTGTAGATTCTGAAATGGACAGTTCTCCTATTTGGCACTGTAGCTTCACGAAAGTGTGCCAAAGACATTAATTGGGGGTATCCTTTTACTTAGAAGACTTAGCTGAACATAATTTTGGGGCTTTGATCTTGGTGGCACATATCAAATATACAATATGCCCAGCAAAAATGTAATACGTATGTAAAAAAGCCAACAATTATTTACTACCTACTTTGACGTATATTGGTAAAAAAAAAAAATAGATATCTCGGAGTGTCTACTTTTACAAATGGTAGGTCATTGTGTTTTTTTTTTTTTGAACAGTCAAACTGCTATAATACCCCAAATTGAAACATAGGCCCATTAAATCCATCTATTAAAATTCTACTGTAAATACTGAAATGGACAGGCCGCCTATGTGGCACTGTAGCTTCACAAAACAGTGGCAAAGACATACAGTGGTGCTGTGGAGGAGGCACTGGGACTAGTGGTGTTGTGGAGACCGGCTTGGAGACTATGGTGAGGCCTAATAGAAAGCAGTTGTTGGGGGATTCCATTATAAGAGGTGTGGAGATGGATAATGGTGGTCTTGTGAGGTGTCTTCCCGGAGCTACTGCTCACAGAGACAGGAGACGTATCTGTAATATTGTTAAGCAAGCAAAGCAGGAAGGGGAATTGGATGTACTTGTCCATCTAGGGACAAATGACTTGGCTTGCAATGAGGTTTCAGAGGTTAAGGAAGTTTTTAGTGTTTTTTGCCAATGATATACGGCAGGTTGCTTCCACACTGTCATTCTCTGAAGTTCTGCCTGTGCATAACACTCAGAACGACAGGCGGATGCGTATTAGGGACTTTAATTTGTGGCTTGGTGAATGGTGTCGGGAGCAAGGATTTGGCTTTATTTCTCATGGTAGCTCTGTTTGGAATGGAGATAAGCTGTACAAAAAAGATGGTTTGCATCTTTCTCAAAAGGGAACAAATGTTCTCAGTGAGCAGTTCAGAGGTTTTGCTAGGATGTATTTAAACTAGGAGGGGGGCAAAAGGGTGATAAAACATCAATCCAATTGTCCCCCAAAACAAGGACAGAAGGTGCCTGTAGCAAGTGTGTTAAAAAATGATAAGCTTAGAGTCATGTCTACAAATGCTCACAGTTTAGGGAATAAGATCCATGAATTTGTGGCAATAATGGCAACTGATAGTGTAGATTTAGTCGCTGTTACTGAGACATGGTACAATGAGAAAAATGACTGGGACATAGCAATACCAGGGTACTCTTTATATAGGAAAGATAGGGAAGGCAAGAAAGGGGGAGGGGTGGCCTTGCATGTGAAGGATAGCATAAAATCTAGCCTAATAAAAGTTAGTGAGGCAAACAGAGTCCGTTTGGTTTACGTTAGAATTTGGTAATCACACAGTAACTCGTGTAGGTGTGATTTATACGCCCCCAGGACAAATTGAAGAGTTAGATAATCTACTAGTTGAGGAAATAGCTAAAATGACAATGAAGGGGGAAGTTATCATCATGGGTGACTATAATCTTCCTGATGTAAATTGGAAAACAAAATTAGCTACTTGTGCCAGGAGCACACATATTCTAAACTCCCTACTGGGATTGTCTCTAAAACAAGTTGTTGAGGAGCCAACTCGTAAAGAGGCCATACTAGATTTAGTGTTAACAAATGGAGATTTGGTATCAGATATTACCGTAGGTGAAAGTTTAGGATCCAGTGATCATCAGTCAGTGTGGTTTAATATAAGAACAGTGACTGAGTCACACCACACAAAAACAAAAAAGTTTTAGACTTTAGAAAAACAGACTTTTCTAAAATTAGAATATGGGTAGAGGAGTCATCATCAGACTGGAGCAATTTAAATGGAGTCCAAGAGAAATGGGATTATTTAAAAGTTGCACTATTGAAGGCAACAGAAAATTGCATTAGGCTTGTCAGTAAAAGCAAACATTTCAAGAAACCACTGTGGTACTCCCCAGATGTGGCCAAAATAGTTGAAAACAAAAAGTTAGCATTTAGGAATTATAAAAAAAAAAACCCAGAGTGAGGAAGACAAAATGATCTATAAGATTAGGCAGAAAGAGCCTAAGTTATAAGAGCTTCCAAATCACACACAGTAGAGAAAATAGCACAGTCAGTAAAAAAGGGGGATAAAACTTTTTTAGATACATAAATGAGAAAAGAAAAGTAAAACAAGGATTAGTTAGATTAAAAACAAAAGGAAGGTATGTAGAAGAGGATAAAGGTCTAGCTGACTGCCTCAATGAATATTTTTGTTCTGTATTTACAGATGAAAATGAAGGAAAGGGACCTCAGTTGAGAAAAAGGATAAATGAGTCATTTATTACAGAGGAAGAGGTTCTATTTCAACTGTCAAAAGTAAAGACAAATAAGTCAATGGGACCTGATGGAATACACCCAAAGCTATTAAAAGAATTTAGTGGTGTACGAGCAAAACCATTAACAGATTTAACCAATCATTGTTAACAGGAGTAGTGCCAGAAGATTGGAAGTTAGCGAATGTTGTGCCCATTTACAAGAAAGGTAATAGGGAGGAGTCGGGCAACTATAGGCCAGTAAGCCTTACTTCAGTAGTGGGGAAAGTGATGGAAACCATGTTAAAGGATAGGATTGCTGAGCATCTAAAAACACATGGATTTCAAGATCAGAGACAACATGGGTTTACTTCGGGGAGATCATGCCAAACTAATCTTATTGATCTTTTTGATTGTGTAACTAAAATTATAGTTCAGGATGGTGCAGTAGACATTGCTTATCTAGATTTCAGTAAGGCTTTTGACACTGTTGCACATAGAAGGCTTATCAATAAACTGCAATCTTTAAGTTTGGATTCAAATATTGTTGAATGGGTAAGGCAGTGGCTGAGTGACAGGCAACAGAGGGTTGTAGTTAATGGAATATATTCGAAGCTTGGACTTGTCACCAGTGGGGTACCTCAGGGATCTGTACTTGGACCCATTCTCTTTAATATTTTTATTAGTGACATTGCAGAAGGTCTTGATGGTAAGGTATGTCTTTTTGCTGATGATACTAAGATATGCAACAGGGGTGATGTTCCAGGAGGGATAAGCCAAATGACAAATGATTTAGGTAAACTAGAAAAATGGTCAGAATTGTGGTAACTGACATTTAATGTGGATAAGTGCAAGATAATGCATCTTGGACGTAAAAACCCAAGGGCAGAGTACAGAATATTTGATAGAGTCCTAACCTCAACATATGAGGAAAGGGATTTAGGGGTGATTATTTCTGATGACTTAAAGGTAGGCAGACAATGTAATAGAGCAGCAGGAAATGCTAGCAGAATGCTTGGTTGTATAGGGAGAGGTATTAGCAGTAGAAAGAGGGAAGTGCTCATGCCATTGTACAGAACACTGGTGAGACCTCACTTGGAGTATTGTACACAGTACTGGAGACCGTATCTTCAGAAGGATATTGATACCTTAGAGAGGGTTCAGAGAAGGGCTACTAAACTGGTTCATGGATTGCGGGATAAAACTTACCAGGAAAGGTTAAAGGATCTTAACATGTATAGCTTGGAGGAAAGACGAGACAGGGGGGATATGATAGAAACATTTAAATATATAAAAGGGAATCAACCCAGTAAAGGAGGAGACCACATTTAAAAGAAGAAAAACTACATTCTAGGTTTCTGTTTTTCTATGTTTCTCTGCTCAGCTCACTCGCGCGCACAGCAGTGATGCCGGAGCCGGAATATGACAGCACTCCGGCATCACTAAGAGATGTGCGAGGGGGCTGAGCAGGAAAATGACCGGCCGCTCAGCCTAGCAGCCCCACAAGGAAATAGAGACTCCATACCAAAAGGTAGGGAGGATGGGTGGAGTGAAATTTATAAAAATAAATGTAAAAAATTGTGTGCGCTTGCCAGTGAGCGTGTATATCTGTGTATGGGTCATTGCGTGTATCTGAGCGTGTGTATGTGCCAGTGTATATCAGTGTGTACGTGAGTGAATATAACTATGTAAATGTGTATCTGTGGGTGCAAGTGTGTGTATGTCACTGTGTGTATTTTTGAGTCAAGATGTGTATGTGTCACAGTCTGCGCATGTATCTGAGAGTGTGTGTCAGATACATACAAATTGACACAGATACACATTGGCACATACAAACACCTTGACACAGACAGGGGGGGGGGTCCCACAATGTTGATACACTATGTCAAAGAGTTCCACGGAAAAAAATAATTGAGAACACCTGCTCTAGGTTAAGTAGATTTTATCCTTTTAAAGTCACCGTCACTTTACATACCATTTTTTGTTTTGTTTTTTATATATGATGACCATCCTCCACTCAAGTACCAAGCATTGCAGACCTCTATAAAGATATCCTTAGACGGGGATTATTCCGTCCATGCCCATGAAATAGAGCTTGCATAGCTCTATAAAAGCGTGAGTGTACCTTTGGCACCATTTTATATACTGCACTATTTTTTAATCTTTTTGTTTTAAGATACATATTCTTGGAAATCGCCATCTCCTGTTACGTATGTAATTTGAAGTTTCAGCGCTGTTCGCCTTGTTTTTGATTGTATTTACATGTTGAGACCTGAGCAAGGACTAACTGAAGGGCAAGCTACAGAGTTTCTCAAAGCGTTTGCACATTCTCAGAGTTCTCTTATTCTCAGTTTTACTCTTCCACATTTACTGTGGCTATTAAAAGTTGAAGTGGCAAATTGCAAGTTTATAAAAGTGAGTACTTCAAGGCAGGAGGAGAAGTTAAACGTTTTTCTAGCAAACTTTTAAAATTAACTTTTGTAAAATTGTTAACTCTGACCTTCTGACCAGACTTCTTGGTCAAGCTGTATATTTAGTATAATTTTAAAAAAATATATACAATTTATTTTGAAAAGTTTCTTACTTCCAGACGATGGCATTCTCACTGGCTTTGTACTTGGCTTTACCCTTCATACAAATAACTTGCACACCACTAGTATTAAGTGGAGTTGGGATGCGAACCTGAATAAAAGAAGCATCAATTTAGATGAATGTACAAATTGTCTGCATGCAGTAATGTAGTAATGCAGTAATGAAGTCTATTAAAGCAGAAGGAACCTTACAATTAAAAAGGCTTGCTAAATATGGATATGCTTACACCAGGCTCTCTAGGGCTGATGCCTAAAGAGGCTAGTATGATATCTACAGATAAATTAGAAGTTTATTCAGAACTGTAATCCTAGTATATTCAGTCAGGCATAGAAAAATGTTCCTAAACTACATATTACTAAAAAAAAAATTAAAATAAAAAAAATAAATAATAAAAAAAAAACTCTGAAAGGTAGAGAGCTACAAAGAACATGGACTGTAGACATATCTATTGAATATTCTCTTTATAGCCACTGAACTCTAAGCATGCAGGTTGTGACCCTGCAGAATTAAACATACATTCCAAAGAGGGTGACGTTTACCAACAACTGGATGAGAGAAAGAACCTGTTGCCTGAACACTGCTGGTATTTAAGTACCAAAGTTGGACAATACATTTTTTTTGTTGTAAGATACATTGTGGCAAAATTTGCTAAAAGCCAATTTGAACACATCAATGCATGACAAGAAGTGGTTCAATAGGGATTTTGTTGAAGGTTTACTTAAAGGGACATTATAGTCACCAGAACAACTACAGCTTAAAGTAGTTCTGGTGAGTAGTCAGTCCCTGCAGGCTTTTTTGCAGTCAACAGTGTATTTTTAGATTACTAGAGGTGCTTCCTGGGGCAGTGCGCACTGCCATTCTGTCACCTTCTGCATGGAGACACCAAACATTCCTCAGCGATGCATTGATTCCTTGCCCCATGCCCACGCCTTGGCAATCTCAGCCATTCCAATGATTTACTATGGAAGATTGGCTCAGATAATCACTTCTGATGTCAGCCAAGGAGGCAGACTAGGTGCAGAGCCATAACCAAATGACAGGAACTAAGGTAAGATTTTACTATATTGAGGGTGACTGGGGGGGAGCTAGTTATTTTAACACTATAGGGTCAAGAAACACAGATTTGTGTTCCTTTTTATAAAAATAGTTAACATCTATAAACTACGCATTTCAAACAGATAATTGCATCAGTAATAGAAGTGAAGAATTCCCATAATAGATTCTTACACAATTATAGTGCTCTTTAAACTTTCTTACCTCAATTTTCTGAGCAAGAAGAGACGGTTTGAAGTTTGATTTAATGACCACCTTCACCTCTAGTTTGGTTCGTCCAACTTCACGCACAAGAGGGATGACACGAAAAGGTAAGATGATGTCTTTTGTGGTTCGGTATCTGCAAAAAGAGAATTTTAGATCACCGATTGGGAAATTAGTTTCAGTCACATATGAATATGTACAGATAAAAATACCTAATTACTACTGCATCACAAACTTTATCGGTTTAGTTTTTAAATCTCTGTGCACACGGATCAGCTCAACCTCAAAAACAAGTCAAAAAGGAAATAGTCAACCCTTGTGCAGACACTGAAGAATAAAAACACTGGCTTTTTCTAATTTCATTTAATGCTCCTGGAAAGTCATACCCAAACACAAACTATACCTACCTCATTAGTTCAAACTCTCCATCTGGCGGTATGAAACTAATGCTGCGCTCTGAATCAAACTTGCTGAGCCGAACACACTGGTGGAATGTACAGTCATCAATTGCAATGGATTGTTTCCCACTGAAAGTAGAATTGTGTAGTTGGCATTTTACAAATGCATTTACATATGAAATATTGTCATTGTACACTGAATTACTGGTTTTTGAGTGGACAAGAATATATTTTCATAAATCCCACAAGCCATAGGTCGGACAGTACTAAAGAAAGTGGCTGCTTTTTTGTCATACAATTCAGTGGAAGAGGCAAAAGATATTTTATTTTCACTCACTCTGGATTAGTTGCTCTAACACTGTCAATATATAAAGTCTGCAAAATTAAATCCCACAAACAAAAACAAAAAAACTCTCACTCACGTTTTTCCAGTTTCATCTGCAGTTCCTTTGCCTTGTTTCTCAATCACAATTTTGTCATTCATCCCAAACTTGCACTCCGGCATCCCACTTAAATAGCTCTTCATCACCACACGACCAGACACATGGGCACTAAGCACTTGTCCTAGAAAAGAACGCAATCACATTGATAAACCACACTGAAAAAAATGCACATTTTTAAAACCAACAAGTTTTTACAAGGAAAAAAAAACACAGTGACAACCCTACAGATACGAGAGAGTGTGCTATCTCCGTTAAGCACTGCAACAGATTCTCCCCAACATTAAACAATTTCTAAAAAAAAATTTTACAGTGTAATTAAAAAGAAAAAGTTGCATTGGATTTTTTAATTTTTAAGTATAGAAAGTTGCACTGTACTTGCATTAGGATTTTGATGGATTTTTAATAAAAGGGGTCTGGAAAATGTCTGATTTTTAGTGTAGAATATGCAGCCACCTGCACGCATACACAAATGTTACATATTGCCAGCAATTGGTAAACAATTTTTATATGCAATGAGAAAAGGAGTCCAATAAGATCCTTTAAGAACTCCAAATGGAATAGAGAAGTTGTGAAACAAAGGACATAGTTGCTTCCATCTGGGTGTGATAATAAGAAAGATGTAAATCAGTCATCTGTAAGGGGGGTGGGCATGGGGTTTATGGATAAAGTATGAACATCAAATGGCTTACATGCTAAACAGGATGGAAGAAGGGGAGAAGAATGGATGATCAGTGTATTAAGTGGAACATTGCATGCTGCTATATTGTACAAATCAGGTATAAAAAAACATTTGGCAGCCACACATAGCAGAAGGTTTACATTTGAGAATTTTGTCAATTCATTTGTGACTTGGGGATAGGTATTAAAACCACCATCTAGCTCCCCCTCCCCCTTCCCCCTAACTACTAAGATGTAGTTGTTCTGGTGACTATAGTGTCCCTTTAACAGTATCAGAAATGGTAACAGTAATTGCCAACTACAACCATATTCCTCTTTATCCCATGCTCACCAGCTATACTCACCCTGTGGGGACATCAGCAGATTGACACTCTCCAACACATCCAGGAATAGCTCATTCCGACGGTATTTAATACCTTCACGTCTCCAGCCAATCTGTCCAGTAACCTGGCTTGTGATCTGAGATTGTTCCTCCTTGGTCTGAACAAAACAGGGATTTATTTTAAATTTTTATGACCCCCTCCTATTTTATTTAGTTCATTTTAGCAAAAGCAAAAACCAGAAAAGCAATACACAATTATGGTCATTTAAGAAAAGTGTGATCTATAAACTCAATAAGACAACGTTTTGTATGTTTTGCAAGAATAGTTACTATGGATTGCATCAAAGGTTCTAGGACACCATCAGATTACTACATACGCTTAAGCATCCAGTGCTTAATTTATCAAAGCTCATATCTGCTTGTAGACATAATTAGGATGCTGGTGTGTTTAACAAAATGAAATTAACATAATGTTTCTTAGTAATCCTATGAAAAATTAAGTTTAGGCATTTCCATTTTGGAACGCATAAGACATAAAAAAAGTTAAGCATACACCTTCAGTGACCTCCCAAGAAACAAAATGGAAACTCATACCACTCGCTCCTACCTGATGCTAAAGATCCAGCCACACGAAGCAGTGACGACAAGTAATATGGCAGGCAACACACGGGCAGAGTAAAGCAGGTCATGAAAAAGGAATAAAAACAAGTCTATTTAAAGCCTGCAGCTGGGAGAGTTTTTGGTATATGCAGTTAGCGCACATAGGAAAAACAGCAGATAAATTCTAAACACAGGGAACACATTTCCATGCACAGCTATTGTGTGTTTATTACCATAAATCAAATGTTAACATGGAGAGAGAGGTCCAGTACCAAGGAATAGTCACAGGTCAGAGTATGCATTTGAGTTATCAGGGCAAAAATAAATAAATCCGCACAACGACAGAAAAGGTTTGCGCCTTACCAGTACTATGGCATGCAAATACAATTACCTGGCTTTTAATCCCTTGTTGTGTGATGAATGTTTTCAGGGCTCCTGTCTCAGAGTTTTGAGGGTAACCAAAGTCTAGGATCTCTGTATAAATGAAACATTTTATATATATTTTCTTCTTCTTTTAGGCAAGATGAATAAAAATACATTTTACAAAGCAGCTTTTCACATTTCCTTTATAGTAATAAATGTGTGCGTGTAAGGGGAGATAGAGTTTTTATGGCTCATTCATACCAGTAAATACCATTGTGTATGGTTTTGTTGAACAAAAGGGGAGAAGCTAAGCCTTTGTGAATTTTATTGGTAGGTTAGGTGCAAAGATGCATCTAAAAGTAGCATATTAAGCAGCAGATCAACATAGGTATACAGTTTTAACATTTTCAAACCTTTACCTGAATACCATTTTCCCCTATTTCCAAGAAACAGTGAGAATTACTCTATAGGCACCCAAACCCCTTAAAGGGACCTGTAGGCCCTCAGACCACTTTAGCTAATTGAAGTAGTCTGGGTGCTGTGACCCTTTTGCACTTAGTGCTGCAATGTTCACATTGCAGCTCTAAGTCTGCCCTCAGTGGCGGTCTACCAGACAGCCACTAGAGAGCTTTCGGAATCCAAAACGGACTTTTGATCCGTTATCTGACGCTGGACATCATCACGGACCTCCAGCGTCAGATTTCCCCCATAGGAAAGCATAGAATAAGCATACACCTTCAGTGACCTCCCAGGTATAGAATAATGCTTTCCTATGGGGAGGTCTAAAGCACGCGTGGTCATTGCCGTGCATGCGCATTAGGTCTCTCCGATGGCTGATGGTGGGGGAGGAACATGGGCAGAGCCTGACCCAGCACTGGATTTAGGGAAGTGGCTGAAAGGGTTTTAACTGTTTCAGCCCAGTGGGAGGGGGGCACTCTAAGAGCCTATAGTGCCAGGAAAACCCACTATAACTTTAATGAACTGGACGCCAGCTCAATGTCAACGGCAACCAATAATATTACTGATCTGCAGGAACAGCAATGTTTTCATTGCAAGGTTAACACCTCTAGTGACTGCTGTTTAAGTTTCCTCTAATTTGAGGTAGTAAATTTCAGTTTCACAGTTTAAATTATTAGCCAGAACCACTACTTGTTGCGCAGTTTCTAACAGAAACATATCATTCCATTAACCCAGGGCATCCGGAGGTTTCTAGGATACGCATAGAATTCTCTAAGTATTTTGTAAAAGTAAACTAAGCTAAAAACTACTTTAGATTAATGGAGGGATTTTGGTGTATGAACAGTGAGACTGCATGGGCATGATCCAATAGCCATTTAGGATTTAAAATTACTATATTAACGGAGCCCTAGTCACACCTTCCCTGCATGTGACCCACACAGTCTACATATGAATTTCCAGTAAAGAGGGGGTCTAATATTTAAAACCTTGTTCATTGCACAGTCTGTTTAATTATATAATATTTTCTCCTGTTCTGTTAACAGCCTGCTAGAGCAAACAGGAGCCTCCTGTGTGTGATTAAAGTTTAAACAGAGCAGGGGATTAAAATCAATTTGTTTTCATAAAAGCTGTGAGTGTCACAGCCAGACATAAACAGAAACAAAAGTGATTTAACAACTTAATGACAGAATTTAGCAATTAAACGGTCAAGATGTGATCTATACACCTAAGCTGCTACAGTTTTGGTGCTTTAAATATATCCCCTTCCCCCCCCCAGAAAATAAAAAAAAATACAAAGCCACCCCTGGTTCAAGTATTATATGTTCCTGCTTGTGTAAATTTTCTTTCATTGTTTTTCAAAAAAATCCCCCAGTTCCAAAATATTATGCCAACTCAGTGGAAAGACTGCAGCAGCTTCAATTAAGAATTTACAGTGTAAGTGCCCAATCACATCTCATGCAGGGTGAACCAATGTTACAGTACTTAGGATTTCAGTCTGCCTTTTCAGAAGGAATTTAGAGTGAACGTGACCTCACCACACTCCATATATTAAAACACAAGCTACTTTGCATCAAAATCTAAGCATCTCAACTATTTAAATTGTTCAATCTAGTGTTAAAAAGACATGTACTAATGTCTGAGTAATGATAAATCACAACCGCCTCACTTTCTTACCATCCAGCAGCTCATAAATCAATACAAAGTTGTTCTTTATGTTCTCCTCACTGATCTTCCCAAAGTAGGCTGTCATAACATCACACATCTTGTAGAGGAACTCGAACACCATTGCAGCATTGACATTCTGCTTGGTGACTGCTGCGAGCCATATGTTCGAGCGCTTGACATGAAAGAAGCTAGTGCGAGCAATATTGGTGACTGGAGAGCGCACCTGCTGTCGAGCATGGATGACATTGACCCGGAAAGCATCCACTGCATTCCGCCTACACATGAGGGAAAGAGCAGAGACATTTAAAAAAAAAAAAACAAACAAAAAAAAAAAACACACACACACACACGTTGTGATAGGGCATTAAACAGCATTGTTTTTAATAAAAAGTTCCAAACACCATTTTTCTTATGGTAAGCTCAGTAAAAGGCAAAACAAAAATTTATTAAGTCAACACAAGTTTCCTCTCCATGAAAGGGTGCATTGTTACCAACAAACTTCTACAGCAGGGGTAGTCAACCTTTTAATACCTACCGCCCACTTTTGAATCTTTGTTGATGGTAAAATTTCCTTACTGCCCACCAGTGCCACAGTAACTAATTTTATAGCGCAAGTGCGATTTTTCTTTTTCTAAATGAGGGTTTTTAAAAGAAAAAAAAACATACGTACTTAAAGGGTGCAGTGAGAGTGAGGGGCACAGTGCGTAAGTGAGATGTGAAAATCTATCTTAATGTCTCTCTCTCCCTTTTTCTTAGCTTTTACCAGAGGGAGGCGGGAGACATAACGCTGCAAGCCCTGGTGGTCCAGTGGTGGCATGTTCACAGGAGTCTGCAGCTCCTTCAGCTGCAGGCTGACTCTCCTGTCCTCCTGCGAGCACAGCGCTGAATTGGAGTGTTGACATGGTAATGTGCGGCAGCACTCCATCCAACCTGCTCACGGGAGGATCACAGAGCCTCCCAGGCCCTTCCCTCCCTCTGCTGGAACTAAGTGCCAGCAGCCCAGTGAGGGAGATCTTTGATTTCCTTAGCAGCCCGAGAGAGGGAGAGCTTTCCTCACCAGCAAGGCTGTCTCTGCATGGGCCAGCAGGGGAGATGAAAGGATCTCCCCTGCTGGCCTTGTTCCATGGCAAGCGAGGCCCACTGGACATTTTTTGCAGAACCCACCATCGCCCACTTGAAATCCCAAACCGCCCAGTAGTGGGCGGTAGGGACCAGGTTGACTGCCCATGTTCTACAGCTTAAGAGAACTTGGTTGGCTTTCCATCAATGAGAGCAGAAGGTGGAGAAAACCATTTTAGAAACAGACTAGATCAATATATGCACTTAGACATAAAATTCAGCATTTCATACTTTCATAGAGTGAAAAATAAATAAATAAAAAAGCCTTAAGATAACTAGTGTTGTACAAAATTATAAGACTGTTTACAGAAGGTAAAACCTATTTGCTGGGTTACATGTTAACATATCACACTGTGTACATCAGGGCTTGACAAACTCCAGAATCTAGGAATATATGCCTCCTAAAAATGGTTTCTAATATCTTAAGGTAGACACAGATATAAGGAAATAAATATCTCTGACTAGCAACAAAGAAGGCATGTCTAGGTCCTAAATTCTTAATTTCTCAATCCCTGAAATACACCTACATGTTTCCAGAACTCTTGAATATTTGTACTACCCAAAACATTAGCACCTCATCACCATATATATCCATATGCTTAACAAAAAAAACAAAACAAAAAACGAATTTCTAAGAAAAATGGCACTCATTAGCTTTAGAGACCCATAGAACCTCTGTTTTTCATTCTGTTAAACGTATCCCACTAATGACAATTTAGTAATGAACACCTCAACATACCAGAAGTAATTCAGAGCTACATAGTAAGGCAATTTAATGCCTAAGAGAGAGCTGGTGCGAGTTGTTTGACCATTTCTAAGAATGGTTGTATACTGGGTCTCTAGTAGTGATGAGTGAATTTGAGATTGTTAGTACACAAGTAATACATAGACAATGACGTGTAGTTCACATTTAATGTTAGAATATGGAGGCCACCAGGTTAGAAATATGTTAAAGACAAAAACTTCAAAGACCTACACTATTGCATGGGCAAAGACGCAAACAGCAGCCACTAGAGGGCAGGCTGCAGCAGCAGAACTGATCTTACCTATTGCTACAGCAGCCAATGAGGAGATGAGATGAAAAGAGATGACACCAGCAAGGGAAAGGACAGTGACAGCAATGAAAGAAAAGGGTTAGAGAAAAAAAAAAATACGAAAAACTGCAGACACCAAGAAAACAGCAATGCATAGAACTCTTCATTCCTTCAGAGATGCACCTTTGAACTCCACATACCCATGGCACATGCCACATTTTCCAGTAATGCATTTTACATCAAGTAGTATTCTTTTCAATGTTGAAATGGGACCTCTAATGCAAGAAAATGCAGCAGGAAAACATGCAAAGATCATAACTTAGAAGGGTCTGAAGTGATTTAAGTCTCTGCAATATTTCAGTGTAACCTGCGCAGCTAGGCACAATATCTTAAAGGACCACTATAAGCACCCAGATCACTTCAGCTTAATGAAGTGGTCTGGCTGCCAGGTCCACCTATGATTAACCCTTCCTGCTGTCAACATAACAGTTTCAGAGAAACTGCAATGTTTACATTTGGGTTAATCCAGCCTCTAGTGGCTGTCTCATTGACAGCCGCTAGAGGCGCTTCCGCGCTTCTCACTGATTTTCACAGTGAGAAGATTCCAGCGTCCATAGGAAAGCATTGAGAAATGCTTTCCTATGAGACTGGGTGAATGCGCGCGTCTCTTGCCGCGCATGCGCAATCAGCCGATGACAGGAAAGAAAGAGGAGAGTCTCCAGCACCGAGGGAGCCCGGCGCTGGAGAAAGGTGAGGGATTAACCCCCTTCCTCTCCATCCAGCCCGGCGGGAGGGGGACCCCGAGGGTGGGGGCACCCTCAGGGCACTATAGTGCCAGGAAAACGAGTATGTTTTCCTGGCACTTTAGCGGTCCTTTAAAATATGTCAGATTTAGATACTGAAAAATCTAAGCCTCTAAAAATCAGTGGTCAAAACACGTAGCGCCATTTTTGTCTCAAAGTAGACTTTTAAACTGTAAGGGAAATAAAAAGCAGTCACTTCTGACAAGACATCATATTGAGAGTTCAGAAAGAAATAAACTAATCCCATTAAAAGCCTTCAAATTAATCTAGGTTCAGATTAAGGTTATTTAAAATACAGAAACAAAAAAAAACAAACAAAAAAATTGGATTCGCCCGTGACATTGCCGCTTTACGTTAGCTTTATTTTTTGTGTCAAAGAAAGTACTCCCTTCTCCTTGACACAGGAAATGGAGCCCACTTGTTTTATACAGCAGTGTTAAGGGCAGTGGGACACTGCAACTAGACCACTTCAATGAGATGAAATGTTCTGGGTGCATATAGTGTCCCTTTAATTATATACACAAGTCCCCAGCACCAACTAGGAAGCATTAATTAATATGGCTAAACGGATATGTTTATTCTCTGCTTTAACCACATCTCTAATAGGAGCTGGGCTGTGAGTGTCCAGGGACCTTTATTTACCGTTCAACTGTTTAAAAATGTTTGAGATTCCTGCACAATAACCTTCATTGGAGGAGCCCTTTGGCTGATATGTACTGCAACCTCTTATTGGTCCCCTTCTTTATAAAGGCAATATATTTGTGAAAGATCTAGGTAGCAACAATTTTCTATAAGTGGAAGCTCAGAACCAATATCTGATATGAAGGCCAGACTATAGTAAAGAATGCCCCCATTACAAATGCAGACTATGTGTAGAAAATTATGGGAAATATTTTAGGGTTTTGTCAGGTAATGTTACATGTAGATTCAAAAGGACTAAATCTGATCACTCATAGTTAGTGTGCCATCTTTGAATAACACCCTTCTTGCTTTTATTCACAACATGGGTGAAATTAGAAATGCCACTACAGAACTGAAATCTTGGTAGTGTGGGAGAAGCCCTGCAAAGCAACCTGACTCAACTTCACTTCCCTTCTGCACTGATCGCAGAATCATTTCACATAGGCAGCCAACAAATTATTTGCAGTTGAATTTCCTGTGATCCAGCAGTCTCGTTCCTCGTCAGAGAGGAGGACTGCTTGTGCCGTGTGTGGGGCGGGCGGCCGGCTGTTGCACTGCTAACAGTGCCCTGCCAGAAGCATGAGGCTACATGGAACTGGCTCTGCCTCCCTCCATACCCTGTGGCCCCTATTAGTATGGAGACACCATGAGTCCAAGATACAGCCATGTCGACCCAAAGCTCAGAGGCCACATGTCAAATTGCCTGTGCCGGGAGACCGACGCTCCACACTACATAATCTTTGCAGATTTCTGGCACTGGCTGGCCTGATACCAGCGGAAGCCTGCTAAGCAAAAATGACAAACCCCCAGTTCGGCACTTACCACACACAATCCTGTGTTCCGGTCATGGGGCGAGCCAGGATATGGTGGAGGAGCCGGAGACACATCAAGCAAGCGCATGTAGCACTCAAACAACCAATGGATATCAACCCTCACAAACCTACCCTAGTGTCTACCCAAGAGGACAGGTCCCAACAAGAGACATTACTTCCACTTTGGCTTTGCCTGCCATACCTCCTTGATTGCCGCAAAGAGACTGCAGCACTAACAGAGCCAGATTGCAGCAGGGCTACGCTAAACCCCTGGGAGGTATCAGCCGAGCTCATTCGATCGCTATGATAACCGTATACATGCCTCATTGATGTTCAGCTTGCATGAGGCTGCTTCTTATCATTTATTAAGAAATTGCCCCAGCTATCAGAGGGCAATCCTCGGTTGTCTTGAGACACAGTTCCTCTGCTCTAACCTGTGACTTAACTCTTAATAAGCCTGTATTGCTGAATTCTAGTTTAGATCGATATGCTGGTGGCTTCTGACTCGTTCAGTCTCTGTGTCTAATACAATTTAAACGATTACTTGCATTATTGTGTACACAGTCTGAACACACGTAATTAGCCTGATTATTACTCTTATTTTAAAAAATTTTTTGCTTTCTCTCTGTATGCCATGCTGATGTTTTATATTATTGTTGGGCTGGTTATAGTGATCGTGAGTTTACAAACGTGTTGTTCTTACCCGGCAGCAAAAATTTTTTAAAATAAAATAATGTTTCCACCTAGCCATACTATTAATGAATTATGGCTACAAGGAACACTATAGGTTGAGGAACACAAACTAAGCCACCCTTAAATATAGTAAAATCTTACCTTTATTCCAGATTGCTGGCGCTGGACCTGCCCCTGATCTGCGTCCTTGGCTGACATAAGAAGTGATGATCTCACCCAATCACAATGCTTTCCCATAGGAAAGCAGTGTATTGGCTGAAATAGTTAATTCTGAAGATTTCAGCCAAAGAGGCAGGCTGAGCAGTGGTGCTAAACACTGCCCTGGCCAATCTCCTCAGAGATGCATCGAAGCATTGCATCTCTATGAGGAAAGTTTAGTGTCTCCATGCAGAGGTGTGCAGCACTGCCCCAGGAAGCACCTCTAGAAGCCATCTGAGGAGTGGCCAGTGGCGTTTCCCCCTAGGCTGTATTGTAAACCCCTTTTCTATGAAAAGACAGTGTTTACTGTAAAAAGCCTGCAGGGACATGCTATACTCACCATAAAACTTACATGAAGCTGTAGGACTCATTCCTCACTAAGACTTTGAAGGATGAAACAGTTTTAAACTCTTGTGCACCATTGGTCTTAAAGATTCAATTTAGTAGTCTTGATTCATTGTCATGTCAACACTAATCTAACACTGCTGTTTAGTAGATACAGCAACGTTAAAGGGACATTATAGGCACCAAGACCACTTGATCTTATTGAAGTGCTCTCGGTGAGGTGTCCGTCCCATTAACCCTGCAATGTAAACCACTGCAATTTCCGAGAAACTGCAATATTTACATTGCAGTAATAAGTCAGATGTATTTAATTAAATGCTGCTCAAAGAGAGCATTTGATTTACGCATCACACATTTAAGTTTCCCGCTTCCAAATAGCTCAATTTGAAACAGTGTATCTTAAGCATCATGCAAAAAAAAAAAAAAAATCTACTATTACAGAGCAATAATTTAAAACATGCACACACAAAAAAAAGGGCCTTTTTGCCTCATGTTTGGTATCAGATTCCTAGTAGCAAAGACTCTCTGAAAAAAGCAAACCATTATTAATTTGTGGCTACATACTTGTCTTTACCACCATTACAATCTTTCAGAAAGTCATTCTATGGGAATAAAGCCAAATTAAAAAAAAAAAAAATATATATAATGTTGGTTCAAGTTAAAATGCTTATTCATATAAATACAAAAAAAAAATTTTTTGTTCATAGTACCTACTCACCATGCAATAAATTCAGCCATGTGTTTGCTACCAGAAGCTTCACAACCAATTAAAACTCACATTACATGCCATAGATTCCATGCTACATTAAAAACACATGGCTACACTCCTAATGACTTCATTAGGCAGAAATAGGGACAAGGTGTGTGTCACACTAAATCTGTTAAAATAAAAATGTATTTTAAAGACTCTCACCCTATGTCATCTCTGTACACTCTGGAGATAAGGACCTCCCCCTTGTGATTATAGATGAAAAGTCCTCCAATCATGGTGGCTACAGCTCAGTTTTTCCTTCCCATGATGGTTAATACAGACCTAAGAAAGAGTAAAACGTTAGATACAAATATTGGCACAAAGTGAAATCTTAATCAAATTATCAAGTAAATTATAGTATTATCTAGATTAGGGATTCCCAGCTTCTTAAACCAAGGCATACATCAATGTGTAAAAAAAATAAAACATCTTACTTTCATGAGCAGCTAATCAGTAATTTATGCAACGCCTTACTAGAGGCATGTATCCTAACAAAATTGTCAATGTGATCAGAATTTCTCCTGCCCAAATCTTGCACTATGTACTCATTACCAACATAGTAACTGTGATATGCACTTGCAGTATAAAACAAACAACCAGGTTCTGCTGCTTACCCAAAATCACCATCTACAGATCTCATCTGCATTGCAACCATAAGCAAAAAAGTTAAGTAGATCAGCAAGAAAATGTCGGCATTCTGAGTTCCCCTGGATGCACAGCTGCATGAAGGAAGGAAGGGGTGGGATCCACAGAATTCAATGGAAATTGCTGAATTTAGAGGAAATTGGGAGGTTCTGCAGAGACATGGGTTTGGAGTCGCTGCTGACTAAACAAAGTAATGTTTATAATATAGGGAAGACTGTTCTATATCAAACTAGAATTTAGAACACTGGAGAAGGGTCATCAATTTATGGAAAAAAATTAATTTATGTGGTCCTAAACTAAGCCCCACTCACTACAAAATCTATATAGTGCAGGGAACACTTGCATTAGAAAAATAAACATGTATTTCTAACTCTCTAGTATTCCTGTAAAGAAAAATAAAAAGTCAAAGTTCTAAAGAAAATATTCTAAAGCGCCTGAACAATTAGATTATGACCAGAGTAGGAAATATCAGGGTTCTGCAGCACACCTACTCCTCCCTTCTTAGAAGAGAGGGAACAAAAAACAAACCACACACACACAATCATGGTATCCAAGAATTAAAGACTAACAATTATACTAGATGTTGGGTCAAACAGCATTCCCAAATCTAGGTTTAATAGGTGTCAAAAATATTTATATAATAAATAGATTTTATATTAAGATTTTAATTAATTGTAATTATGTTGGTATGTAACTTCTGATGTATCATGAAATGTAATTTATGACTTGATTTTTTTTTGTTCTGCCTACTTTTAAAATAAACAAAAGTTTAGTCCACTTTTAAAATAAATAAAAAATAAATAAACAAACGACCCACTCATCGAGTGAAAGGAAAAGGAGCAACGAGAACGTCAATTAAAACGTCAGATTGTCCCAACTGGGCAACTATTGCCAGATGTCTGAGGTTTGGCAGGACAGTCTGGTAATTGACTTGCTGAACGTCTACACCTTAAACTGTTACTCCAGACACCATATCCACTTGTGATTTGTATTAGTCATGCTGCTATATTAAAAAACTCTGCACATACACAGTTTAAACCCTTTGCAGTTGGAGGTTTAACTCCACCTCCAGCATTACTGGGGTGCTATTAGCGAGCTTAGAACAAGAATTCTGGGCTGGCTAATGACAGTGATGTGCATATTTCTATGCACAGAATTGCATTAATTTGCTGAAAGATGTCAAATGACACTGTCAATAGACAGCAGGATAAGCATTCAGCTTGTGTAGAAGACGGATGTAATTCTGCTGAACAGGGGACCCATGGCATCCAGGAGAGACAAAAGGTAAGACGGAAACAGTTGTAAAAACGGTCTTCTCATTGCCCAGTTAATCCTGCCATCATAACTACAGCAGGCTTTAGTGGTTTTGGTGGCTGAAGTAACCCTTTAATGTAGCATTACAAAATTTCAGAGTGGGAGGAAGCTTCTGGCAGGACACAGAGGATACGGAGCACAGATACTGTGCACTATGTTGTCAAGGGGCAGGGACAAAAATGAATTTGCCTGCTCTTTGTCTATACACTGGGTGTTGAATCCTTAGAGTCCACAGACGTGAACAGATAGAAGTTCCATTGGCTCACCCCTTAAGAAAAGTGAGGAAATAAAGGGTGCCAAACAAAATACACCGATTGTAACTTAAAAATTAAGCAACTCCTTTACTGTACAATTCTTGTGGCACAGGGAATTAAGCTGCTTCTAACAGCAGAAGCAGATACAGTGCCAAACTACATACTGTATTGTTTTCCAGCTGCCTGTGCATTTCTATGCCTCTTTTTTCTCTATGTAAGTTTCTGCAGAGACATTACTACATTCTCATGTACTACAGATTTTAAAGAAAAACATTTCTCCGATCATTACTGCAAAGTAAGCAGTACTAAATACTTAAGAAGACTGTTTAATAATACAGTAACTGATGGCTTGCAGTAAAGAGATCCCACAGCTGGAATGAATGATTAAGTTAGAACCATTTTTTGTCCTGCTGACTCCTTGGTAACTAGCAGACATACAAGGCAGGTAGTAAAGATGTAAGCCTAGTCTCACCCATGCACAGATGGAATGTACTGCACAAGAGGGAGGGAATTTCAAACAAAAATAACATTGAAAATGCACTAGGGGAAATATTTTAGTTCAGGGGCCATCCAACTAGTTGTGAGAGATGAACAGAGTAACGGGCAGGGTATTCAAACAGCCGCCTAATAAAAGGCAGGCTGCCTATAGAGAAAATAGCATTACTGAACAGCACAGAAAAAGCAGATTGAACACATACTTGTGAAAATAAGCACATTGTAAGGTAATGAATACTGTAAAGCCAGGGCTTGACAAATTTGTTTGGAATATAGGTGCAAACTTAAAGTGTTAGGAGCCAGGTTTATTCCCTTTTTTAAATTCATGAAGTTTTATTTTCAACAGAAATACAATTCCTAAAATGACACTACAGTCTTAGAACCACTAGAGCTTAATTCTGGTGTCTATGCTGGTCCCTGCTGACTTTACCATGCTTACGCAGTAGCCTCTCAATGCTTTCCTCTGGGAAGCATTGGATTGGCTGAGATCAAGATTATCTCAGCCATGGATGCAAGGCAAACCAGGGCGAGACTGTCATGACGTGGTTAAAAACACATTTCACATTAGATCGCAGAGGGCAGACATCCACAGGTAGCCGCACTTTTAGGCCTTCCCAGCCTCCTTATCTTTGGGAGAGCTGGAATAGATTATTTCCCTTCAAAATCTTCTTGTTCTGCTCCGCACTGTTTAGTGATTTCGGCTCCCGTGACCACAGCAAGGCGTGCGACAGAGCAGGAAGATCACAGCTCCCTCAATCGCTTGGCTCAAATAGGTGTTTTCTGACCTCCGCGGGATGGTGGGGGCTGATTACGTGCTGCAAAAGAGGCTGACAACCACCCAGGCAAAATTCCTAATCGCCATGGCGACCTGGGATTTATCAAGCACTTCTGTAAGAAGCGTAGATTGGTACTCTTTAAATCTAAACAGTTTGATTGAACATGTACATGCTCACAACAATAACATAACTAGAAAAAGTTTAATAATGCAAGCAACAGTGTCATAACCGTGTCAGCCTGTCACTCCCCCCATTATACCGAGCCTGTCACCCCCCCATATTATACCGAGCCTGTCACCCCCCCATATTATACCGAGCCTGTCACCCCCCCATATTATACCGAGCCTGTCACCCCCCCCATATTATACCGAGCCTGTCACCCAACATGGAAGAAAAATATATTTTCTAAGATTAATATGTCAGCCCCCCCCCGGGCAGTTGCCTTCAGCTGCTGCTTAATGGGTCTAACCGAGAAACGTGTCGTGTAATCACAGCCAACATCACAGGGTTAGATGCCCTACGCGACCCACTAGACAGCCTGCACCCAGCCTGAGCAAGTACCAATTACCTCCTCTCGCTCTCTGTGCCTCCGATGAGAGATGAAAATGGCGACCGACCCCTCCCACCTGGTTCTTTGCGCAGTGCTTACGTCACCACGCAGCAACGTCATCTGACAGCCTCCTCCATAGACCGCGACGGGTGAATGAGCGCGTGCGCAGAGACAAGGGCGCGGCCTGGGATCACCTGATTCCACTCACTGCCCGATGGCGGGAGCGGCTGTGCGTGACGTCATCCGGCTAATGTACGCCATATGGCCGTTATACTAGCCAGCCTCGAGAACGTCATCTCTGTTGATTTAAATTCCAAATGAAATGTGTTGACACAGATAATTTAACCCCTTAAGGACCGGCCTGTTTTTGCGATGTTGTACATTTGCGACCAGGCATATTTTTACACTTTTGTGGTGTTTGTGTTTAGCTGTAATTGTCCGCTCTCTCATTTACTGTTCCCATACAAATTATATATGTTTTTATTCAGGACAAAAGGGGCTTTCTTTACATACCATTATTTATATAATCTCACATAATTTAATTTAAAAAAATATGATAAATTTTTTTTAAAAATATATGTTTTTTGACTTTTACTTGAAAAATCTTTACTCATCTACAAAAGCGAATGAAAAAAAACCTGCAAAATAGATTCAAAATTTTGTCCTGAGATTAAAAATACCCAGTGTTTACATGCTTTTTTGCAAGTTATAGGTACAAGTAGGATATTGCGGGTTTCAAAACATTCATTTTTAAAATTTATCAATAGTGACATTGTAACACTATTACCCTATAACCCAGGGTATTCAATATGGGGTATGCCCAGTCTTTTTTAGTAGCCACTTAGTCGCAAACACTGGCCAAAGTTAGCGTTCATATTTGTATGTGTGTGAAAAAAGTAAAAAACTAAATTGAATGCTAATTTTGGCCAGTGTTTGTGACTAAGTGGCTACTAAAAGAGACTGGACATACCCCATTTGCAATACCTTGGGTTGTCTAATATTGCAAATGGTATGCCATCATGGGGGTAATTCTCATTCCTGGGCTACCATACGCTTTCAAAGGCAACGTAACCAACCTGGCCATTTTCAATGTAAAAATATTTGACCCTGTAACTTTCAAAAACGCTATAAAACTTGTACATGGGGGGTACTGTTATATTCGTGAGACTTTGCTGAACACAAATATTAGTGTTTCAAAACAGAAAAACGTATCACAACAATTTTATCATCAGTAAAAGTGCTGTTTGTGTGTGAAAAATGCAAAAAAAGTCACTTTCACTGACAATATCATCGCTGTGATGTGTTTTACTGTTTTGAATCACTAATATTTGTGTTCAGTGAAGTCTCCTGAGTAAAATGGTACCCCCCATGTACAGGTTTTAGGGTGTCATAGAAAGTTACAGGGTAAAATATAGTGCTAGCAAATTAAATTCTCTGGACTTTTGGCCTGGGTTGGCAGGCAGGTCCCTCAAATTTCAATCGATAAAATTACTTAATTATGTAAAAATATTACATAAATACGCACGTAGAATTTAAATACATATGCATATTTATATACTTGAAGTCTACGTGTATATTTATATAATTATGTAATTTTGTATATGGACATATGTATATTTCGTATTATTTTTATTTATTTATTTATATATACATAGATATATATACAATTTCATTCTAAGTGTATTTTGATATAAATATATATATATATTACTATCAAAATACAGTTAGAATAAAATTTCATATAGATATATATTTTTTTTTTTAAATTTTTATTATTTTTTTTTCCATGGTATAGTTGTCACATTGATAAACATACAAATAAGTAAATAAATAAAATAATAATGAAAAATTTTTTTTTATAATGCAAATAAATTACATTCTCTGAGACTCGATATGGGGGGAACCACAATCTGTTATCATGAATTCTGTCTATTTGTCCAGGGTAACCATAGTTTGGCCACATCTCTAATGCCAAAAAAGGGGTTTGATTCCATCCTGTACTGATAATCTATTTGCTCCATAATATTGTGCCATATTAATGGGATAGAAGATTTCCAAGTCCTAGCTATACATATTTTAATGGCAAAAAATATATGGGTCAAAAGATATTTTTGATATTTATCTTGCGAAGGGAAACCAATGTTAAAGAGAAAAAGTTGAGGGCTAATTTCTTTTATCTCCTTAAAAATAGAATTAATAAGGCCAAGCATTTGAATTTTTATATTATCAAGACCCTGACACTCCCACCATATATGATAAATAGTGCCCTCTTCATTTCCACATCTCCAACAATTCTTAGAATGTACAGATGATATTTTATACAGTCTAGCCGGTACCATATACCACCTATATATTATCTTTAAATGTGTTTCATAGAGAGAGACGCTATGTATACAGCGCTTAACTAGGAGTGTAGCTTTGGTCCATTCCAAAAGTGGAAAGGATTCCCCAATATCTTGTTCCCATTTAGCAAAGGAGGTAGCATGAGAGTCTTGTTCCATTGATTCTAGCAACTTAGTAAATCTAGAGATCCCTCCCTTCTTTTTATATAATACAATAAGGGGATTAACGTTGTGATCCTTAAGTATAGTCCGAGATAATAAAAAGTTCTTAATCCTTAGATATTGAAATAGATCTCTAGGGGAAAGATTATACTTTTCTTGCAATTGTATAAATGGGATGGGTTTAAATCCATCCCATAGATCCGAGATCTTCACTAGACCTAGGTGTGTCCAAAATTGAACATTTATATTATCCATTATGTGTTGTAAGACCACTAATGGAACCCTATATAATAATTTATCTTCTAGCTTCAATTTTTTATTTAGGATTTTGGAGGTATTGATCATATCTATCAATATACGATTCGAAAAATTCTTGGTATCCAGTTCACCCAAATTTAACATACCCATCCAAAAAAGAATGAACAATTTATATCTAGGACTATCCTCCTGTTCTAAGGTAAGCCATGATTTATATCCCTGTTCCTTGTCTAGCCACTGAAAAAGGATATTGCGGGTTTCAAAACATACATTTTTAAAATTTATCAATAGTGACATTGTAACACTATTACCCTATAACCCAGGGTATTCAATATGGGGTATGTCCAGTCTTTTTAGTAGCCACTTAGTCGCAAACACTGGCCAAAGTTAGCATTCATATTTGTATGTGTGTGAAAAAAGTAAAAAACTAAATTGAATGCTAATTTTGGCCAGTGTTTGTGACTAAGTGGCTACTAAAAGAGACTGGACATACCCCATTTGCAATACCTTGGGTTGTCTAATATTGCAAATGGTATGCCATCATGGGGGTAATTCTCATTCCTGGGCTACCATACGCTCTCAAAGGCAACGTAACCAACCTGGCCATTTTCAATGTAAAAATATTTGACCCTGTAACTTTCAAAAATGCTATAAAACTTGTACATGGGGGGTACTGTTATAACCGGGAGACTTGAACACAAATATTAGTGTTTCAAAACAGAAAAACGTATCACAACAATTTTATCATCAGTAAAAGTGCTGTTTGTGTGTGAAAAATGCAAAAAAAGTCACTTTCACTGACAATATCATCGCTGTGATGTGTTTTACTGTTTTGAATCACTAATATTTGTGTTCAGTGAAGTCTCCCGAGTAAAACGGTACCCCCCATGTACAGGTTTTAGGGTGTCATAGAAAGTTACAGGGTAAAATATAGTGCTAGCAAATTAAATTCTCTGGACTTTTGGCCTGGGTTGGCAGGCAGGTCCCTCAAATTTCAATCAATAAAATTACTTAATTATGTAAAAATATTACATAAATACGCACGTAGAATTTAAATACATATGCATATTTATATACTTGAAGTCTACGTGTATATTTATATAATTATGTAATTTTGTGTATGCACATATGTATATTTCGTATTATTTTTATTTATTTATATATACATAGATATATATACAATTTCATTCTAAGTGTATTTTGATATAAATATATATATATTACTATCAAAATACAGTTAGAATAAAATTTCATAGAGATATATATATATTTTTAATTTTTTTATTATTTTTACATGTTTTTAATTTAAATTACTTATTATTTGTATTTTATAATAATATTTATATACAATATATATAATTATATATATTATATATATACGTGTGTAATTTAATTATAAGTGTATTTTTATATTACTATATGTACATATTAATATAAAAATACACTTAGTATGACATTATATATATGATATATAGACATATCATATATATATATATATATACACACATATATAATTATTTTTTTTTTTATTAACATTAACTTTTTTATTTTTTTTATTTTACACTAGCAGGGAAACTGCCTGTCAGCACAGGCAGTCCCCCTGCAGGCAGACACTAGGACACCTAATCCGCCGGGAGGAGACTGTCTGGGCTGCAGGCAGTCTCCCCACACCAGGAACAACGCCGATTGCCGCCGAGGGAACAACGCCAATCGGGTAAGTACATTGCACCATTAGGACCGTTCAGGACCGTCACCGGTCGGCAATGCAAAAATGCTGATGACGGTCCTGAACCGTCCTCGGTCCTGAAGGGGTTAAAGGGAATGTAGAAACAAAAATATATACACACTAACATGAATAAATAAATAAGTAAAAAAGCGTGTAATCTCAGGTGTCCCTCACACTCACCAAGTATAATACAAAAATCTGGAAAAGTAGGATATTGAAACATCCTAGAAGTCACTGGGATCTATTAGAATCAATACTACAACATAGCATAATACTGTATAAATAATATGTAATGTGATAATGTGAAGTATACGGATATCCCTGAGAAGTCCAAGTTGCAGGGCGAAACGCGTTGGATACACTAAGGACTTACATACTTTTATTTGTTTTTATTTATTTTTTACTTTGGTTTATCTCCATTTATGCCTAGTTTCCAGTACCACGCTTCCATCTAAGGTCCACTACACGTGGAGATATGCCCATTGTCCACATTGGTCTGTAAGGGCATTCTAATAAATTTCTTTTGTGTTTTTACTGTACTTCACCGTTGCGGCTTTTACTTTTCTCCATATGCATTATTGGAAGACTCCATTTATGAGCGACATCTTGCAACTACACCTGTGTGTACCCCTGGGAGGGTGACAAGCCTGAATTTCCATATGTTTGTGAGGTTTGTTTTATATACTTCACATTACATATTATTTATACAGTATTATGCTATGTTGTATTATTAATTTTTATACATCCCAGTGACTTCTAGGATCTTTCAATATGCTACCTTTCCCAGGTGGTTATAATTCTTTTTATACGTATTGGTGTTTTCCCACTTTTTTGTATTTAATTTAAAGGGACACTATAGTCACCAGAACAACTACAGCTTAATGTATTGGTTCTGGTTGATGTAGTCAGTCCCTGCAGGCATTTTAATGTAAATGCAGCCTTTTCAGAGAATAGGCAGTGTTATCATTGCGGCTTAGGGACACCTGCAGTGACAGTCACCCAGACAGCCACTTAGAGGTACTGCGTCTCACTGAATGTTCCCTATAGAGATGCATTGATTCAATGCATCTCACTGAGGAGATGCTGATTGGAACAGCATTTTGCCGCACATGCGCATTAGCCTCACAATGCTTTCCTATGATAAAGCATTGAATTGGCTAAGATCATCAAATTTGATGATCTCAGCCAAGTGGTGGGGTCAGCTGCGAGGAGACCGGTGCGTTGCTGGGAAAAAGGTAGTAAAACATCTTTTTAACGGGTGACAATGGGGCCGGTAACCTAAGAAGCTATTCAAATGTATAGTGTCAGGAATACGTTTGCATTCCTGATACTATAGTGTTCCTATACCCAATTAAAGGTAATAAAGAATATGTTAAAAATAAATATGACATAATGTGAATATTGTTTATGTAAGAAGGAGTATGTGAACTATTAATGTGAAGTATAAAAGTTATACACTAAAAAACACGGCACCTGAGCAGATCGGTCGTGCTGAAAAGGGGAATGTTACTTACCTGGATCGTGGCGGATTGCCGCGTGATCATCTTCCCCGACGGTTCCCAGCCAGTACGGTGTTCTAAGGGGCAGCGGCCGCTGCATTCCCGATTTATATAAAGTAATCCCTATTGCCCATAACAAAGATGGCGCCAACGTGCGAGTGACTTAACGTCATCGATGCACACACACGTTTTGGTGTTAAAAGTCACGTACAAATCAATCACTACACAGAGAGGCATATATAAATCCTGAAAAGCCTTTTCTCAGTTCCATGCTGGGGTTTCCACTTGGTGGCTGTCAGCAGCAGTGTTAATTTTATCGACTAACAATTTTAGTTGACTAAAATCTTTGAGATTTAATCGACTAAAAATAGACTAAAGCTAAAACAATTCAGATTACTAAAATACGACTAAAACTAAAATGGGATTTTAGTCAAAAGACTATGACTAAAGCTAAATTGAAATTTGCTGTCAAAATTAACACTACACAGAGAGGCAGTGGAAGGGGCAAAAGAGACAGACCACAGCTTGGGTAAGAGATACCTAGAGGGGCTGGGAGGACAGAAAGAGACACAGAGGGGCTGGGAAAGGGACAAAAGACACAGATAGAGGCTTTAACTAAACCTATTAGATTTTAGTCGTGTTGACTAGAATATACTGGAGATTTAGTTGACTACAACTAGACTAAAACTAAAACAATTCAGATTACTTAAAGGGACACTATAGTCACAGAACAACTACAGCTTATTGCATTTGTTCTGGTGAGTAGAATCATTTCCTTCAGGCTTTTTGCTGTAAAAACTGTCTTTTCAGAGAAAAAGCAGTGTTTACATTACAGCCTAGATAACTTCACTGGCCACTCCCAGTGGTGTATCCTGGTTTTGTGCTGCCCTAGGCAGGACAAAACTCAGGCACCCCCCCGCGCCACCCCCACCCGCGCCACCGCCACCCAACCTTCCCCCCTGCTCCGCCTTCTAAATACACACACACACATTCACTGACAGATACGCATTCACTAGCTAACAGAAACACACAGTCACTAACAGACACACTCACACACTCACTAACAGACACACACTCACAGGCAAACACACACACACACTAACAGGCAAACACACACACTAACAGACATCCACACTAACAGACACACATACACTAACATACATACACTAACATTAACATACACACTAACACTAACAGACACACACACTAACATACACACACTAACAGACAAACTAACATACACACTAACATACACACACACACTAACATACACACACTAACACACACACACACACACTAACATACACACACACACACACACTAACAGACACACTAACATACACACACACACACTAACATACACACTAACAGACTTCCACACACACACTAGTGTGTTTTTTTTTGTTTTTTTATTTAACACCCCCCCCCAGCCTCCTTACCTTTGGTAATGCTGGGGGGGGATTCTTCCTCTCCCTGGGGTCCAGTGGCTGCAGCGCTGGGCGGGCGGGCGGCCGGCGAGGGAGCTCTTCCCCTGAGCGCTCTGCTCTGCTCAGCTCCCTCGCGCGCCGCCAGCAGAGTGAGGCTGGGAGCCGGAATATGACGTCATCTTCCGGCTCCCGGCCTCACTCTGCTGGCGGCGTGCGAGGGAGCTGAGCAGAGCGCTCAGGGGAAGAGCTCCCTCTCCGGCCGGCCGCCCGCCCGCCCACCCAGCGCCCAGAATGTCTGTTAGCCTTGGGCATTTGGGGGGCGGCGTTTTTTGCTGCCCCCTGAAAAATGCCGCCCAAGGCAAATGCCTTGTTTGCCTCGCGGCTAATACGCCCCTGGCCACTCCTCAGATGGCTGTTAGAGATCCTTCCTGGGTCATGGCTGCCTAAAATGCATCCAAACATTCAGTATCTCCTCCCTCTGCATGCAGACACTGAACTTTCCTCATAGAGATTCATTAATTCAATTCATCTCTATGAGGAGATGGTGATTGGCCAGGGCTGTGTTTGAATCATGCTGGCTCTGCCCCTGATCTGCCTCCTTGTCAGTCTCAGCCAATTCTATGAGGAAGCATTGTGATTGGATCAGGCTACCACTTCTGCTGATGTCAGCAGGCAGGTCTAAAGGAAACAGGGACAAAGCATGCAGCTCCAGACTTGAATATAAGTAAGATTTTACTATATTTAGGGAGGCAAAAGGGGGAAGGGGGGCTTGATGGTGGTTTTAACCCTACAGGGTCAGGAATACGTTTGTGTCCCTGACCCTGTAGTGCTCCTTTAAATACGACTAAAATGGCTTTTTAGTCAAAAGAGTATGACTATAACTAAATTAAAATTTGCAGACAAAATTAACACTAGTTGTCAGAGAGTGTGTTCCTGTTCATTGATATTTCTGGTATTTGACTTTGACTTGTATTTGACTTTCCTTACTTCTGGTATGCCTGACTTTTGGCTAGTATTTCATTTTTTGTCTCCTTCTGTATCCTCAACCTCAGCTTGTTTATTGACCTTTCTCTTTAACGTTAAGTCCGGCCATTCTAAGACCCGGTATACGTTGTTATTGTATTTCATAGTTCTGTGTGTTGGGTCATATAGTAAGTCACAGCTAGGCTGCATAATTCATTGTTGCCCTATGGAATATTGTCATTTATTGTAATTTGTGTAGTGCATATATGAATTGGCCACTTGGTAGAGGTCAGATAACAGAAGGTCATTGTATAGGAATGTGAAAGGGGGCAGATGGTATGTTTACAAAATGGATTGATCCTTTGATTAATCAAAGGCTCTGCAAGGTGTGAAATTCTACACTTGAGATGCCTGTATGTCTAGTTCCAATGTAAACTAACTGACTTCAACCATATTATTATTATTATTGCCATTTATTATTATTATTGCCATTTATATAGCGCCAACGGATTCCGATATGGCATGTACCTCTTAATTGATGAGTTAATTTCTTTGATATGTTAATCATCATTAGTCTTCAAGAAAAGCCTTGTGTTCCAGTATCATATCCAAAAAAAACATTAATACTTACTCACAGATTAATAATTAAGCTTTATTTTTATTATATTTAGAATGGGACAAGCACAATCTAAACATGATTTGCGTAACTTAACCATAGGGGAAGGGATTGTGATGTCCGCTATATTGGGTCACAAGTACGGAGTGTGACATATTTATGGAATGAAAAAATGGTAACAAATTCATATATGCAATTATTATTTCTGTGGCAAGTACATAAGATTAGGTAGAACCAAATGTTTCCATTTGGATTGGAGTTGGTCTGGAACACAAGGGAGTGGTTACTTATAGTTACACTTCGACTGTTCGGGAGTTTGAAGAACCACTTCGAAAGTTCAAACTGTGGCCATGAAAATCCAAAAAGGAACGAACAGTGATTTAAACCAAGTTTAAGCAACAGGGTAGGAGGCTGGCAAGTATGCCCCTCCAAGAACCTGTGGCAAAGTTGCTTTCATCACATATCTTCCCTCCCAAGAGGAGACTAACCAGGTACCTAACCTCCTGTCGGTCGGTGCCTGAGTTAGTCGAGTTTCCCACCCACAACAAACAATTGCTGTACCTGGTGGCCTCTGGTGTCGTGCTCTGTCCTGTATGTCCCATACAGGACATGTCTTCACTCCCTGTGAGATGCACTGCTGCTGGGGAGAGAGACCAGTTGTCTCCTCTTCCTGAAAGATAAGCTGCTGCTGGGGAGGAAGGATGATACCTTCTGCTCCCTGTACTGTACACTGCTGCTGGGGAGTGAGGCCGGTTGCCTCCTCTCCCTGCGATTTACACTGCCACTGGGGAGAGAGACCGGTTGTCTCCTCTCCCTGAAACTCACTCTGCCGCTGGGGAGTGAGACCAGTTGTCTCCCCTCCCTGTAACTCACCCCGCCGCTGGGGAGTGAGACCAGTTGTCTCCCCTCCCTGTAACACACACTGCTGCTGATGAATGAGACCGACCGTCTCCACTCCTTGTTCTGACCACTGCTGCTGGGGAGATAGACCGGTTGTCTCTTCTCCCTGTAAGGTAAGCTGCCGCTGGGGAGTAGGACCAACTGTCCCCACTCCCGGTAACTTGCTCTGCCGATGGGGAGGAAGGATGACACCTTCTGCTCACTGTACTGCACAGTGCTGCTGGGGAGAGAGACTGGTTGCCTCCTCTCCCTGCAACGTACACTGTTGCTGGGGAGTGGGACCGATTGTCTCCACTCCCTGAAACTCACTCTGCCGCTGGGGAGAAAGACCGGTTGTCTCCTCTCCCGGCAATGTACACTGCTGCTGGGGAGAGAGACTGGTTGTCTCCTCTCCCTGAAACTCACTCTGCTGCTGGGGAGGAAGGATGACACCTTCCACTCCCCTCGTTTTAGCCATCAGGAACTCGTGGTCTCTCCTGGCTTGTCTCTCGACGGTCAACTGGTCCCAGATCACCCGGTAGGTATCAATCGATACATTAGAGCCATACCAGGCCAGTCGCTGCCACACCTCGAACAGAAACTCTGAGTAAGAGTCAGAGGATACCATGCTTGCCTGCTCCAAGCCTGTGGGCACCTCTGCTTCCAGGGGTGCTGCACGAATTCTAGCGTTGCCTTCAATATAATCCATTACCGGTGTCTTTAGGATGCTTCTCCTCACACTAGGAAGCCATCCCACCGCTGCCACCAATGTGACGGATGTCCTGGCACCCCGACTGGGCACCTCCGCCAACAGATGCGAACAAGATGTCCATGCAAACAAGATGGCCACCACCAAAAAGGCACGGACAGTGATTTAAACCAAGTTTTATCACAGGATAGGAGCTGGCAAGTATGCCCCTCCAACAACCAGTGGTGAAGTTGCTTTTGGCACACTTCCAGTGTCTCTTAGACAACTGGGCAAGTTCACGGTCAGAGGTATCCAACACAAGTGGTTCTTTCATATCACAGCCAACTACTGGTCTCCTCTCCGTGTTACTCAACTCAATGCGAATTGGGAGAGAATTTGGAATGCGCTTTCTCCATGGACTCAGCCACAGCCACATTAATCATGCCTTGAAACTGCTTTCAAGATTGAGATTGATCAGCGGAATCCTCCATTTCATCCAGGAAAGCCTGGTAGTGCACTCTTAATTTCAAAGTGCACAAATAATCACAGACCTGCTGCAAAACTTGGGCTCATCCTGTCCGGATCCTAGGCAGGAAAGTAAATGTATAGAACTAAGTATCAACAAATAGCCTTTCTATGTACCATTCCTTACAGTGGTCAGATTAACAGTGGACAGTGATAGAGAGTATAGCCAAGGTCAAGTGAGAGATACATATAAATAGTAAACTACCCAAGGTCAAAGAAGTACAGAGATCCGGATAATGTTAAACAAGTCAATAATAAGATACCAGAAAAAAGATACACAAGGAGTGCGCTACTGAGCTAACTAGAACCACAACACGGCAACATGGAGTGGGAGAGGTAAGTATCAATAGGAATTACTTAATTTCTATTGGCCCACATTATTGTGGAATGCCTTATGATTCGTGGATGATACAAAGCCTTATTAGACTGTATGTTTTCGTCATAATAAGGTGCCAAATTCAGTCCAGGGAATACAGCATTTGGACCTCAATTCAATCCGGCAAATTCAACATTAGGTAAAATGGGCATGAAAGGCACGAACTGTCAGAGTATTTATATCGGCAGACATTTTGTGCTATGATAGAAACTAAAAGTGTATATTCTGAGTCACTCTGAACAGACCAGACTCCATTTTGTTATTTCAAGTTAACAGAAAGACACTATATTTCTATCTATAAGCTAACCACTTTCCCAGAGCTCAGGAATGCATAGTATATACAAGCCAAGTGATAAGGAAGGGGGTTGGACAGACTGTCTAATGCTAAAAGAATATAATCAAATCTAAACCCAGACAATTGTGACAGAGAAGATTAAATAATTTAATTTTACTGTCTATATATATAAGGTACCATTGTATGGAAAAGGGTAAACTTAGTTCATGATCTGTCATATCAGAAATTATGGCAGGAATTGCAGACGCTAAGTCTGGACAAAATTTAAGAAACCCTTTGAAATTTTAAATTATGGCGCTATAAAGATAACGCAAAATGACGTCAAAATAGCCACCAGGAAAAGTTAACTCTTTCCTGGATAGGTATGTTTAGTGGGACAAGACTGCCCTCTATAGACCAAATAACTAATTTGCGATCTGGAAGATAACCACACCTCTAGTGCTTCTATTGGGTTATCAACTGATGACGTACAGAGAGTCTGGCCCTTTAAAAGTTAAGACAAAGGGAATATACAAGACGAAGGAGGCAGATGCAGGACATATGCAAAGAAAAAGAGGAGAGAGGAATTGGAAGTTTGGGGATTCCAACTCGGACAACATCTGAGAATAACACTCTACTCCTAAAACTCTAACACTTAGAATTTACTGACTTTCTAACCAACACCTCCATGCAGAGAGACTACCAATCGGATGAAATATCTACTCAACTGGTAATTATACTGGTTTCATTTAATTAAATTAAATTAATTAAAATGTATTAATAGCATTATATATGACTGGATAAAGCACGGTCAGATTTCCATATTAAGAAATCTTAGTTAACTAAGAATATATAGTTATAAACATTCCATTCTGCAGGTGGAATTAAGAATAATTATATATTGATGTGATATTATCACGTGTTAGCATACCGCTGTTTTTATCCAGGTGTATTGATTTGCTCTAAATTAAGATAGATATCTTTTAGACAAATTAAAAATCTGCTTATATAATATATTAAATTCTCTTATGGATGGTTTAAGAAAATGACTAATGAACTGGTTTAAATGTTATTTTATTTAAAATACATAAGAATAGATCTTAACTACCTAGGAGATCTAGCCAGCATTGAAAGGGTTATTCTAACTGTCTGCTAAACTTTACGACCTTACGCTGCACTCTGAGGAATTCTGTTCTTAGCTGTGAAAAGTCTGTGTTAAAGATAGTCATAAATCGTCAGAATTCTTGACAGATAATGCCGTTTAGCCATTGAAACGTAATCCCCATTTCTTTGTATTGCATACCATTTTATACTGGATATTCATTGATTATTGTCATGCATGTTACATATTATTATTAATTAATTTGTCATTATAAATAAAAATCTATTTTTATACATTGTGATTATTTATATGAAATACTTTTCACTTAACACGATAAACGTTCTTTGGGATCTGAGAATTGAATTAGTGGGCAATTCTCAACTGTTACTATTATTATCCCATAAATATCCCCACATATTGGAGGCACGGTGCTGAGATCGTTTAAGTTGAAATTATATTTCATATATAATAATATTGGTGTAATTCATGCAATTTAATCTTGATATAGAAAAGAGTTTTGTATTGAGATTAAATCACTGTATAGAAATATGGCTGAATCCAGTAATACATCTGTAACAGATAATACTGAAATAATTGAAGACCTAAGAAAACATGCTCTAGTTCATATTCATAAACATATGAAAAATGATGCAACCTATGAGGTTTGGTTGAAAAGCATAGAATGGGAAGCTAAACAAACCATTCTAACTGATGAACACATCATCATATATCTTAAAGAAATTGCTGAACAAAAGAACATAGAAAGGAAAATGGCGTACATAATACACTCTTGGCCTTTCTTTATGACAGCACTTCTTAAGGTGTGTGATGAAAACAAGTCACTGAATGCCAAATTGGACACGTACAGTGACGATTTGGGCATTCAAAATGGGAAATACCAAGATTTACTTGCTGAGCATAAAACTCGTCAGGCTGATCATGAAAAAGAAATGAAAGCTTTGATGGATAAATATGCACAGGAAATAAATCAGCTTAAAATGCAATTGGATGAGTATGAAAAGGAGAGTCAGAAATTAGACAGTGAGGTTGATAGTCATCATTCTGTGCCAAAATGTTGCACAAAAATGCAAGAAAAGACTATTTGTAAATCCCCTCCTTATTATGATTTTCCCACACCAAACCAGGTTTTCATAAAACAGTCTGTAAGTAAAGGTGTGAGTAATTCTAAAAAATCACCTATGGAAAAAGATTCCCCATCTCATGACATTACCAAGCCACCTTGGCAATCTTGGGCAGAACAGTTTGAAAAAGCTGTCTTGGCCAAACTTGAGATGGAGAGTCCAATTCAAGATGATAGGAATGAAAACAGACATGGTTCTGTACACTGGCAGGATTCTGATGCTGATCAGAATTGTGACAGTGAACAAGAAGCTCAGAGTGATGGGAGTGAAAGTGATTGCACTGTCCACTCTGAAGGCCATGTAACTGATATGCCATCTGCACTGTTGTACGGGTCTAATTCCTCTTCAGCAGACAGATCGCATAGACGTTTACCCAAACACAGAAACAGAGATCGTAAATCAACGACGCCTGTTTATGAAACACCAAAGGTCATCAAATTCCTTAGAGAGACTGTCCCACAATTTTCTAGAGGTTCAGGAAACATATCTGAACATCTGGAAAATTATGATAGAGCAATGAATTCATTGGGCATGTATGATGACATTCATAAGAAATGGTTCATAACATGGACCTTTGATTCAATGTGTCGTGTTTATCTAGAAAGTCTTCAAGCTATACAGTTAATGTCCTGGTCCAAGATGAAATATGAAATAATCATGGAATATGGTAAGTATAAAACCATTGCTTCTGCAAAGAAGGCGCTTTATAACTTAAAGTGCCGTCCAGATCAAAGCCCCAGAGAATTTTTAATAATTCTTAAAAATGCATACTCCGTGGCCCAAAGAAAACCCAGGTATGAAAGCACAGACTTCAAAGATCTGTATTTTCATGCCATGCCAGTAAACATACAAATGAATCTCGCAAGAGATTACGATTGTAAGTTACCATTAGAATGGCTAGTCAGTCAGTGCATGAAGTTGTACACTATACACCATGCACATGACGAAAATCAGCCAAAGGTTAAGAAACCTGGTGATAAAATGGTGTCAGAGACTAAAACTCAGTTAGGTTTAGAAACCCAACAGAAAAAGAGGACCTATTCTGAGGTTTTGAAATCTCCAAAACCTCAGAAACAGGAAAATGCCGGAAGCAATTCTGCAAATTCCTCTAATAACTCTGAAAAGTCCAATACCAATGGGAATAAACGCCCCTGGGTTAATAAGAACCAAGGCAATTCCCAATGGAGAAGGAATCCTCAGGGAAATAGGAGATATGGAAACAGAAACAACCAATCTGCTTCCAATAACTCCCAACAGTCTCAGCCATCCCAGCCAAGTTCTAATGGGCAAAGACAAAACGGCAATGGGGGAAATAATTTGCGTCGTCAGGTTGGTCAATTGACAGACCAGATGGGCAAATTAATGGAGGAAATGACAAAGATTAACCAAGTCTTTGCTCTCAATCCTTTTTTAGGGATAGCTCCAATTGCAGAACTACCTGTGCAACCGCAGCAACAACAACAGGTGCCGCAGCAATAATAGCCACTGTGACTAAACAGGCTAGGTTATCAGTAGATGTAATACCTAACCCTGTTTCCTTTCCAGGTACTAACAGTCAAACAAACAATAGTTGTGTTAGGAAACCTATTGCCTATTCCGTCACTTCACTTTCGGGTGAAGGAGGCGCAACGTGTTCCTCTGTTTTTTCATTTCAGCCAAAGGCTAAAGTAGCCCCAGCAGCCACTAGTTTCCAGGATCCAGACCTGAAAGGGTTAACTGATGAGATGCCGACCACTAGTTCTCACTTGATAGTTCAAGATGTTCCTAAAAAGGATGGGCCTGTGGGTAAGACTGAGCATTCCTCAGTACAGGTAGAAACTACTGCTGTGACCGGTAATGTATGGAAAACAAGTAATATGTTGACACATTCTAAATTCTTATGTGAATTAGAAGAACATGAAGGAAGGTACTACATGTCTGTAGAAATACAGGATTCGCTACCCCAGCCTTTTAAAGGGTTAATAGATACTGGTTCACAAGCCACTATCTTATCCAATACCTACTTCCAGCAGGTAATGGACTTAGCAACGGATAAGCCGAAGCTAAGAGATTTCCCCAATGCTCTGTTGAGTGTAGGAGGAAATGCCCTTCATGTTATTGGCAATACCTGGTTAAAGTTTAAAATAGGTAACAAAACCTTTAGACACCCGGTGATAGTGGTAGATCTCCCCTATGACCGACTGATTCTGGGTATAGACATACTCAGAAGACTTAACACAATTATTGACTGTGTAAATGGAATTGTATGGTCACAAGCTAAGGTTCCCATAACCTATGAGAAATCACATGTTCAATCTGATCGTAACTGCCATGTGATAGAAGAAAGACCTGACTCAATTGAGGTACATTTTAGAAATAGTCAGTCACCTGACGTGACTATCCTGCAGGTGAATGATGCAATCGCACCTGTAGATGAGCATTCCATAAGAATTGCTCCAGAGAGGATCCAGAATGTCTCTCTGGAAGGTGATGTTTTAACCATTTCTCTCCACAGGGACTATGTTGAATCTGTAGATCTGGCAGGTCATGCTCAATTCCTTGCCAGAATTGAAAGGGTTAATAACAACTTATTCTTTCCTATTCAAATACATGACTTAGGAAGAAGTAGGAATGCAAAGCTGGACTTACAGAGTGAGAACAGCTATATTAGCAGAAGTCTGTTAAAGCAGATCGCTAATCCTAAAATGATCAGGTATGCTTCCCCACATGACAGGTGGATCCAGAATCTGGATGGCGAATCAGAGAGTCACAATGTGATAGCAAAATGTTTACTATCTATTTCCATCGGAAATAAGACAGTTAAACATTTATTCTTAGTGATAAATGAACCTCGCTATCAGGTTTACGTCGGCAATGATGTCATACATCGTTTTGCCATACACCTTGACCTGATTAATTCCAACTTGTGGACAAGGTTAAAAGGTAATCCTTGTGGATACTTACACGAGGAAAACGCCCTGAAATCAGGACAAATACTCCCATATGCGGTAAGTATCCAAGTTCCTGATGACATAACCATCCCACAGGGGACAAGTAATTTTCTTTTACCCCTACAGGTCAAGGAGGGTCAGAGATTGGAAAACTCTGATGCCCTAATCTGTTTATCCAACAGGATACAACAATTAGGGATGGTGGTAACACATACACCAATGGTAAGTATTGGTAAGAATCCCACCTATATAATGATCAACAATGTTACACCCAATAGTGTTACTTTACCAAAAGGAACATCATTAGGTCTAGCATTGGATGTTGAGTACTATACATTTGGTTTCCAAAACCAAATTATAGGCCTCATCCCTGAAGAATACTTAACTGAGGACGAAATTGTCGATCAAATATTCCATTCCTCCCCAGAAGGATTATTCACTATCCTATCTGTATATCCCTTCAACGTCGAAGAAGGCTCGTGTAAAATCGAAGAAGCATCAATTACCTTCGATCATCCGCTCAATGAGCAGGAATCACAAGAGTATCACGACCAAAGAGAAAAGGTAAGTCAACACCGAACTGACCTAACTTCTAGGCTTGAAGAAGCTTATGAGATAGGCCAGCCTGAAATCTTTCCAGGATTTCAGGAAAGGCTAGAAGAGCAAATATCTTTAGCTGACGGTTGCTCCAATGATGCTGAGCGACAGCAGCTAAAGGAAATCCTTTTGGAATTCCAAGATATTTTTGCCAAAGATTCCTACGACTGTGGGTTAACTAACCTCCACGTAGCCAGAATACAAACTGATCCAAATTTACCACCTGTATTTATCAAACAATATAGACTCCCATTAGCGTCATATGATGGTCTACAAGACATCATTCAGAATTTAAAGGAAAGGGGCATTATACGTCCAGTGCACAGTTCGTATAATAATCCAATCTTGGGGATTCTGAAACCTAATGGACAATGGCGTTTATGCGCTGACTTACGACAGCTAAACAAACGCGTCTATATGTCTGGTTGGCCAACACCATACATAGACCAATGTTTGGTACAAATGCAGGGATCCAAAATATTCACTGCCATTGACTGTGCGCAGGGATATTGGACTGTACCAGTTCATAATGAAGACCAATACAAATTGGCCTTCACATTTGGAAAGCAACAGTATACCTGGACCCGTATGCCTTTCGGTTATATAAACTCTGTTCATGAATTCGCTGTGTTCATGCATAAAGCTATGCCTGACGCACTCGAGAGAGGAACGTTATCATATGTCAACGATGTCTTGCTGAAAAGCACTTCCTTTGATAAGCATATCTTAGAGATTAGACATGTTCTCACTCAGTTAAGAGAGGCAGGGATTAAACTGTCTTTACAAAAGGCGCAATGGTGTCGCACCCATGTCAATTTCCTCGGACATGAGGTAACTTCTGAAGGATTAAATCCCCAGAGGAAGAAGGTTGAAGCCGTACTAAAGGCTAAAACACCTTCAAACATCAGGGAATTAAGATCGTTCCTTGGTATGACTAACTACTCCCGTAAGTTTATAGATAACTATGCAGAAATAACTAAACCACTCTTACACCCGCTTAAAAAGGAAACTACCTGGAACTGGGGGGAGCCTCAGGACCAAGCGGTAAGTGAACTGAGGAGGAAGCTCACTCAGGCACCCTGTTTAGCATACCCAGAGGGGGGTAAACCCTTCTATCTGGAGACAGGATATACCGATTTAAGCATAAGTGCTGTTTTGTATCAGAAGCAGGACAGTTTAAACAAGGTTATTGCATATGCTAGCAAGACTTTGTCACCCGTTGAAGTTAAATTCAACACGTGTGAGAAGGCGTTATTGTCGACTGTCTGGGCACTACAAAATTTTCGTAGCTATATCCAAGGTGAGAAAATAATTGTAGAAACAGCTCACCAACCTCTACAGTATCTGCAGAGTGAAAGAATTAGAGACGATAATCTCTCTAACAGTCGGATTACTGCATGGACTCTATCCTTACAGGGATGGCCGTTAGAAGTCCGTTATAAACATAATAAGAGAAGCCCAGTTGCCCAAGGTTTAGCAGAATTACATGACTGTACTGCTCCATCTCTGGACGATAATGACACCGGAGATGACTTCCTAGAAGAGCAATTGCTATCTCCTTATAAAGTTTATGACGAGGAATACTGTCGACCACTACCGTGGGTATACATTGATGGTTGTTCATATCACCACGTCGTTGGTGTTGAACGGAAGTTAGTTGCAGGTATCGGAATCGCCTGGACAGGTGATTATCCTAATGTATCTATAGGATACAATATTGGTCCCAAAAGCAGTCAGATAGCCGAACTCTGTGCAGTATATAAGACCATTCAAATGGCAATAGAATATGGTATCAAAGAATTTGTTATCATAACTGATTCCAACTATGTTCGCAACAGTTTCGTCGAATATCTGCCTAGCTGGAAACGTTACCAAATGCTGAAAAGCAATAACAAACCTGTTAAACATGGGAAATTGTTTTGTAATATCGATGAGTTGGTTAAGGAAAATGGTTTAACCATATATTGGAAGAAAACCAAAGGCCATTCTAAAATAGAAGGTATTGACAAGGATGGTAATGACTTTGCCGATTCACTGGCAAAACAAGCTGCCATCAATGGTGAAACCCTAAACATTGATAATCTTATGGGTTCAATTCATGTTGAAGCCATAAGTAGACGTCAGGCTAGAGATAATGCCGACTTAAACGTCGTGCAATGGAGTCAAGAAGCTCCTAGTGAGGACCTGATTACTAGTCAAAAGAACGATCCCTTCATAGGCATATTCTATAGACATATAGAAGACCCTACTGCCAATCCCATCACAGATGAGGATTGCATAGATAATGAAGATTTACGAATCTTGATGAGATATAAAGTCCAATTTAGTATCATGGATGGGTTGCTGGTCAGAACTTCTAAACATGGTATACAACAATGGGTAGTCCCAACTGTATACAGAGGGTTAATGCTCCAACATGCACATGATGCACCTACATCTGGGCATCGTGGTGATAAGATCACATATGAGATATTGCGTGATTATGCATAACCATGTCTTTTCCAGGTTCAGTCTGCCTCAAAGAATTGAGTCAGACAGAGGTAGCCATTTTACCAGCGAAGTAATGGCTAAGATGTGGAAAATTCTAGGTGTTAAACGAAAGCTACATATTGCATACCGCGCTGCGTCTAGCTGGGGGGGTAGAGCGATATAACCAGTCTATCGTTAATATTCTGAAGAAGTATGTTAAGGAGTCTGGTAAAGACTGGGACATTAAATTGCCCCTAGTTTTAATGGCGATTAGAGCTACACCTAGCACTGCTACCAAATTGTCACCTTTTGAATTGATGATAGGAAGAAAGATGGTTTTACCACAGCATTTACTATATCGTACTTCGGATCATAACTTGATCAATGCTGCCACTACGCATCAGTATATCGAAGATTTGCACAAGTATTTACAGCATGCATTTGCTTTTGCCCAAAAGAATCTAGATAAAGCAGCAACAGGGGTTACGACCTATTACGATTTAAAAACCACGAAAAAGGAATATGAGATAACAGATCAAGTCTATCTGTATAACTTTGCGCGAAATCAAGTCAAGGAAAATAAATTTTTACCTTCTTGGAAAGGGCCATATGTCATTATTGACAAAATTTCCCCAGTAGCGTATAAGATAAAAATTCCTAAGGATGGTGATTTTATTGAAAAGTGGGTTCACATTAACCAGTTGCGTGCTTGTCATCCTAAATCTCAATTAAGGATTATAGGTGTGGATTCAGACGCAGAAGGGTGAACGACTAACCTGGATGAATGCTTGATTAACGTGGTATAGTATGATGTGAAATGTTGTGATGTGCCATGATCTCATGTACGTTCATGTCATTAACCATTTCCTTGCCATCCAATAACTACATTGTCTAAGCAGGTTACTAGCTTTTTAGCTGCTATAGACGACTTACTGAAGAGTCAGTAATAAATGTAGTGAGGGATGAAGTTATAAAAATAGAATTAGACAGAATACATATGTGATGAATCGTAAAAATGTGTTGACCTAGGCCAAGTGATGTCACACTGTTATAAGTTTGTATGCTTAACAAACCTTGAATCATTAGTAGATAAGTCTGAAACGAATTCCTGATCCGTGACTGTCGAAAGATGTCCAAGAAGGATGTGGCGTGTTTCTGGATCGTACTGCTCCTGTGCCAAGAGCTACGGACCGACCCGATCGCAGAGATGGGACCATCCTCCGGCATCCTGATTCAAGAGATACCAGGGTTCATCTTAACAGAGAAGAGGATCCTGACCCGACGTGTGTTCGTCAGCTTGGACCCCAAGATTTCCATCGAGAAGGCATACAACATTTCATCGATGCAGCTTCCTGAGTTACAGATTTGGTACCAGATGCACCTCCAAAGAGCACAGGACCGTGTGCGAAACATCTTGGAGCAAGCCCGGAAACCATTTGTATCCAGTTCTATTCCGATGAGCAACCGACCCCAAAGGTTCCTCACCGCTATAATTGTTGCATTAGTTTGTGCCACTGTCGGTGCAGTTGTCGCAACTGGAATGTCTGCAGCCAACTCTATTACTGTCCAAAAGCTGGATATGGAAATCTATGCGCTAAAGCAACACATTAACGATATTCATCAGGTGATAAAACAGCAAAGAACACTCCTCCAAGACGTGTTAACTATTGTGGAAGACACAGTTGTTACAACAAATTTGCATTCAGAGTTAATTGCCAAATCCACTGAGCTGCACCAAAGTCATGACTTATTTAAGCGTGAACTTTTATTTCTGCATGACCCAATATTGTTCCACACACTTGCTTTTCTCGACGAAGTGCAAACTGGAATGATCGAATTGGCAGGGGGACGCATACCTCTGTATTTTGTATCCAAGGATATTGTTCATGCGATGCTTGCCAATGTGGATGGAGAGACAATTGTGCCTATGCAATTAAATCTGGCCTTTGAGATGGGGAGCGCTATACCTCTCTTAATTGATCCGGAACGTATGGAGATTTGCTTTTTATTGACCATACCATATGTAACTCCCAAAAACATTTTTCAAATGAAAATAATGTACTATGTAATAATGATATTATGGTTGATTGTACTAAGTGTAAAGTTCAAAACTCTTACAGGTACAAATATATACAAAAATGTTCATTCCACGCACGGGCCTATGTTAGAAATGATGTGATTGCACAATATGTCTGGTAACTTCTATAGTGCTTATTCATAAGCTAAATTAATTTTGGCTACGAAATGCACTAAAAGGGGGTTATGTCAGAGTATTTATATCGGCAGACATTTTGTGCTATGATAGAAACTAAAAGTGTATATATTCTGAGTCACTCTGAACAGACCAGACTCCATTTTGTTATTTCAAGTTAACAAAAAGACACAAAATTCTTTCTGTAAGACTGGCCTCTTTGCCAGAGCTAAGGAATGCATAGTATAAACAAGTGATAAAAAGAATATAATCAAATCTAAACCCAGACAATTGTGACAGAGAAGATTAAATAATTTAATATTTAACTGTCTATATATATAAGGTACCATTGTATGGAAAAGGGTAAACTTAGTTCATGATCTGTCATATCAGAAATTATGGCAGGAATTGCAGACGCTAAGTCTGGACAAAACTTAAAAAAAACCCTTTGATCTGTGAAGGATACGTAAGTTATAGTGGTCATTTGAGATAAGCAAAATGACGTCAAAATAGCCACCAGGAAAAGTTAACTCTTCCCTGGATAGGTATGTTTAGTGGGACAAGACTGCCCTCTATAGACCAAATAACTAATTTGCGATCTGGAAGATAACCACACCTCTAGTACTTCTATTGGGTTATCAACTGATGACGTACAGAGAGTCTGGCCCTTTAAAAGTTAAGACAAAGGGAAGATAGAGAGATCCAAAGGCAGATCCAAGAGATATGCAAAGAAAAAGAGGAGAGAGGAATTGGAAGTTTGGGGACTCCAACCTCCATGCAGAGAGAGACATCCAAATAAGTTCCTGAGACTACCAATCGGATGAAATATCTACTCAACTGGTAATTATACTGGTTTCATTTAATTAAATTAAATTAATTAAAATGTATTAATAGCATTATATATGACTGGATAAAGCACGGTCAGATTTCCATATTAAGAAATCTTAGTTAACCAAGAATATATAGTTATAAACATTCCATTCTGCAGGTGGAATTAAGAATAATTATATATTGATGTGGTATTATCACGTGTTAGCATACCGCTGTTTTTATCCAGGTGTATTGATTTGCTCTAAATTAAGATAGATATCTTTTAGACAAATTAAAAATCTGCTGATATAATATGGTAGATTCTCGTATTGGATGATTTCAGGAAATGACTAATGAACTGGGTTAAATGTTATTTTATTTAAAAATTACATAAGAATAGATCTTAACTACCTAGGAGATCTAGCCAGCATTGAAAGGGTTATTCTAACTGTCAGCTAAACTTTACGACCTTACGCTGCACTCTGAGGAATTCTGTTCTTCGCTGTGAAAAGTTTCACTTTCAGCCTGTGTTAAAGATAGTCATAAATAATTCTTGACAGGAAATGCTATTTAGCCATTGTAACGTAATACCCATTTCTTTGTATTGCATATAATTTTGTACTGGATATTCATTGATTATTGTTATGCATGTTACATATATTATTATTAATTAACTTGTCATTATAAATAAAAATCTATTTTTATACATTGTGATATTATTATATGAAATACATTCCACTTAACACGATAAACGTTCTTTGGGATCTGAGAATTGAATTAGTGGGCAATTCTCAACTGTTTACTATTATTATCCCATAAATATCCCCACAGCTTACAGCACAGTTGTAAAAATTCTAATTGTTTGGCTGCTAATTTGCTAAATAGTACATTTTGGGGCCTGCTCTTCATATCTGTGAGTCAAATCGAAGCATCAAATTGTGCGCTTACAGCGCAGTTGTAAAAATTCTAATTGTTTTGCTGCTTATCTGCTAAATAGTACATTTTGGGGACTGCTCTTCATATCTGAGAGTCAAATCGAAGGGTCAAATATTGCGCTTACAGCACAGTTGTAAAAATTCTAATTCTTTGGCTGCTAATCTGCTAAATAGTACATTTTGGGGCCTGCTCTTCATATCTGAGAGTCAAATCGAAGCATCAAATTGTGCGCTTACAGCCCAGTTGTAAAAATTCTTATTTTATGGGTGCTAATCTGCTAAATAGTACATTTTGGGGACTGCTCTTCATATCTGAGAGTCAAATCGAAGGGTCAAATATTGTGCTTACAGCACAGTTGTAAAAATTCTAATTGTTTGGCTGCTAATCTGCTAAATAGTACATTTTGGGCCTGCTCTTCATATCTGAGAGTCAAATAGAAGCGTCAAATAGTGCGCTTACAGTGCAGTTGTAAACATTCTTATTTTCTGGGTGCTAATCTGCTAAATAGTACATTTTGGGGCCTGCTTTTCTTATCTGAGAGTCAAATCGAAGGGTCAAATATTGCGCTTACAACGCAGTTGTAAAAATTCTAATTGTTTTGCTGCTAAACTGCTAAATAGTAAAATTTGGGCCTGCTCTTCATATCTAAGAGTCAAATAGAAGCGTGAAATAGTGCGCTTACAGCGCAGTTGTAAACATTCTTATTTTCTGGTGCTAATCTGTTAAATAGTACATTTTGGGGCCTGCTCTCCATATCTGAGAGTCAAATTGAAGCGTCAAATAGTGCACTTACAGCGCAGTTGTAAATATTCTTATTTTCTGGGTGCTAATCTGCTAAATAGTGCATTTTGGGCATGCTCTTCATATCTGAGAGTCAAATAGAAGCGTCAAATAGTGCGCTTACATTGCAGTTGTAAACATTCTTATTTTCTGGGTGCTAATCTGCTAAATAGTACATTTTGGGGCCTGCTCTTCATATCTGAGAGTCAAATCGAAGGGTCAAATATTGCGCTTACAGCACAGTTGTAAAAATTCTAATTGTTTGGCTGCTAATTTGCTAAATAGTACATTTTGGGGCCTGCTCTTCATATCTGAGAGTCAAATCGAAGCATCAAATTGTGCGCTTACAGCGCAGTTGTAAAAATTCTAATTGTTTTGCTGCTTATCTGCTAAATAGTAAAATTTGGGCCTGCTCTTCATATCTGAGAGTCAAATAGAAGCGTCAAATAGTGCGCTTACAGTGCAGTTGTAAACATTCTTATTTTCTGGGTGCTAATCTGCTAAATAGTACATTTTAGGGCCTGCTCTTCATATCTGAGAGTCAAATCGAAGGGTCAAATATTGCGCTTACAACGCAGTTGTAAAAATTCGTATTTTCTGGGTGTTAATCTGCTAAATAGTACATTTTGAGGCCTGCTTTCCATATCTGAGAGTCAAATCGAAGTGTCATATAGTGCACTTACATGCAGTTGTAATTCTAATTGTTTTGCTTCTAAACTGCTAAATAGTACATTTTGGGACCTGCTCTTTATATCTGAGAGTCTAATCGAAGGGTCAAATAGTGCGCTCACAGCGCAGTTGTAAAAATTCTAATTGTTTTGCTGCTAAACTGCTAAATAGTAAAATTTGGGCCTGCTCTTCATATCTAAGAGTCAAATAGAAGCGTGAAATAGTGCGCTTACAGCGCAGTTGTAAACATTCTTATTTTCTGGTGCTAATCTGTTAAATAGTACATTTTGGGGCCTGCTCTTCATATCTGAGAGTCAAATTGAAGCGTCAAATAGTGCGCTTACAGCGCAGGTGTAAAAATTCTTATTTTCTGGGTGCTAATCTGCTAAATAGTACATTTTGGGCATGCTTTTCATATCTGAGAGTCAAATCGAAGTGTCAAATAGTACGCTTACAGCGCAGTTGTAATCATTCTAATTGTTTTGCTGCTAATCTGCTAAATAGTACATTTTGGGGCCTGCTCTTCATATCTGAGAGTCAAATCGAAGTGTCAAATAGTGTGCTTACAGCGCAGGTGTAAAAATTCTCATTTTCTGGGTGCTAAGCTGCTAAATAGTACATTTTGGGCATGCTTTTCATATCTGAGAGTCAAATAGAAGCGTCAAATAGTGCGCTAACAGCGCAGTTGTAAAAATTCTAATTGTTTTGCTGCTTATCTGCTAAATAGTACATTTTTCGGGCCTGCTCTTCATATCTGAGAGTCACATCGAAGCGTGAAATACTGCAGTTACAGAACAGTTGTAATCATTCTAATTGTTTTGCTGCTAAACTGCTAAATAGTACATTTTGGGCGTGCTCTTCATATCTAAGAGTCAAAGAGTGCGTTTACAGCGCAGTTGTAAACATTATTTTCTGGGTGCTGATCTACTAAATAGTACATTTTGAGGCCTGCACTTCATATCTGGGAGTCAAATTGCAGCGTCAAACAGTGCGCTTACAGCGCAGTTGTAAAAATTCTTATTTTCTGGGTGCTAATCTGCTAAATAGTGCATTTTGGGCATGCTCTTCATATCTGAGAGTCAAATAGAAGCGTCAAATAGTGCGCTTACATTGCAGTTGTAAACATTCTTATTTTCTGGGTGCTAATCTGCTAAATAGTACATTTTGGGGCCTGCTCTTCATATCTGAGAGTCAAATCGAAGGGTCACATATTGCGTGTAGAATATTGCATATTCTATGTTTCTATTGATTATATATATGGATGTGTGGATTGACATAAGTAACAGATGGTATCAATAAGTCACAAGGCTTTCTTTGTCCGAGAGCTCTGGAATGTGGATTCGGGGGTCTTTTCCTTATATGGCTAGAGTTAAACGCTGACGTTAGTATGAACACTTCTATATAGTAACAGAGGGACACGAGGTCGCTCTCAGTCTTAGTCTTGGCTTGGCTCTGTACAACGATGTAACTCTCCCATCAGAAGTCCAGCAATTACCATCTGCTGTTGAATGTCCATTATCCTGTAACATCCTACATTATGTTTTATTATGTATCCATAACAAAGAATAAACCTGAAGAAACCGTAAGTCAGATTGCGTATTAGTACTTTTCAATAATATAGACATATATTATTGTGGCGAGCATTTGGCCCAAGAATATATATACAAAAGACGTATATATATCAATCAACTGAAGACAAGAAGAAATTAAGAAGAATCTACATGAACATCCATTCATCTACATTTTTTACATTGGCCAGCCAGCCAGTCTTCTATTCAAGTTTTGTTCCCACTTCAAGGGGGGAGAGCGAAGAATCGAGTTACAAAGCTATTTTGGAACTGGGAAAACAAACTTGAAGAGAAAAAAAGAATCTAGACTGACTGTCATAGAAGAACTGTGGTTTGTAAGAAAAAGAAAGTTTTCAAATCACAAAGACTGTACAAGACTATTTTCTACAACTGAGACAAAAAGCACAAGGTACAACGTGAATTCTAGAAGCAAGCACGTGGCAGAGATTGGCAAATTTCCAGATCCAAGCAAAGAACTGCGCAGATGTGTGGATGAAGCAACGAAATACACAGAAATAACTGATCTGGTGAGTAACATGGAATTCATAAATGATATTGCAGAGAAAAGTAAATTGCAGTTTGCATTTAATAGCAGCTATTCAGATGCTGTATTGTGGCAATCTTTATACACACAATGTGAAATTGCCAATAGTGAAATTGACAAGAAATTGTTTGTTAATAAGAAAAAACAAAAGATCAGAAATGTTATGAAACTAGTCTGTACTTACAATGCATTGATTTGTAAACGAGATGCAGGTCAAAACAATTTAGAATTAACAGATAAAGAAGTAGATTTGAATGGGTTAACAGAAGACAAATCAGATTTAAATGAACAGTGTAACAATGTAACAGAGAGAACATTGTCAGAAAAAGTCTGTAAATTAGAGGATAGAGTTGAACTAAGAAATGATCTTATTTGCCAGCTTAGAAATGAAGTTAAGCAAGTGTGTGTTAATACAAGAAAAATACAGGCACAGAATCTAATCCCAGAACCAATAGATACTGAAAATGTATCCTCCCAGAGTGATTTGCAGAAATGTAAATTCCAAGACAGAACTGCAAAACTTAATTTGAAAATCCATGAACAATTAATGAAAATTGTGAAATGTATTCCAGTTTATGACACGTCAGTGGATGCATTTACTAATGCTAAAATGTTTGAGTCAAATGTGGACAAATATAGCCTAAATGACGAACAAAGGAATAGACTATTTCAAATATGGCTGCCGACTCAAATGGCATGTAGGCTGACCACGCTTGTAAAATGTGAGGACAATGATGAAATAATATATGGAAATAAGCAAGACAGATTAACACAATTAATAAAATTAACAACAGGGAATGATTTTGCAGACACTGAAATGTTGGAAAAACTAAAACCACACAAGGGGGAGGATATATTTAGTTTTCTTGTAAAATTTGAAAGTGCATATAGACTTGTTGCTGATTTTTCTGAAGATCAGTTAATTAATGAATTTGTGAAAAAATTTCAAGATCTAGATCCAACTGCAATTGTGTTAGCTAGAGAAAAAAGCACTTTGACAGAAGTAGCTTTGTTCTTGGATAACTTAAGGAGGGAAACCAATAATGAAGGGGTTAAAACGACTTGTGGAATTAGGCAGAGAAAGAAGTGCAGATTTTACAGCCCTCGTCCCCCTCCTTCTTCTTCTTCTTCTAGGACAGAGTGTAGAGTGATACAGACAGCTGAGCCCCTCCCAATTTATTCAACTAAAAACTGTAGAGTTGATAATATAGGGCAGAATATAAC
>OW240913.1:131804066-131942463 GCA_933207985.1 Pelobates cultripes | reverse complement strand
TGGGTGTTTGTGTGAGTGAGTGCTGGATGATGGGTGTTTGTGTGAGTGCTGGATGATGGGTGTTTGTGATGGATGGGTGTTTGTGTGAGTGCTGGATGATGGGTGTTTGTGTGAGTGCTGGATGATGGGTGTTTGTGTGAGTGCTGGATGATGGGTGTTTGTGTGAGTGCTGGATGATGGGTGTTTGTGTGAGTGCTGGATGATTGGTGTTTGTGTGAGTGCTGGATGATTGGTGTTTGTGTGAGTGCTGGATGATGTGTGTGGGGGGGGGGAGGATTTTTTTTTAACTTTATATTTTTTTTTATTTTATTCCCCCCTCCCTGCTTCTTACCTTGTCAGGGAGGGGGGAGATCGCCTGGTGGTCCGGTGGTATGCTGGAGGGAGCCAGCCGCTCGCTGCACAGAGGGGCCATCAAGCAGTGTTCCCTCTCCAGCTCTAACTCTCGCGAGACTCGCCTGTGCGGAGCGTTGCCATGGTAACAGCCGCGGGTCTCGCGAGAGTTATAACTGGAGAATGAACACAGCATGTGACGGCCCCTCAGTGCAGGGACCAGGGCCGGTCCTGCAGGACAGGTAACGGGAACGGCGTTCCTGCTTTGGAAAAAGTGCAGGAACGCCGTTCCCATGCGTTCCTGCAGGACTCGAGCCCTGGGCAGAACCAAACACCTCGCTGGCCAATCAGCATCTTCTCAGAGCTGCATTGAATCAATGCATCTCTACAAGGATAGTTCAGTATCTTCATGCAGAGGGCAGACACAAATTATATCTAGTGCCTCCCATACTATCTTATGCTCTTCTGTATCACCGAGAGCCCTACACACTACACCATTATTCGGTGGCCTGAACAACACTCAGCCCAACGCATAGATAGAGCCACTCAAGTCGCTTGGCACCTAGCAGGGCCTCACCTGTCACCCACTTAGCTAATCTTTTTACCACTTGACATTAGTCAGCAAGCCAATACAAAAAGGGAATTCAAATTATTTCTACTAATTTTATTGTAACAAGAGACCCAAGGCTGAATAAAGAGTTATTTATTCCTACATTCCAACTAGTTTTTGGTACTTACAAAGATGGAGTGTGCTCCAGTTTCCCATACTGTAGAGAAGAATTTGTTTTATATATTTGCACAGGTTAGAGGATCTGGGTTACAAATACAGTGGCTCTACATTCTATAACTACAACCGATTCTTTTCAGCCAAAACTATGGTAGCCTTGGCACAGTTGAATATAAAAAAACAAAACAAAAAGAAAAACAATTGGAGTCAGTTGAATACAGAGCTCTTTTACATGCATTTTGCAGGCTTTAGGACACCAACATGTGCGATTTGGGCTTCTACATCACATTCCAACAACCTATGCCCACCTGATACTAACACACCTACCACTAGCCTGCAGCATACTACTAACGCAACATGAGCCAACCAAAGAGAATTGAAAGAAACTGGGTTGTCACACAGGTTTACTTTCCTCACACAGACATTGGAATGCAATAGTTTGCAGTTTGATTTGAGAGATCCCTCATCAAAACAGAATTAGAACAAGGATTCTTAATAGGCCCAAGTTCTCCCATTCTCTGTATGGCATTCTAACTCAAAAGGGATTGCTACGGAAAAACGTCAAATAAAAAAGGATTCATAATTGACTTATCAGCCCCCTACTCTACAGCCCTAAGTAGCCTAGATGTATTAATCACATTTGAAGAATACTTGCTACAGTACACTACAATAGACAATGCCATTCAAGCTATTGTTTCAGCTGGAACTGGTGCATGGTTAAGCAAGATAGATATTGTACATGCATTCAAACTCCTTCCTTTTCACCTATCCCTATAGCATATACGTGGTATCAAGTGGGAAAACCACTATTTCTTTACCAGGCTTACTTTTGGATCAAATAGCCCCAGGCGAGATACTATGCTGGTTACAACTTAAAGGGATTCTATAGTGCAAGGAAAACAAAACCGTTTTCCTGGCACTATAGGCTCCTGCAATGTTAAAGATAAACAACACCTCTAATCGTCAAAGATAAGTAAGCTTTGGCAAACCATACTATGTGGCAGAGGTTTCTACACGAGTGGAATGCGAAGTCCATGTTTCTTCGACCTCTAGCAGATAATTCATCTATAATCTGAACGTATTGTTCATCCTCAACTCGCTTCGCAGCAATCTACAATAATGATTGGTTTTGAAGCACTTGGACAACAGAGGCTAAAGATATAGATGCATTTACAGACACAACTTATCGGAATATACTCTATAGTAGCCGCAGCCCAATCCTGGGGCCACTTATAGTCTGGTCAGACTGTTAAATGCTTTCCTAAAATAATAAAATTAAAAAAATCAAGCTGTTTTATTGTAAATAAAGGATGGTCACAATCCTCGGCCATTATGAAATGTATCATTCAATTGACCTGGTTAGCAGCAAAGTACCAGTTTAATTTGATGTGTACAGGTACCAAAATTCAACAATATTACAGCTGACGCATTGTCTTATTTCAAGCACATCCAACAGCCAGACACCCAACACAAATCCAAACTTTCACCAATTAACGATGTATTAAATAGCCTTATTAATCAGACATCTAGTGCAAGCAGCACTTTCAGCAAATACTATTTGGTCCTAGAACACGGCATTCAAAATTTGTAAAAGATTTTCAGAAGAGTTTTATATGCACAACATTCTCAACTGATCTTTGGTAACCTTTACTGCTTTTTGCCACCTTACTAGGATATTGCAGTCTAGGATACTACATCACATGTTGACCTTATACCCTAATAAACATAATTTCATTTCATGATATCAGATTAAAAACATAATAAAGGTAATTCAGGACACTAGTCAATTTTAAACATCTAAGCGACTCCCTATAATGGTGATATTTTTTTTTGTAAATATGTGTTTATTTTTGATCTTTTGATGTAGCAAATAAGATCAAACATGCAATAGTGGATTGGGAGACACGCAGGTCTCATGTACAGTTACATTTAGTTATGTATTTCACATTTCACCGTATTCCCTCGGGCTTGCAAGCCTTATTATCCTCGTTTGTCTGCACAATCCGTATCCCCCTTATTCCCCACTCCTTTTCTTTTCCTTATCTCCTTTCCTCCTTTTATTGTTTGTTTTACATTCCCTCGTATCGTGGGTTGATTCTTTTACCAGGGGGTTAGGGCTATCTCATTGTGCGATGGGGGACCCTATCTCGTGGTTCTCTGTGTTCTGTTTATGTGTTGGTGCTGTCGTCTGGCGTTAGTTGCCCCCCACCCTCCGGGGCTTCTGTCTTTGTCTGATATCATCTGATTTCCCGTTGCGGGCGGGTTGACTGTAACACCCTAGTTCTCAGTCTCGTGCGTTTTATTTAGGAGTGTTGTGTGTTGTTCGGTGGCATATTTGTGTATTGCTGTTGACCTTTACTATGTATTAGGTCTTTCCTATGGCTCTGGGTCTCTCTCCTCTTGTCCACTACTTCAGCTAGTGCGTGTTTGTCCTTGCCTCTGTGTGGAATTTCGTTCTGTGGTGGTCGTCCACCAAGCAGCGTATGCCGCTCTCGTGGGTGACCGTGCCTAGATTGCTTGTGTTCGCTTATGGTGATATATTTAGATTATTATCTAATTTACTTGACTCATCTCAGTCTCATTATAACCTAGCAATTAGGATAGCAATTAGGATAGCAATATACTTTGCATACTACAGATTCTTTAAACCAGATAATTTATTAGTGAAAGCTCTATTAAAAGAGAGCAGTGTTTAAAAGTTGACCATTTAAAAAAAAAAAAAAAAAAAAAACAATTATACAGTTTTCCATTCCCATACAAATATCAGCAAAATAAGTCACATTTTTGAAATACCAATGTACCCTACACATAATAAATAGTACCATTAACATACTTTAGATATTGTCTACAATTCACTCTTCCCCTAACCAACCATCGTTTTCACTTTACGGCTCTATTCTAACTACCATGAAATTCATACTGTGTATATGAATTTTGCGCCGATTAGATTAGGCCTGAACCCTACACTTTATTTGGGACACTCATTCCAGATAGGGTGAGCATCCACTGCTTCTAGTTAAACAAAACATAGTCCATATTATTACAAAATTGGGGCACTGAACTGCACTGTCGCTATATTCCACAACAGGAAACTGAATTCAGACAAACTTTCAAAAGTTTAATGGAATAATTCTATTAAAAGTAGTTTTGGCACTCCTGAACCATTACGTATATTCCCTGTGTTACATTTATTATGTTTATTTCTTTTCTTAGGCCTCGTGTCCCGGCCACAAATATAAAGGCGGGAGCCTGGAGTTGTGGGAGGGACTAGTTTAAAGTAATCACATCCTCTACAGTAAACTCATCTTGATTTTGAGAACTTAGGTAGGCCCTCTATTTTACAGCATGTCACACCTTAACAGAATTGCGTATATTCCCTATGTGACGTTTATTACAGCTTACGACCACAAATGTTTTATATATACCATATATACTCGAGTATAAGTCGACCCGAATATAAGTCAAGACCCCTAATTTTACCCCAAAAAACTGGGAGAACGTATTGACTCGAGTATAAGACTAGGGTGGGAAATGCAGCAGCTACTGGTAAATTTCTAAATAAAATTATATCCCCAAAAAATATTAATTGAATATTTATTTACAGTGTGTGTATATAATGAATGCAGTGTGTGTGTATATAATGAATGCAGTGTGTGTGTATATAATGAATGGTGTGTGTGTGTGTGTGTGTGTGATGCGTGATGCAGTGTGTGTATGTGATGCAGAGCCTTGGTGGGGGGTGGGCATTTTTATTATTTTTTTAAATTATTATTTTAATATTAATTTTTTTTGTTATATTAATATTTTATTATTTTTTTAAATTATTTTTATTTTTTTATTATTTAAATTTGTATTTATTTTTTATCGTCCCCCCTCCCTGCTTGTTAGCTGGCCAGGGAGGGGGGGCTCTCACTCCCTGGTGGTCCAGTGGCATAGGCTGTGTAGGAGGGGGGCTGGCAGAGAGCTGTTACTTACCTTTCCTGCAGCTCCTGTCCGCTCCCCTGTCAGTCTTGCGGTGTAACTGCCACGCGGAGTGTTGACCCCGCGGCTCTCGCAAGACTTACACTGGAGCTGAGAGGGAAGCTGAAGGACCGGAGGAGAGAGAAAGAAGCTGACAGGAGCTGCAGGAAAGGTAAGTTACAGCTCTCTGCCAGCCCCCAACAGGACCGCCGGGCTTGTAATGAGCCTGGCGGTCCTGGTCTGTATTATGGTAATGTTAGTTGCCATAATACAGACCTTGACTCGAGTATAAGTCAAGTGGGGGTTTTTCAGCACAAAAAATATACCAAAAAACTCGACTTATACTCGAGTATATACGGTATACACATATATAGTCTGAAGTTGCGGGAGGTGTTACCTGGCCTATAAATACACAGGCCACCCTTCCGGTATTGCTGGTTCAGCTAGAACCTTCTACTCCTGGTTCAAATGTTATCAACACCAAAAGCTGGTCTTGGCCAAGTGCAGCCCACGCAAGAATAAATTTTACCTCACTTGAGTTAAAAAACAAACCCCCCCCAAAAAAACAGCAGTCTCCCTTGAAGCTCATGAGGCACCGTTGCAAATTTTCCTATTTTTGCTTGTGCGTTTTTTCAATAAAACCATTAGTTTCTTTGTTTGGCCTGCATGGGTATGTGTTAGTACTGACATTCAACACGTATTCAGCCCACATTGGCCATTTCACTAACAAGGGCGGGATTCACAGTTCAGTCCGTATTCTGATATGGCAAATTTCACTAACAACGCAAATTTAGCCTATTTCAATCGTACAATGCATTCCATCCCTTTCCGAGCACTAGGCGGGCCTAGTCAATCGTACTTTTTTTTTAGTTTTTTTTTTTTTTAAATCTTTATTTTTGTAGTGCAGAGCATATAATAAAGAAAAGCTTGAACATTTACATTACATTTCTCAAAAATACAGTTCAAATAATGTCAGAGTAAGATCAGCGAATTTTTAGATAGCTGCACTGTTTTCTTTTTCGTTAACAATACGTGAAAACATAATATAAGGAAAACAAGGCATTATACTACACAATAAGACAAAATATGTAAATACGGACACATATCCACTGGGTTGTAAGTCACGTAAGGAGTATTCCGTTCAAAGCACGTATTTTTGTATTTGTTTTGTGAGACAGAGTGTTTGGTCCGTTGTCAAGTCAGGGTCTATATATGCTGTCTGTGAGTCGTGTGCCTGACTGAGCTATTTGCCAGCTTCTCCAAGTTATTGCGTGAGGTATGTGTTACTATCGTTCAGGTCTGTATCGGGGGTCTGCCTCTTTGTTGTCCGTTAGGGGGTCTAGTGTGGGGGTACCTACTTGGTGGTCCCATCTTTCAGTGGAGGTGATGCGTCTATTGGGAGTTTGCGGTCTGTTGGTAGTCGGGGACCAGTGCCCACTGTATGTCTCTTGCCTGGCATGTGTGTACTAATTGCCTGTGGAACTCTGTGTGACTTCGTGGAACAAAGCCAGTTATGGCTTGTAGTGCCAGTGTGGGACAGGCCAAGTCAAGTTAATGCACATTACGATGAACTTAGGAGTAATGCAAAACAAAGCAGAGGTCTTCAATTGGTGAGGTCATAGCTCAAAGTCCTGTGTCAACAGTATAGCATGTCTTCTTGTGGGTTAACATTTTTGTCAGGTGGGAGCTATTGTACGTTCCGTGTCTCTCGGGGTAAAGGACACCAATCTCTCTGGGTCCCAGGTATGTGATCTTGCGGGAGTTGCTATCTCCGCGTTCGGCGTGGGAATCCCCAAGGTTTGGAGGTATGAGGTCGCCTCCTGCGGTGTGGACAGTCTCTTTGTGCTCCCATCTTTAGTGACTAGCAGAGTACGCAGTAATCCCCACCGGTATTCGATGCCCATGTTGCGTAGGTGGTTGGTCACCGGGCCCATTGATCTGCTCCATAATAGCGTTGTACGGGTAATGTCCTGGTAAAAAGTGAGTTGGGCGCCTTCGAAGTTTAGCGGGGTTTTACCTCTGACCGCGGTCATTATTTGGATCTTATCAGCGGTTGAATGGCATCGGACGATGACGTCCTGTGGGGCTCCTTGTGGTGCTTGCCTTGGCTTTGGTATGCGGAATAAGCCTTTAAAAGTGAGTTTCTTCGCTTGGGCGTGTGGCATGATGGAGGTGGTGAACCGTCTTATGTAATGGGGGGAGTTCCGTTAAGCCAACAAAGCCGGGTATGCCGCGGATCTTAATGTTTGCCCGTCTGTGACGGTCCTCTGCCTGGTCCGCCCTGGTTAGTAGCATAGCCTGGGAGTTTTGCAGTTGATGTAGGGCTTCTTTTAGGCCTTGTACTTCCTGCTTTAAGTCCAGTATGTCTTCTTCGGAGGCCTGTGTACGTGCTGTGGCCGCTGTCATTTCTGTTTTGAGTAAGTCCATGTCTGCTGCATGCAGCTGCCTCATTTCATGTAATAGGTCCGCTATGTCCTGCTTTGTAGCTGGGGTTAAATTGGGTCCCACTGCTAGGGCTGCTGTGTGCGGTTGGGTTTGCATGAGTTCTGTGGGCCTCTCTTTGGGTCCCTCATGGGCGCCTGGGCCTTCTGGTTGTTCCAGTGCTATCTTTGTGGCAGATTGCCTCTGCAGTTCAGTCCCCATCCCGGTCGCCCTGGGTGCCCCACCTAGTAGGTTAGTGTGGGGGTTCCCTGGTTGATCTGGGCTTTGCTGGATATGGAGGTATTATGCTCTGGCGGTGGTGCCACGGGAGCCGGCTGGGTACGGGTGGGCTTCTGAAACATGGTCCGGCGGGTGCGCCTGTTCTATGTGTTTCGCCAGATGTCCACGTAGGATTTCCTCGAGGCCCAGGCTTAATGGTATGTGGTGTGTCCGATTCTGTAGCTCCTGCGGTTGGAAGAACGGCATCGATAGGCGCAGTGTTTTGTGCTGCTGCCGTCTGAGCAGGTGTTGTGGCTGGATGGGTGCAAGAAAGAGGGATATTTTGTGGATTTAAGTAGTTTGTTCTGGGAGCTGGTAGAAATGGCGTCCGTTCGTGTTGAGTTGCCAGTCAATCGTACTTTAACCGTAGAACAGACATAATTATAACAGACATACATTTTATATGGCCATAAACATGGCCCTCATCCAAGTATGTTATTGTCACACTTCAAAATCAAGAAATGCCATGAAGCAGGTCCGCCACTTGAGTGTCACTAATTACAATACTAAATTTACACCGGTGTACTCAAATATCCTCTACATTCATTAAACCCAATATAATTGTATAATTACCCTGGAACTTTTCATTAGTCCCTCATTCAGCCACCGCGCAGCTTCGTATTACGTAGGGCCCTCATTTAGTCTATCACACATATACGCTTATATTCGTCCCTCACTTGGCCTTCCACAGCATACAATTACATACGGCCCTCTGTTGGCAAAACTACAACATTAATTACGTACCCTCATTTGGTCATTACATTACTTACATTGTTTCAGTCACGGTTCCGCGGGATTCTGTTGGCGTGGCCGCACAGAAAATACAGCGGTCACGCCGACATAAATAATATACTTACCTTTCTCGCGGCAGACCACTACCTGACCTCCTTCTGTCCCGGTCCCCAGCGTGTGCGGCGTTCCTAGAGACACTCGATGCACAGGCTCGAGCAGACCCATTCATGGGGCTAAACTTTATATCCCACTGGAACAGGCAAGCCATGTTCCTCCCCACTGTCCGATGATTTACCCTTACTGAATTTGCAGTCATTTTCAAGAATACCTAGTTCTATGACAAATGACCCACATAGATGCAAAGCCTACCCTAAGCATTAGCTAAACTTCAGCTCTCTTTGAAATATACCCCATCGTAACAGCAGCACACACCCGGGGGTCTCTATGAAAGAGGATATCTGTCAAATGCTACTCTGACAACAAGTGCATGTAAAATTATAAATAAAAGTCGGTCCTCCTCACTAACAATAATGAGGAATCTTACCTTGTCTGTATACACATAACAGGCTGTCACAACATAGCAGCCGAAACCGTCCTCCAATCACAATTCCAGGTATTCTTTAAAGCACACCACACAGCTACCAAACGACCTACCAAAACTCCAACATTTCAGGACCTCATACTGAATTATCTCAGCTCATGGACACAGTAGATTACTGGCACATGGAGCACTTTCTGCCAAAACCAACCGTTCATCTACTAGAGTATTGGCCATTTTCAATAAATTCACTTCATAATTTAAATTAATCTGTACTCAATCGATACCAAGATGGTGTTCACATCCTTTTGCCACCTCAACCTTAAAATAGCTCACAACACCATAAAACATTTTGGATACAAACAAACATTTTCAGATCATTCTTTTAGAATACGATCTGCTTCTGCAGTCTTTAGTAAATATCCCAGTACACATAATTGATGAATGGGATGGAGGAAATCTGCATCCACCAGGTACATCCCTCAACCAGAAAGGAAATAAAGGCAGGCCTGTACTGCTTACATTGTACTGGTTACATAACGTCAACACCACTATTGACTTACACTACCACAACTATAACTCTGCTTATTGGCCTGGACCACAAATAGAAAGGGTGACGTGAGCCTGTAAGCGGAGTCTGGAGTTGAATACACAGGCCTCCCTTTCCTCTGGCCCAATACTGCCCGATTCCGAAGTCCCACCCACCACTCCCTTTATCAAGCCATTCAATTTTTACAAGCCTACTTGACCATCGGTTTTGGCGCACCACCACTACTATAACTCTGCTTATTGTCCCATATATATATATATATATATATATATATATATATATATATATATATATATATACACACACACACACACATACATATATACACACACACACACACACACACACACATATATATATATATATATATACATACATAAAAAGAGATAGAGCTTGGCACTCACCCTTTACTGAGTATATCAACTGAATCTTGCCTGGGTGCAAACCTTGGCGTTGTGCATACAAAAAATATAAATATTTTGTTTATATTTTTTGTATACATACATAATAATAATATATATATATATATATATATATATACATACACACACACACACACACACACATACACACACACATTTATTTTTTTATTTGAGGCACTAGGTTTTTGTTTTTTTTTGGTTGGCATGGTGACTTGACTCCCAGGATTTCTGAATCTCTGCAATAGGAGTTGTAAGAAATGTGATCTACTAGAATTGCACTGTGAGGGAAAGACACAATGCAGTACAGAAAATAAAGTATCTGAGAGCAATGCATGAGCAGTGTTGAACAACATTCATTAAATTTTTGTAAGCAAAGCTACTCTAAGCCACTTTTTCGGTTATGACTTATGACAATACTGAGCTCCAAATATATATTTATAATATATTTATAATTGAAAACTCCTGCAGCACTATTCTCCAGCGAAATCAAGCCTTCTGTTTATGGTAATATGAAGACAATCTTCTAATAACTGTTACAACTGAAAATGCACACTTACAATAAAATAAAAACGCATAACAGCTTACAAGTGGCCTGGTTCTGTTTGAACACAAGCTGTTTGATTTGTATCTTTTACATAATCCAACAAGTATAAAAAGTTACAGGCTGATGTGAGTCATAAACTGGACTTGCCAAAAACTCTCCTATCAAAATGGCAAATACTTTTTAATTTTAATATAGCCAATCAGCGGTAGCCAATGTTCGGCACTTCAGATTGTGGACTACATCTCACAAAATGCTCTTATAGCCATAATGCTGGCAAAGGAATCCACATCTAGGGTACCATAGTTTGCATACTACCTGGCCTAGACAGAATAGTCATAGGAACACTATTCTGTTCTATTAGGAATTCAGCTTTGTATTTATAACATTATATAGTGTCCCTCTGCCATCGAATCATTTTTTTTTTTTTTTACATTGCAGGGTTAAGGGAACAGGGACACTGCACCCAGACCACTTAAATGAAAATAAGTGGTCTGGATGCCTATAAAAGGGAACTTCACAGCAGGGCTCAACAAATCCCAGATGCTTAGTCGCCATAGCAACTAGGAATTTTCTCCTGGCGTCTTGGTCTTTGTCCATTCAGTCCAGGCCACCTCTGGATGCACAAAAGTGTCCTGGTTCATATGGAACCAATCTTAAAGATTTTTAAAGTTAGCCTTTTTAATATTACATGCCAGCATAATGGTTATGTTGCTAATAAGCTGCAGGAGCCACCCCCTGGTTTTTAGGTCAACCACGTACTAAAACGTAAACTGTAGAGTCTCTAGTGCATTAACCTCCTGTGCAGTCACTCACAAAATGTGAGTCTTGTTGGCCATCTTTGTATGCAGTAAACATACAAAAGACCTTGGGGGTAATACATTTATAGTAAAAAAATATTTAAATTCTACCTGACCACCATAACCCCTTCATTGAGATAAAATACCCTGACACCAACTTACCTTTTCAAATGGTTTCACACTGCCTCATCATACTGACAGCCACCACATGCATGTGATGCACTAGCTCACATAGGAAAGCAATGCTCAAGCATCACTGAACCCGCATATGCACCAGGTATCCAATGCTACTCTGAGGCCATGCATCCTCTATGACAGCTTGCGAGGCCAGAGGTAAGCACTGTCGAGGAAGCCGTGGTGCAAGAAAAAAATTAAGTAAATATCAATTTTTTTCCACACACAGGGGAGTCATCTATCTAACTAGGGACAGGAATACTAAAGAGTTAGAAATACAGGTTTGTGTTCCCAACATTTAATATTCCTTAAAAGTATTGATACCAAGAGTCCTTTTAATTCACTTTTAAGTTATGCACTGGGGCAAAGTTAATTAGAAACTTACCAAAACCTCACAAAAGAATCTACCATTTTTTTTTCTTAGTTCCATAACAAATGCTTAGCACTGTACCAAATATTTTGTTATAAAGTGCACTCTTGCCATCTGCAGTGTGCTTTAAGAACTCGCCTTCATAGAAACATAACATTGAAGGACCTCTATCACCAAATTTGAACTTATAATTTTTTTAAGTTTATTACATATTTTTCTCAAATGATGTATATTGATTTTTTAATCTAAGCAGCCTTGTTGGGCTAGACTACTGTTTTCTAACTAACTGAAACTCAAGCCAACTTTGCTGCTGCTGCAGGTTCACATAGAGCAATCACAGCAGCAGGCAAATTAGGTTGAGCAGCAGTTAGTCAGATAACAGTAGAGTATGATACAACATAACTGCTCAACAAAAACAGAATACCCTGCACTCAGGTCCTGCACATATGCTCTGGCCTTCCACCAAGGGGGCACTCTGTGTGTAGGATGGACACAGCTGAATCCACCAATGTAGCATCAAAGAAGAGAAACACAGGTAGCACTCCTGGATATAGAAGGTGCATTTATTTGTTGGTTTACCACCTCACCAAAATAAGTGCAACGTTTTGGCTCCTGATGATTAAGGCTCTTAGGAGTCGAAACGTCGCACTTATTTTGGGGAGGTGGTGAACCCACCAATAAATTCACCTTCTATATCCTGGAGTGCTGCCTGTGTTTCTCTTCTTTGATACAACATAACTGCTCAATCAGACAACGCTAAACATTCTCAAAATACACGTAAAAAGTTATATATACACATCTATATTGATCATTAAATGTAATACACTTTCAAAGTGAAAACTTTGAAGTGAAAATTTGATTACAGTTGTTATTTAAGAAGCCATTTCCAATAAACATCTAGACAATGTAAACAACATTCAGCTTTTACAGATTTTTTAAATTGCCTTTTGAAGTCATAATGCATAATTATATTTTGGCTGTTTAATTAGATTTAAAAATAAATGACCCTTCAACACAAGAAAGCAGAAATTAGATTTTTGTCAATCCATAATGGGATATTCCAAGAGCCAAAACTGCTACATCTCAATAAAGGTGTTTTGGTGTATGGATACCGGCCCTTTAGTCTGATGATGTCAAGCAATGCCAATTTTATGCTAAAGTGTGCCTCGAGTTGTTATCAGGCAGAGAGCCACTAGAAGCAATTCCAACTTTTGAAGGTTTTCATATTTGGCAACATTACACAGAACATTATGACACTGAATGCCACTAATGCTTCTCCCAGATGGAGGACAGTGATGGCTGCTCATCCACCCTATGTTCCAATGCCTCTATAGGAAATATAACGGTTTATCCAACTTCATCAGAGGAAGATCGGGCTGCAATGAGAAGTCTGTCCCACTGCTGCATTACAGGAAAGTTTCAGTCTAGGCCCCACAGATCTAGACTATAAAAATATAATATTTAATATGAAGTGAAATGGGTAACTGGGTCAGCCATTTGATGAGAAGTGAAACAAACTACACAATATCATTACAGGAATGAAAGCATGAATTGTGACCAGAATATGACACTAAGTGATTTTCTTGTTGCTTTTTTAAGACATTTCCATGACCTCTGCCACCACTCACTGTGGTCAAGGGACACGTTCCACAGGATGATCTAAGTTGTTAGCCATATATGACAATGTGTGTGTTATTATTTTAAAACCAAGTGAATAAAACAAGTTGACATGTAAACTTGAGTGGAGATTTATTGCAGCAGAAACATTTCAGTGCAACAAAGCAATGGGGAAAAGAAATAATAAAATTAAAAGTAATACCAGGTATTTGCTCGAAGACTGAATGCATTTACACACAATGCTTCACTCTGAAGCATACAAGAATGTTGAGCAACAAAGTGAGAGCAGAACTTGCTTTAATGGAAGTGTCTGTGATGATCAGATACTAAAGGAACTCCGACTTCCTGCCACAATACCATGTTCTTGGGATCACGTATCAGCCTGTCAGTTAGTGTAAAGCTTTGATGCAGAGACCACATTAAAGTCACTCTGTATACATTTGTGCAATGCCTCTATCCCCAGTTGTGCCTTTAGTTTAGTGTTTTGTTTTTTTGCTGGGAGGGGGGGAAAGGGAAAGATGGCAGGGTAGCACAGAATATTATTGTTTGTGGAATAATAGATTTACTAGCACCATTGTTAGGATATCATCCCCAGGTAATAGAAGAGAAGAAAATCCAGCTGCAGTGTGGAAAATGCAAGGAAAAAAACAGTAGGACTGTTATAGGACAGCAACAAGGAGAGACGTTCTAATCCATTCATGCCAAAATGATATACATGTTGCTAAACAATTTAAGAATAATGCAGAGCAATATGCTGCAGGCCTTACAGATGGATAGTTAAAATACATTATGCTGCTTAAGATCTGAAAATAAAATCCAAAAATAAGTAACATTTTTAGAGCATGGAGCTGTGACAGCAGTACTTTTATATGAATATTAAATAAAAAAAAAGTATAATTTTTGTTTTGTTTCAGTTTATATTCTGAATGTGATGTGTTGTGGCACTCCGTGGTTATATTCATTCTTGTATTGTGAAAATGTAAGGCTTGTGGTGTTCCCCTCAGCAGAATCTTCTCCTGTTTTAAGATGTTCCTGTGGCAGCGGAATCTCCTCATCTATACACTGTGCTGTTCTGACATGCTCACAAGAAAGTGAAACTCCGAACGGTGTTCATACACTTCCTCTGGCAGCTTGCTCAGAGAAAATCAAATACCCCAGAATTCTTTGCTGCTTAATGAAAGAAATACAAAGTGTAAAAAAAAATAAAAAAATTAAAAAAAAAGTGGAGGGGCGGGGGGAGGAGAAAGAATATATATATATATTAAAAAAAAAAAAAAGTAAACATAAGAAGGAATGACTTAATTCGGTCCGCTATTTGCGTCTCTGAGTTTTAAATGGATGCATTATTAATTTGTTAAAATCAATCTGTTACAAAAGCCAAGCAGCCAGGCAAGAATGCGGCCAGCCTCCTCCCCCTGTACAATCACACAGTCTTAGCGGGATTCTGAGAGATTAGGTGCGTGGATTAGTGGCGAGTGAAAGGGTCCGTGCGCACATCACACACACACAGCTCATCAGGATCGTGCTGGTCAATCCATCTCTTTTCTTAGTATCATAATGTAAATAATGATATTTTCAGATTGACACAACGGGTTAAAAAATAAAAAATAAACAGGGCCATAGTTGGAATTCTCGCTCACATAACATCCACAAAGAACTCACTGGGATTCCCCATGGCCATGCGGAAGGACTGTCTACTAGCGGTGAGTTCTGGTGGGACGGAAGCTAGATCACGACCTGTAGGGGCTACAGGAGGCCCCATGGTAGGAGAGGGTGCTGGCATCATCATCATTGGAGAGGCATAGAGAGGGGGTATTCCTGGGGGGCCATATGACTGATGTGTGTGATGGCTCCGGATACTGTGTGCAATGGAGTGGTGACTTCGAAGACTGTGTTCACTTGCTGGGGCTGAACGTTCGCTGGCTGCTCTTTCTCTTCGCAGACTGCTTCGTGTGGTATGATCTGACTCGCTACCACTTCCCCCAGACTTTGATTCTCCAGGTTTGGCTTCTCTGTCTTTCCGTTTTTCAGTGCTGCTGCGGTTGGAGCCACTACTTCGGCTACCTGTGGTGGGAAAAGACAACCAAGGTGTTAAATATAAAGTTCTTAACAACTTTCAGTAAATGATAATGTCCCAGAAAAAAAGGAACAGAGTAGAAAAGAATAGAAGGATTTAAGTGTAACAAAAACAGGGGTGGTCGGTAGACATGCATAACATATAATAGATACACTAGCATCAAGAAAGATACAAGAGTAGCAACAGGACGGTAAAATCAAACCAAAACACAAAAGTAAAAATAATTGCAACAGCAGAGTTGCATCCAAAAACATACTCTTCCCTAATAATACAGTTTCAAAATCATTTATAAGGTCATTCAAAGTACCATGACCATTTCAGTGATTTGACGTTGTCATGGTGCTTGGAGTGTTTCAGTGGGTGAACTAATGACACTGATGTACTAATGACGCTGTCTGACAACAGAGTGCTGTTCATTGGTTCACAGCATTCAGCTGTTGCTCCCAATGAATGACTTGAGGGATTTGCTTCGGTTACTGTTTAGCCAGTAGGTAGCCAAGTAAGACAGCAAGCCATTGAAAAATGTTTTGTCTCATTACTGGGCACAAGCATGATAGTAATATTTTGCAAAGAAGCATTACCTTCACTGTGTTGACTGCCAGCACTACCCCCTCCGTAGCTGAACCCAGGTTCTGGAAACACCGGGTGAGGATTGTAAGGATGAGGCAAAGGGTATTGATATGGAAATGCCATGGGCCAAGGAGCTGCTCCAGGATGAGGAAGAGGAGCCAGTGTGTCCTGATCAGATGTTCCACTGGAGCCATCATGGTCATTTAAGGAAAGGTTTGCCATGTCTGCAGAAAGAAGAATACATCTTATATGCTTTGGCCTCAAGTGATAATTTTCATGTTAAGGGCGTTACATTAATTAGTGTAGAGCAATTAACTAAAATATTAGGTTGGAAGAGGAGATGCCAACAGGTCATCCAAGAACAGGATAAGCAGTGCTTGTCAGAACAGAAAAGAAGACACAAAGAAAATAAAAACTAAACTGTAAGCACAAACAGAGAGGAAGGAAGGACACAAATCTAGTGGGAAGAAATCCCCTAAAAATAAACAAAATGGTACATACTACCACACAAATCTCCAAAGATGTAGTAACATTGCTCAGAAAAAGTAATTTTGTTGACTGTATGACGAATGTATCCCGCTTTTAGGAGGTTGCTGGCATATTTCCTAGCTTCTCGACGATCTGTGAATCCTTCAACATGGTGATAAAGCCAATCTACCACATCAGAACCTGAGATCAGAGAGAGGTACAAAACTTAGAGCAGGTGAAGATAGGAACAAAGTTTTAGAAAAAACAAACAAACCAAAATAACTTCTAAATGCAAAGTGTCAAGGAAAATTACATGGAATAAGAACTAGGAAAATTCAGAAAAGTCAGACCAGCTTTAGAGGGCTGATAGTAAAGTATCAGTTCTTATAACTCATCTTCCAAAGTTAAAGACAACTTTATTTATAATAAGTAAAACATAGTAATCAACCAAAATGCTAATGGTTACAAAAATGAATGCAATATAGGCCATGAACAATGTGCATTCTAAGATACAAAGCAAAACAAACTATGGAAGCAATTGTGTAATTAGTGAAACAATATTCATCACAACCAGCATATGTCAACGATGAAGATTATGCCCAAAAGCATATTCCAAGATATCAACACCACTACTACTTGCCAATAAAAGCACTTGGGATGGTAATCTTCAGCCACATTCTATCTCGTACTTCCAGGCCAGATTCTGGAGAGCTCATGGCTTTCACAATAGTCACCATGTCACTGTGTATTGACAAGTGAAAGTCATCGAAACCTGTTGCAAAAAGAGAGGGGAAACGGATAAAAGAGAAAAGAAAGTTATTTAGAGAATGTAACATTATGGAAGTAAAATAATGTAAGTACAGGTACAAAGGGGATAATACACAAGAGGTCCAATGGAAAAGTGTCAATAATAAGGAGATATAAAGGATAGGAATACACAGTTCAAAGTCACCACTCCATTGCACACAGTATCCGGAGCCATCACACACATCAGTCATATTTACAATACAGTGGTTAATAAAACATGGATTGGCTGCTTGTTCAAACATACATGCCCGCAAGATACATGTTATTTTACACACTGTGAATCACACTGTGCAATACAAAAGGACTGAGGTAGGCAGAGAGGGCCAAGAGACCGAAAAGTCAGGAGGTAAACAAGACAGAGAGGGGAGGAGGTGAATGAGAAAGAAGAACAGGAGGAGAGATGACGTGGAGAATAGACAACAATATACTTATCAAGGCTGCTTAAAGTGACACTACAGTGACCAAAACAACTTTAGCTGAACAACTTTAGTTTTGGTGTATAGATCAAGCTTCTAAAGTTTCACTGCTCATTTCTCTGCCATTTAGGAGTTAAATCACTTTTGTGCTGATTATGTCACCCTAGCCGCAACTCACCTGGCTGTGACTCGAACCGACTGCATGAAAAAAAGGTTTCATTTTAAATTTAGATGATAACTTACTTTAGAAGTTTGTATCTACTGCTCTATAAATTAACTTTAATCACACACAGGAGGCTCCTGCAGGGTCTAAAAGGCTATAAACATAGCAGGAGATAAATTCTAAATTAAACAATTTGCAATAAAGGAACTGTAAACATTAAATGACTCTTTACATGACTAGTGCTGTATAAAAAAAAAAAAAAGTAATTTAACTCCTATATCACAGAAAATTGATCAGTGAGATTGCAGTGGCATAATCTATAAACTAAATTAACCCCTTAAGGACACAGCTGTAGAAGCTTGTCTTACGCTTAAGGACAAAAGCCATTTTTGCTTTTTTTTGTGGTTTGTATTCAAACGCAATTTGCATCTGTCATTTATTGCACCAACACATATTATACATAGTTTTTTAGAGGGCAAACAGGGCTTTAATTTGATGTCACATATACATAGATACAGTCTCACTAATTATATAAAATTATCAAAAAATTGAAAAAATAAATAAAATAAATTTGGCAATAATATTAATAATATTAATTTATGAGTCTTGATTTATAGAGTACATCATATGTATAGGATTTCAGCTTATTTTGAAAGCTACAGGTCACAAAATACAAGGACTAAAATAAAATTTCAATTTGCATCAATTTTAGAATTTGGTATGTTTGTCTTGTAGGTTTAGTAGCCATGACAGAAAACAAAATTGCCACACAAAAGTATATTTATATAAAGTAGACATCAAAGGCTATTTACCTAAGGTTAGTTTGACACTTTGTACGTAGCCATTTCATCTCCAATCTCTGCTAAATATTGGAGTAAAATTGTGTTTTTTTTTCTTTATTTTGGCATATACACATATAACAAGGTTTTTGTGATGTGTATTTCGTAAAGCTGGTGTGTGCTATTCCTGTACAGAACCCCATATTGTGTTCAACTACATCTGCTATAACGATACCCCCATTGTATGCCTTTGGCACTTTTCTGTAAAGCTACAGTGCCATATAAGAGACAAGGCTATTTCAGTTTCTATACTTAGAATTTTCGTAGATGGATTTGACGGGCCTATGTCTCATTTTAGGGTATTATAGCAAAGTGACTGTTCAATAACCCCACAAAGGGCTTTCATTTGATAAAGCAGACACCCCAGGGTATCTTATATGGTGTAATTGTGCCTTAACTTGTCACCATTTTTTCACCAATTTATGTCAATGTTTGTGGTGAGGTGGGGGCGGGGGGAATGGCATTTTTACATATATGTTGCATTTTTGCTGAGTATATCTTACACTTAATATGTACCACTGTCAAAAAAAATCCCCAAATTATACTTAGTTACACCTTCTGAGTAAAACAATATACCCAATGTATGACCTAGACACTATTTTGTGAAGTTACAGTGCTGTAAAAGAGACGTGACAAGTTCAGGTTTTTAAGTGTGAATTTTCATGGAGGGTTTTGATCAGTCTGTGGCCCACTTTGGAGCACTTGAGCATGCTACATATTACAACTACACCATAAAGGCATACCATTTCTTAAAGAAGACATCGCAGGGTATTTCAAAAGGCATATTTTGAACCTTAGCGTGGGGTAATTTTTCCGGTAGCTTGTACCAAGTGTAGTGGTGGTAAGCATTTTCTTCTGCCTTTTTGACACACAAAGAGAGTTTGCACAGTATATTTTGCAAACCTTATGTGTGCTACGACTGTATAATACTACATATGTTGCTCAGCTATGTCGTCTGAGTACAGCAATACCCCCGTATGTACCTTTGCCAGGTATATGTGGATGTTGAAGGGGCACATTTGAGACGCAGCCAGTTTTTTTTCTAACTTTGACGTTTTACCCTGTGTCCATGTTCCATTTTGGAGTAGTTTAGATATGTAAACTTCCCCACAAACACATACGATTTATTAAAGAATACACCCCAGGGTTATTCAAAAGGAGTATTTTGAACCTTCGTGTGGGATAATTTTTTCTCTAGTTTGTTCCAGGTGTAGTGGTAATGAGCCTTTTTAAACTATTTTTTTTTACTTTTTAAAACTTTTTATTTGCTTTTTTTTTTTTTTTTTTAAACTTTCCTAAACTTTCTTAAAACTTTTTTACATTTTTTTTTTACAGATTTAAAGGACCACTATAGGCACCCACACTACTTCAGCTTAATGAAGTGGTCTGGGTGCCAGGTCCCTCTAGGATTAACCCTTTCTGCTGTAAACATAGCAGTTTCAGAGAAACTGCTATGTATACAAATGGGTTAATCCAGCCTCTAGTGGCTGTCTCATTGTTTTCCTGTGGACTGGCTGAATGCGTGCGGCTCTTGCCGCGCATGTGCATTCAGCCGATGACGGGGAAAGGAGGTGGAGAGTCCCCACCGCCGAGGGCGCCCAGCGGTGGAGAAAAGGTAAGTGTTTAACCTCTTCCTCACCCTAGAGCCTGGCGGGAGGGGGGCCCTAAGGGTGGGGGGTGGGCTTAGAGATCCTATAGTGCCAGGAAAACAAGTATGTTTTCCTGGCACTATAGTGGTCCTTTAACATTTTTATAAGCTTTTTTTTTTACCGTTAACCCCTAACAAGCAGTAAGCAGCACTAACCATAAATTCCCCAATTTCTCATAACTCCCACCCACCCCAGCTAGAAAATATATAATTTTAAAATTAATTAAATAAATTGAACCCCTGAGGGTTAACAGAAAAAAAAAACACTAAAGTTAACCCTAAGGAGTTAAAAATAAAAAAACTGAAGGTAGTGATCAACTGACAGGGAAGGGGTTACTTTTTATTAGGACTTGGTAAAGGATGGTGGGATTTTTTTCACTTTTTAAAAAAAAATGATAATTTTTTTTTTTTTAATAATTCTTTATTTTTCAGTGCATGTGAAATAACATTTGTAGGGTATAACATGACATTAAAATGCTTGCTGGGTTTTATGGACGTTTTGCAGGGAGTCTTGTACGATTGTCATTTCCCACCTCATATCTATGATCTCCTCTTCTGTGGCTCTCACCCTGTCTGTAACCACCAGTAAGTCAGCCTGGATGGCAGCTATGTCAGTTGCCAGCTTCTGGCGGAATTCGGTGAAGAGATTTTTAATATCGTGCTTGGTGGCCAGAGCTGATATGTCAGATAAGGCTGCAGCTGTTTTAGTCAGGTGTTTGGGTCAAAGGGTCTGCTGGTTGGCTGGGGACGCCATTTTGGGCAGTGTTTGGCGCTGTAATAGGGCCCCTATGTCTTGGGATGGACCCCTATGTCTTGATGGTAGGCCGCAGGCTTCTTCCGTCGCCGGTTCTGTCCAGATCCAGCAAAGAACGGCATGTGCCAATACCGGGAGACACCGGGATGTAGATGCTGGTGTGGGGTATGGTGGATGGGCAGTTTATCCGATATTCGGCGGATTGAGCAGAGCGCTGTCGGAGCTCCCGAAAATGGCGTCCCCTCCGTTTCGCGGTTAAGCCTCGCCCCCGTTAAACTTTTTTTTTTTTAAAGTTAACCCCTAGCTAGCCTAACACCAAATTCCACAATTCCCCACTAACTTCCACCCACCCCAGCTAGCTAAATATATCATATCATTTTAAATTATTTATATTAATCAAATAAAATTAACCCCTGAGGGTTACAAAAAAATAAAAGTTAAAAAAATCAAAAAAAAAAAATCAGATCACAGTAAAATGTAGTCCCTGCCAATTGATCACTGTAATCAGTGATCAATTGGCAGGGAAGGAGTTAATTTTTATTTCAAAATGGGTAAAGGGAGGTGGGATTTTAAATTAACTTTATTCTTTTTACAGGGAAGCAGAACATCACTGATCCGTCTCCTTGCACTTCACACAGAACCCGGAAGAGCAGGGAGGCGGATGTTGAGTCCCTGCAGCATTTGTGCTTGCTCTGACAGCCTGTAAGAGCGCTCACTGCTGCAGGGGCAGCGCGATTGTGTGCTCCCAGTCTGCCTCTAATACAGAAGCAGACCTGAAGAGCGTTAAACCCGTGATCGTGGCGTTAACTGCTTCCCCGCCATGACGGACCAGGTCAGTCATTCGCGAGAAGGGGGTTTAGCAAAGTTGTTTTGGGGACTAAAATGTGTGTCCATTTAATGTTAAAGGAACAGTAACAACTTAATCACTGCTAAATCTAAAGGTCATTACTCTCTTTTTCGGTCTTCTTGACCGCACTGCTGCCAGGGATACTGTTGACCACTCTTGTCTTCTTCAAACTCTCCCAACCTTGGACTCTGTTACAATGTGTTTTCCTGGTTTTCATCCTATCTTTCTAAATGTTCATGTGGTCTTTCTTTTGTGCCACCTCCTTCCCCCTGCCTGTCTCCGTTTCCAGGGTTCTGTACTCCTTTGGATTTCAGTACCATATATATGCAGACAATATACAAAGTTACCTTACCTCCCTTGAGCTCTACCCTGCTCTTCTGGAATGTGTCACAAACTGACTCTTCAACCTCTAACTGGATGGCTTACGGTTTTCTAAAAATGCATCTTTCTAAAAGTGAACTCATAATTTCACCCTCAAATAGTCCTCCTCCATCAATCTCCCTGCAAGTCAATGGGACACCTATTAAACCCAACAACTCAAGCTTACTGCCTTCATGCTACTTTTAAATCTGGTCTTACCTTTTCTCCTCAAGTCCAGGCTGTCTCTAAATCCTGTAATTTCCGTCTTAAGAATATTGTCCGCATTCGCCCTTTTCCAATTGAAAATACAACCAAGGCATTTGTTCATGCACTCATCACTTTCCAACTTACTACTCACCGGCCTCCCAAATACCCTCACTGCCCCTCTTAAGTCTCTAATGAATGCTGCCGGCAGGCTCATTACCGGATTGACCGCTACTCCCACACCTCACCCTTTGCCAATCATTACATTCGCTTCCTGTATCCTTTAGCATCCAATTCAAACTGCTAACACAAACCTACAAAGCCCTCTAACTCCACTCCTCACTACATGTCATCTTTACTCAACAAATATACTATGCTTTGTTCCCTTCACTCTGCAAATTACCTTCTCCTATCATCTACTTGTTACTGAATTGACAGCTCATCTTGCAGTTCCTTTGGAATTTGCTGCATGTGCCATCACTCTCACCTATCATCCAGTCCTTTAAGAAGTCACTGAAAACACACCTCTTTAGGAAAGCTTACCATCTTCATGGGTGACGTTTTTCTCATTTCACTGCCCCATCACATCCCTCGCCTCCATAGCCAAGCTCACTCACTCACTCTCTCTCTCTCTCTCTTGCCACTGTTTGATTCTTCACCACTTTTACTGGCTTATTTTAACATAGGCATCTTATCCATCAATCCTTCATTCCCTCTGACATAATATTTCTCTTTACCTGGCTAATCATGGCAGCATATACAACATGTGTTAGCTCCACCCTTTACAGCCGATCAGACAGGAAAAACAAGGCTTTAGAAGGAGGCTTCACTCTTAAGGTCCTCAGTCTTTTTCCAGGTCCTACAGCCCTAAGGATGTAAGCAATTTGCTCCCTTTACTTATGCACATGTATGTTTTTTCTTTTCGTTACTTTATTTGTTTTTATTATTTTAGGGTGCCTTTATACTGTGGTGTTTTTATACTATGGTACTTTCACACTGTGATTCCTTTAAACTGTGGTGCATTATGCAGCGGTGCCTTATGCTGTAATATCTTTAAACTGTGTTACATTATGCAGTTCTTTTATACTGTGATGCATTTAATCTATGATGCATTAAAGCCGTGATGCATTAAAGCCGTGATGCATTAAAGCCGTGATGCATTAAAGCCGTGATGCATTAAAGCCGTGATGTCTTTAAACTGGTGCACTATACAGCTGTGCCTTATGCTGTAATATCTTTAAACTGTGGTACATAATGCAGTTGGGCTTTTATACTGTGATGCATTTAAACTGTGTTGTCTTTAAATTGTGATGTCTTTAAAATGAGGTACATTATGCAGCTGTGCCTTAGGCTGTGATGCCTTTTATACCATGAGGCCTTTAAACTTTGACTTTTGCACCTTGTTGCCTTATAACCACCTTGCAGGCACTTTTACGTTATGTCTTATGCTTCCTCTCGGTCACGGTGATTTATTCCCAGTTCCCTGGGTGTTCAGGGGCCATGTATGCTGCAGACAGAGCTCTCTCCATGGTCTCTAAACCGCAAACACACTCGGAAAAGACCCGCGCATGTGCAGTTTGTGCCTTAAAGGGCCCAATACAGCTGTCTTGCATTGTGGGAATACAAGTTGTGGCAGCCATCTTGGATAAGGGCAATTGCCAGAAAGTACCTAAAATGAATGGAAAATTACAGTAAACATCCCAAACATATTTGGTAAGTATTTGCAGGGTCTCAAGACATTGATAAGTGCGGTCTTCAGCAAGTTTTAAATCTGTTTGACGTTTTCTTGGTAATAGCATTTGACAGTGCACTTTTTTTACTTTAGTACTTTGCCACAGGTAATATTTATTGTTTATTTGAGGTCAGAATCTACACATGTTCTGATTGTGATGAGAACTCAGTGGAAGGTAATGCATCAACCTTCTTCGAAGGTAACCTCTTTAGCATCATATTTACCTGCTCAGCCACAGGACATGTTGGCATAGCGTACAAAGGAAGTTGCAAGGTATTGTCTGAATCTACACCATGTTCTGGTTATGATAAGAAAGCAGTGGAAGGAAAACCGTTATGCACTTTCTCCAGAAGGTAGTGGCTTCAGCATAACCTATCCCTTCAGCCTTATGGGTAAGAAAAAGAGGCCATGCTTTACCCTCTGGAGGAAGGTATTTTCAACCCCTGAACTACAAGCACTAAGGTGCAAGCCTATGGATCAAAAGTGGACATAGACCTGTCCAAATTTTTACGTCTGCCGATGCAGGATGTCAGCCAGCTGTAGCTTTCACTGCTGTTTCTACAAACAATGAAAAATGTTTTATAAAGATCTAAAGGCTACTATGGAGAGAGCTATTAAGAGCCAAGATTGAAGATGCAGTCTGAAGTCTTCAGGTTACAACTGACTTCTTCACAGAAACTTCCCTAGATGTAACTAGGATATTCTCTCAAACAAATGGCTTTATCTATAGCAGCTAGGAAAGCATTATGGTTCTGTTTCTCCAAGTCTGCCCTCTACACCATTCTATTTGAAGGGGATGTGCTGTTTGGGAAAGCTTTGGATGAATCAATTAAAAAGGCGATTGAGGGCTGCAAGGTATTTGTACCTCAGGACTGAAGTTCCAAAAATCCCATCTCCTCATGGTCAGACAGGAGAACCTCCAGCGACAAGCATTTCTGAAATGCATGGAGTTACTGACCCTGTAGGGAATACTTTAGAGGTAACTCATGGCAATTTGAGTGGTATCCATAGTCCAGATTGATATAGACTGGCGTTTTTTCTTCAGACACAGGAGTCTATACCAACAAGAGAATTCAGACAGATGAATCAAAAGGCATAACACTGAAGGAATATGTAAGAAGCTTTCTGGACAAAGAGGTGATTTCTTAGGTCCCATAACAAGGGACAATATTTGCCTCTCTTCTGGTGCTAAAAGAAAAAGCACATGGAAGCCTATAATGGAACTAAGAAGGGCCAACAAAAGGCTGAATGTCAGAGTCTCCGGGATGGAGTCAATCAGATCCATATCTCAAGCAATTTGGAAGGATAATTTCCTTATATCTATATATCTCAAGGATGCTTTTATCACATTCCAATAGCCATAGATCTTCAGCATTATCTCAGAAGAGAACTTCCAATTTAGTGCCCTACCAATTGGCCTCACTGCAGCCCCAAGAACCTTATATGTGCTTATAGTAATATTGAGAGTCCAGAACACCACCTGGTTCTATTATCTGGATCATCTACTTCTGACCCACAGAAGGCAGGCACATAGAAAAATATAGTTCTTTCAGAACTCTTGAAGTTTGGCTGCTTGATGAATATCAAGAAAAACATTTTCACACCAGCTCCGAGGTTGACATTTCTGGATGGAAAATTCTATGCTCTGCCTTTTCCCTATCTCAGGAACAGTTCTACAGAATGTGGAAGTTTTCTCTTCCAGTTTCTTAATTTTTGCTTGGTAACTGCAAGAAAGTATATACAACTACTAGGAATCCTAGCTTCCACCATCAGACTTGTCAGATGGGCCTAATGGCATCTCTGGATTCATCAAAGGTCCTTCCTATCTTGGTTTAACAAGAGAAAGATTAATTGGAGCCAGCCACTGACGATGTCCCCATCAGTGGAGTTACACCTTACCTGACAGCTGAAAATAGAGAATATATCTCTGGGTTTCCAGTGAACAGAACCTCATTGGTCATTATAAGCTTGGACTCCAGTTTTCAAAGATTGTTTGCACAGTATTTGGACCATGTTGCACAATATTACCATTCAATTGTATGGAATTACAAGTCATTTTCAGGGCTCTTCTTCACTTCAGAGGGTTGCTGAGGAACAAATGGGTCCAAATTTGCTCAAATATCAACGACTGTATCCTATATCTATCAAGGTGGCTCTCACAGTTATATATTGATGGAATTACAGCCCATGATGATCAGGGCACGGAAGAACAACCAGGGGCTCAGACTACAATGGCTGATTACCTGAAGCGAATAACTGTGGACATGGTGGAATTGCAACCATGTCCCGACGTATCCTAATGGTTGACTCAGATTTTACTGATACCCTACGTAGATCTGATGACCATTTCTCTGAACTACCAGGTACAGAAGTATTTTTCTATTTTTTAGGACCAGAATGCTTAAAGGTCAGGATACGCTGACTCAAATTTGGAATTTTAGTCTGATGAACATATTTTTCCTGTTTTCAACTTTCCTAAAGGTAATTCAAAAGGAGACAGTGGAAGGCCACGTCGACTCAATTCCTATAATGAATAAGATGATTCTGGAACCTCCAAGGGAAATTCCAGTACGTCCAGACCTATTACAAGGTCGCTTAACACACAAAGATCCTCAAGTTCTGGTGTTGATGCGGGAGTCTCTATAAATAAAGGCATCCCTGAGACGGTCCATTGAGATCCTCTTACTGTCCTATAAATGCTTAACAAAACTTGGCATGCATTTGTCTGTTGGAATTACTCCTCAATCAGGCCTAGCAAGGGTCTGAGTTATAACACTCTAGAGGAGCACATATCTGCCCTTTCCACATTGAACATTGGAGCCCCATGTGCTTTGCTTCATGTAAGTAGCGATTAAACTCAAGCCTCCACTGAGTGTGACGTACTACTGGTCTCACGGGCTCTGACTAAACCATCATTTGAACCTCTAGCAGGAGCTTCCATGGTGGTAGCACAGAAAGTGCTGTTGCTGGTGGCTAGGAGAATGTGTAAGCTCCAGGCGTGATCCTGTGAACCTCCATTCACTAATTTTCAACAGGATATGATTGTCTTGCATTTGGCAGCCGAGATCCTGCCTAAGGGGAAAGCTTATTAATGCCATTCTCTACCTGTGCCGAAGGGTATCAGGGCACTCTTCACTCATGCTGTTGCAGCATCGTGGACTTCCATGGCAATGGTTTCTGCTGACACTTTTTGTAAAGCTAGCATTTGAACCTCTTTAGACACGTTTGTCCGGCATTTCATACTGGACGTTAAAGCAGTCAATGATGTGCAATTTGGACGTCAAGTACTTAACTTAGTTCTATATTCTATCCATATTGAATTGTTCTGATTATTTGATTGGGAGTTATTTACGTTTCTGTCCCTCCCTTTGTTAGCTTGGGTATTCCCATGTTGTATATGCTGCCATAATAAGCCAGGAAAGTGGAAAATTTATTCATACTAACCGTAATTTTCTTTTCCTGGCTATTATTCATTGCAGCATATATTACCCACCCATCAATGTCTCTATTTATCTACCGTAGAGCTTGTTACTTACTGAGGACCTTAGGAATGGAGCCTCCTTTTAAAGCCTTTGGTGTTTTTGCTGTCCTATCGGCTGTAAGGGGCAGAGCTAAGCCATGTTGTATGTGCTGCCATGAATAATAGCCAGGAAAATAAAATTACTGTAAGTATGAATACATTTTCCACTGTGTGTCTTCACTCCATCCTAATAAGATTGCAAGCTTGTTTTAGCAGGGCCTTCAACTCTTGACAACGGTCTGTTGTCAAATATCCCCATTTTATAATTGTTATGCACGGTGGAATATGTTGGCGCTAAATAAATGAAAATAATAATACTGATGCTCTTAGCATATAAACAACTCCCAATCCGAAGTTTCCTGATTGAAGCCTCAGTCTTAGGTGGAAATAGCTAGAAAGAGATTGAGTGCTGGATTCATGTTCGGTCTGTTGTCAAATATCCCCATTTTATAATTGTTATGCACGGTGGAATATGTTGACGCTAAATAAATGAAAATAATAATAATACTGATGCTCTTAGCATATAAACAACTCCCAGTCCGAAGTTTCCTGATTGAAGCCTCAGTCTTAGGTGGAAATAGCTAGAAAGAGATTGAGTGCTGGATTCATGACTTTGTGGTTAAACGGTTTGCTTTTTACCCCTTGAGGTAAGCCGGACCTTGAGACCTCCCCGCATAGTGCCCTGAGTGTCCCTTTAAAGATTTGCCAATTGACATCATAATCCTTTTCATTCCAGGCACAGCCAGGGCACACAAACTGCACTGGAGGAGGAGAGACCAACAATGTTTCTGTTTCTCCACTTCCACATATGTTGAATGATGGAGCTTGTAAAAATGACTGACAACTAGCGAAAATGGAAGCTTTCTGTTACAGAATAAAGCTAAATACAGCACTGTGGATTTGTATATTTAATTTTATTAAATAGGAGATAGGGGTAAAAAAAAAAATTTAATTTACCTTTAAAATCATGCAATGATGAAAAAGAAATAATGCCTTTAGAACCATTTGATGGCATTATAGCAGCCCAAAGATTTGGACCTCATATGAAACCTGCACACCAATAATAGGTCATAAGGCTGTCAAAACTTGGGCTCCTCTGAAAGTTTCATCTGTTATACAACAGTCACTGCAATCTGGTACTTACGTTCAGTCTCTGGGATGGAGCTGGTGATGGAGGAGCTAGTTGAGGTGATGGTGCTCATGGAGGGGCTCATACCATAAGGTGGGTAAGTACCAGTCATGGCAGCTGTATGAGACACCCAGGCTGCTGGATCTATAGGCCTAATTGGCTCACCTAGAGAAACAAGGGAATCAGTTAAATATTGAAGAGGATAAACAGTGGTTTCTACGCAGTGTTTTAAGTGTTTAATATTTGGAAGCAGAAGAACAAAACATATGGGTGAACATGGATCGAAAATGCGAAGACAACAAATCACATGAAATAATGGATAAACACAGCATAAGTAAAGCCGTAATGAACTATGTATAAGTGTTGGAGAGGTAGAATATGGAATTAAAAAGACCCTATAGTCACCAAAATAATGTTAACTTAATGAAGCAGTTTTGGTGTACAGAGCATGCCTCAGCAGTCTTGACGCTCAATACTCTGCCATTCCCTGGCTGTGACTACACAGACTGCATGAAAAACAAGGTTTTCACTTTCAATCAGATTAGATCTCACTTCACAGGAAGTGTTTAGGAATGCTGTTTAAGTAACATGCAGGGAGGCGTGACTAGGGCTGCCTAAACAAAGTGTTTTAACTACTAAATGGCAATGGGAATGAGAGTATTAATTAGGAAAAAGCTATTTAAAGAATGCCACAAGATTTCCAATAAGTTAAGCAGGTGCTTGAAAGAAATATATTATGGCTGGTGGAAGACATTTGTGTTTGTGGAATCAAAAGTTCCCAATAACCAGAAATTAAAGGAACACTGTGAACAATAAGCATGTTATCGTGTTATCTCAATTAAGTGGTTATGATGCCTGACGTCATGGGGCAGTGTAAAACCGTAGCTGAACAGTTTAACACAAGTAGTGTCAGCCAGGTGCCTTTTTGATGCTCAATCTAATGCATGCACAGGAAAGGGAGCTACGGGGCAGCTAGTGATAGACAGGGAACTCCAGCAATCAAAATTTTATTATTATTCCTCATTTCGTTGATAAGTAAAAAAAAAAATAACTGCTCAGATGTTGGATCTGGGTATCACTAAAATGACCATCTGTGCTCATATAAAGATATGTAAAATCCTGTTTTACTAAATATCCAGAGGGAAGAATGGACATGGTTTATCTCTACCAGATAGCCCATGAAGTCGCAAGTAATATTCTAAAATAATCATTGAAAAAGCTATAAGGCAAGTGTGAGATTCCCACCAATAGTCTTATTTTAAATATACATTCCCAGATCTAAATGTTTTATACGAACAACAAAATTGGTTTTATCTGTTAAATTAACCTCCTGAAAGAGTTGTTACATAATGGATAAAGTATCTTTAAACTGGAGGAGGTAGAAAAAGATCTGACCTCTAGTCCCAACTCTAGAAACCTCCGTTTTAGCCAAGCAGAAAAGGATTAAAAAGCGTAAGAAACCAATTTGATTTCCCTTTATTGGATAATGAGAGCCCACTAGTTAGGATATGTGGGATCTTACACGTGAACAGATTAAGATAAAAGGCCACGAGAAAATCTACGGCATTGTGACAATGCCTGAACAGGAAAACCTATAAAATGAGCGGTGAACCGCTCTGTGTCCATGTTAACCTCAGATCAGCTGAAATGGCAGTCAGGCATAACAAATACAGTTCTGAAGGAACGGTGTGCCTCTTAAAGGGGTTGCAACCCAAGAATGCTGATTACATTTCAGACAAAAAAATCGGTAGGCATACCCAAGATACACCTTTGCGCCTACCTGAGCTAACCTCAAAAATCTCCAACAGAGACAACATACCCCACTAGGAAGTAAAGCTTGGCCATCCACAATAGGTATGAAACTAAGTTACCTTCATAAAAAAAGCATAATCAAAAGGAGTTGGTTCCTTAGGTTATCCAGCAGGTTATAGGTGAACTCACTAAAGAAAGATTGCCAACCAACACCTGAGACATATACAACTCAGCATGGGGACCATGTGTCCTTAATAGGGACCACATAACCAATGTCAGGCTTGTAAAAAAAAAAAAAAAGATGATCTTACTTTAATCAGAGTCAACAACTCCACCTTCCTTATGGGTGGAAGTAAAAATTGAGGATTCCACAGCAGAGGCTAGAGAGGGAGGAGTGTGCTGAAGCCATGGATTATGGGTAATTCTACCTCCTTCCATTAGGAGGGACTTTATCCCATGTTTCATGACTTGTGGGCTCCCAACATCTAAGGAAGGAAATATACAAACAGGTGGTAGCTTCCTGCAGGAAACCAAAATTAATTGCTTGTTCATAACGACCAGATTTGTCTCAGGTTATAATGTAGTTAAATAACAAGTAATTATACACCTCAATAAAGGAGGGGGGCGGAGGGGGTACTCAATACTGGATTTTAAAGGAGGGAAAAATGAAAACTGCAACTATAATAACTAGCTTAGAGCTAGGATAAGTGGGTAGATAATCACAAATATCCGCAGCTATATATTCCCACAGTATCTAGTAGATTAAGTACTTTATTGGGTAAAAACAATAAAAAATGATACAAATGGAACTTTTGCTGGGAAGCAGATAAAATAGTTATGTATATCACAGCCCCACAATCCTTGTTTAGTGGCCAATAGATGCAGCCATACTCAATTGGAGCTTAAATCAACTCTAGTAATGGCTGCTAAGTCCAAATAAACCGGATTGTTATAAGGGAATGTTCACTAAATAGTGATCGGGCTAATACATATAACCTTGGAGGCAAGTGACCATATGGCAACAGAGCTGTAGTTATGAGTACAGTGGGATTAGATAAGAAGAATTATAATGCAATAAAGACTCCAGCTTCAAAACATTAAGGAGTTAAAATTCACTCCTGTTGCATGGAGCAGTGTTATAGGGAAAGTATTCTTTTCCCCCTTGATACAGCTAAGTAAAAGCAGCTTCATAAGTAAATGAGAGCTGAGAATAAAAACTGATTTATTCAGAAAAAGTACGGATACCAATAGCCTACTTTACTGGAGGAGAGATCACCCAGTACAGCAAAAAAGAGGTATACCCATTGGATAGTACCTGCGACTTAGGCGAAATTGTTCGGATGTCGAAGATTTTAAGACAAGAGCTAAGACGTTACGCTCTATGTTTAGATCAAGGATATCCGAACAAATGCTTAAAAAGAGCGTACCATAGGGCTCTCCTAACAGACAGAGAAAGTCTTCTTAGGGAAGATAAGTCTCCATCCATCCATACCAACTCTGATCCAAAACAACATTGTTGCAACATTTAATGCAGGCTGGACCAGGTAAAAATAATAGGTTCTGGCCACTAAGGGATGTTATTCCACCAAATGCGTGTACAGTATTGTGGCTAGAAGGGGTAGGAACATCAAAGATTCCTTGGTACACAGCCATTTTCAACAACATAAAAAAGCATCTTCTACGCACTGGTTGACAGATAAACCTTTAGGGACCTACAAATGTGGTTACTGTAAGGCATGCAATTTTATCTGCAAAAATTCAAAAAGCTTAAAAAAATAGCTCACAGACAGACGTTTCATCCCTATTCCTTCTTCAATTGCAATACTAAAGGGGTGGTATACTTAATTGCTTGCCAGTGTAACATGCTATATGTGGGCAAGACTTTCCGTCCATTCGAAAGACAGATCTTGGAGCACATCAACTCTATAAAAACTAGCAGAAATATAGAAACCTCCATATCAAGGTATGTAAAGACTGTCCATCATGAGGACCATACAGTACTCAAATTTGTGGGCATCGAATTAGTCAAATTAGACCAAAGGAAAGGTAATCTAAAACGTCTGAGGAGAAGAGAATGCTTTTGGATTTATCGTTTGAATACTTTATCGCCTCATGGATTGAATTGAGGATTCTCTTAGTCTCCCTTTATTAGTGATCTCTAATTATCCATAGGGGATAGATTAGTAGTGCAACAATTTATAACAGACATTAAAACACTGGAGACACCTCCTTTTTTATTGTTTTTAGATTTATATCCGAAACCTTGGCTAATATAGCTTGGTTGCTTCTTCTAAGTGCGGCTTCTAAGTGTGTGGTTGGAGATATTCTGGAGAGTTTTACAGAAGCTTCAACTGTCTAAGATTTTGCTAAGAGTTTTCTTTTGTACTGTTACAGGTAAGATTCATCTGTAGGAAAAGGTTACTGATTGTACAAGGTTTGATTTCCTGTTGGTAATTTGGTAAGGCATTTGATTAGCTAAATACTTGCTATTGATTGCTGGTTAATTAACTATTGTTTGCAAATAAGCATAGGCCTACCCAGGTGTTAAACATTCCTAGTGGGTGGCGATTTTAGGAGTTATATAAGGGTTGTTGTCATTAGCTTGCCTAATATAGCTTGGTTGCTTCATCTAAGTGCTCCTTCTAAGTGTGTGGTTTGAGATAAACTGGAGGTAATCTGAGGTATTCAGGAGAGCAAAAAAAAGTTTTGTTTGATTTAAATGATTCACCTCATTGAAATGGCAGATTTAGTTCAGTGTAGTTGTTATGCATTTGTTTCACGTTCCACTTTTTGGAGATTTGGATGCTGTCTAATCTGTAGACAGTTCTCTATATTGCGGCAGGAGATTGTATTTTTGAAATCTGAGATTTTAAATTATCTGGTAAACAAACTCAGGATGGAACTGCTGCAAAGCCACTGCCGCAGAGACGTACTAGGAATGGCAGATGGATTACTGTAGGATCTGGTAGACTTAGAGTTGTGGATAGAAGGCATATTGCACAGTCTGTTGCTCTACATAATTCATTTTCTGCACTTTATGAGTGTAATGGTGTTTTGGAGACATTCTCAGGCACTGAGGGTAGTGGTGTTGTGGAGACAGGCTCAGGCACTGAGGGTAGTGGTGTTGTGGAGACAGGCTCAGGCACTGAGGGTAGTAGTGTTGTGGAGACAGGCTCAGGCACTGAGGGTAGTAGTGTTGTGGAGACAGGCTCAGGCACTGAGGGTAGTGGTGTTGTGGAGACAGGCTTGGAGACTATGGTGAGGCCTAATAGAAAGCAATTGTTGTTGGGGGATTCCATCATAAGAGGTGTGGAGATGGACAATGGTGGTCTTGTGAGGGTAGTGGATGCATGGAATAGCCTTCCAGCTGAAGTGGTAGAGGTTAACACAGTAAATGAGTTTAAGCTTGCGTGGGATAGGCATAAGGCTATCCCAACTATAAGATAAGGCTAGGGACTGATGAAAGTATTTAGAAAATTGGGCAGATTAGATGGGCCGAATGGCTCTTATCTGCCGTCACATTCTATGTTTCTATGTAAGCTCTAAATTGAAAAGGGTTGATGCCAACCTATTTAATATATTCCCTATTGAATTAAATGACATGGGACCTTAATGTATATGAAACACTCACAAATTAAACATCTTTTTGAGGGCATTTATCACTCTTACATATGTTGCTCCAGGATGCTATCCACTTTTTGAAAATTGATATGCCTTAATATCTAAATGTATATGAAATATTCACAAATTATACAGTTTATTTGAGGGCATTTATAGAAACATAGAATGTGACGGCAGATAAGAACCATTCGGCCCATCTAGTCTGCCCAATTTTCTAAATACTTTCATTAGTCCCTAGTCTTGTCTTATAGTTAGGAAAGCCTTATGCCTATCCCACGCATGCTTAAACTCCTTTACTGTGTTAACCTCTACCACTTCAGCTGGAAGGCTATTCCATGCATCCACTACCCTCTCAGTAAAGTAATACTTCCTGATATTATTTTTAAACCTTTGTCCCTCTAATTTAAGACTATGTCCTCTTGTTGTGGTAGTTTTTCTTCTTTTAAATATAGTCTCCTCCTTTACTGTGTTGATTCCCTTTATATATTTAAATGTTTCTATCATATCCCCCCTGTCTCGTCTTTCCTCCAAGCTATACATGTTAAGATCCTTTAACCTTTCCTGGTAAGGTTTATCCCGCAATCCATGAACCAGTTTAGTAGCCCTTCTCTGAACCCTCTCTAAGGTATCAATATCCTTCTGAAGATACGGTCTCCAGTACTGTGTACAATACTCCAAGTGAGGTCTCACCAGTGTTCTGTATAATAACCAGTGTTATTACTCTAACATATGTAGCTCCAGGAAACTATCCATCCCTTGTAAATTGAGGTGCCTTTAAGAACATTATTACACAGACCAATATATGGAATTATACTAGTGCTATAAGCCTGGAATCTAAAATGAGTTTCTCTCCCCTTGTCTTTTGTTTAGATCACAGGTGTCAAACACAAGGCCCGCGGGTACCGACGGTCTCCCTCTCCTGCCAGCCCAGCAATGTGCCTGCGGAGAGATCACAGATCTCCCTCCCTGGTCCGCAGGCACAGTGCTGACAGCCGGCGGGGGAGGGAGGGATAGAGGACCCGGAGCTCAGGCTGCGGCTCCTCCGCTCGCGGGAGTTGGAGCGTTGCCGCGGTTACCACGGCAACGCTCCAAATCCCGCGAGAGTGAACTCTAGCCCTGGAGCGTGGGCTAGAGTTCACTCTCCCCACTGGGACCACCAATGAATCCCCCACCGGACCACCAGGGAAATGTACCCCCTCCCCCCAGTAAAGGTAAGAAGGGAGGGGGGACATAAATATATCAAATAAAAATTATATATATATATATATATATATATATATATATATATATATATATATATATATATATATATATATATATATATATATATAAAATATATAAAAGCCCCCCTACCCTTATATCACACACACACACTCTACACACACACACTGCCCCCCATACACACACACTGCCCCCCATACACAAAAAACAGTAATAATTGAATGCAGTGACAATAATTTATGATAATAAAGAGTGGACACATAGTCCTACAGATACAACCGGCCCTTTGAGGGTGACCAAACTGCTGATGCGGCCCCCGATGAATTTGAGTTTGACACCCCTGGTTTAGATCCAATCTCCCTGAATATCCAACTAAATTAAAGGGACACTGTAGTCACTATAACCATTTCATCTCTTTGAATTGGTTATAGTGCCTGGAGTGCCCTGGGACTGTGATGTGGCTGGCGAATACACATTAGAAGGAATCTCTAGGAAGGGCAGACCTACGGGTTATGTTAGACACTCCCACTAATGATGACATCTTCTATAGGGAGGCTGCCGGAGGAGGGTGGTTGAGGGGAGGAGCCATGGGCGGACTTGTCAGTTGACGCTACTGCCCCCCTTCTGTAATCCCCTCCCACACCGGACAGCAATATGGAGTAGACGAATACAGCACACATCAGATTGGTCCTCATTGATATACAGTGCCTTGTAAAAGTATTCACCACCCCTTGGCATTTTTTGTGTTTTGTTGCCTCACAACCTGGAATTAACATGGATTGTTTGAGGATTTGCATAATTTAATTTACAGAACATGCCCACAACTTTGAAGATTTTTTTTTTTTGTGAAGCAAACAACAAATTGGACAAAATAACAGAAAAGGTCAATGTGCATAACTGGGTCATTCCAACACATTTACATGTTTCCCCTTAAACCATTCAAGGTCTGGGCTTTGACTAGGTCATTCCAACACATTTACATGTTTCCCCTTAAACCACTCAAGTGTTAATTTAGCAGTGTGTTTGGGGTCATTGTCCTGCTGGAAGGTGAACCTCCGTCCTAGCCTCAAATCACGCACAGAGTGGTACAGGTTTTGCTCAGGAATATCCCTGTATTTAGCACTATCCATCTTTCCCTCAACTCTGACCAGTTTCCCAGTACCGGCTGCTGAAAAACATCTCCACAGCATGATGCTGCCACCACCACGTTTCACTGTGGGGATGGTGTTCTTTGGTTGTTGTGATGTGTTGAGTTTTCGCCAGACATAGCGTTTTCTTTGATGGCCGAAAAGTTCAATTTTAGTCTCATCAGACCAGAGCACCTTCCACTATACATTTTGGGAGTCTCCCACATGCCTTTTCGCAAACTCAAAACGTGCCATTTTGTTTTTTGCTGAAAGTAATGGCTTTCTTCTGGCCACTGTCATAAAGCCCAACTCTATGGAGCGTACGGCTTATTGTCGTCCTATGTACAGATACTCCAGTCTCTGCTGTGGAACTCTGCAGCTCCTCCAGGGTTACCTTTGGTCTCTGTGCCGCCTCTCTGATTAATGCCCTCCTTGCCCGGTCCGTGAGTTTTGGTGGGCGGCCGCGTCTCTTGGCAGGTTTGCAGTTGTGCCATGTTCTTTCCATTTGGTTATGATAGATTTGATGGTGCTCCTGGAGATCATCAAAGATTTGGATATTTTTTCTAACCTAACCCCGACTTGTACTTCTCAACAACATTGTCCCTTACTTGTTTGGAGAGTTCCTTGGTCTTCATGGCAGTGTTTGGTTAGTGGTGCCTCTTGCTTAGGTGTTGCAGCCTCTGGGTCCTTTCAAAAAAGGTGTGTATATGTAATGACAGATCATGTGACACTTAGATTGCACACAGGTGGATACCATTTCACTAATTAAGTGACTTCTGAAGGTAATTGGTTGCACCAGGGCTTTTTATGGGCTTCATAACAAAGGGGGTGAATACACATAAAATTCAGATTAATAAAACATTGAACTTAAGGCTGTAATGTAACAAAATAGGTAAAAAGTCAAGGGAGTGAATACTTTTGCAAGGCACTGTATAAACACTATCCATACAGAAGTAAGGTTAACCCCTTACGAAGGTGCAGTCATATGCACCGAAACATGCGTCGGGTTTATTTCTAACGCTCACATTATGGAGCACTTTTAGTACTTATGCACGCACAGGGTTTTTAGCACCATGTTTTGTTCTTAGACTTTTGGTTTTGTGGGGGTAATTTGGAGGCAAGGACTTGGAGCATTCAGACTTGAGCGATCAGCTTCGAACCCCCACAAAGGTGTTGTTTTAGAAGAATTAGGGACTAGTATTCAGAGCATCTTTAGATTTGCCGAAAATTGTGTGTTTCACATAGAAAGAAGTCCCTTCTCATTCTCAACTCATTTTTTTATGAGGCTGCTTTTACTTCGCTGTATCAAATGGAATAAGAATACTTTCCCTATAACACTGCTCCATGCAATAGGAGTGAATTTTAACTCATTTATGTTTTGAAGTTGGAGTCTTTATTGCATTATAATTCTTCTTATCTAATTCCACTGTACTCATAACTACAGCTCTGTTGCCATATGGTCGCTTGCCTCCAAGGTTATATGTATTAGCCCGATCACTATTTAGTGAACATTCCCTTATAACAATCCTGTTTATTTGGACTTAGCAGCCATTACTAGAGTTGATTTAAGCCCCAATTGAGTATGGCTGCATCTATTGGCCACTAAACAAGGATTGTGGGGCTGTGATATACATAACTATTTTATCTGCTTCCCAGCATTAAGTTCCATTTGTATAATTTTTTCATTGTTTTTACCCAATAAAGTACTTAATCTACTAGATACTGTTGGAATATATAGCTGCGGATATTTGTGATTATCTCCCCACTTATTAGTTATTATAGTTGCAGTTTTCATTTTTCCCTCTTTTAAAATCCAGTATTGAGTTCCCCCCCTTTATTGGAGTGTATTCACTTTTTATTTATACGTATTGTTTTGGGTTCAAGCCCACCTGGTGGATCTGGTACCACCATACTGACCTTTGTGTTCCTATCCCAGCTATTGGGATTAGGTTACGCAGTTCTACCTTTGGTTTTCATTTATATAACGTAGTTTAATCTCAGCATTCACAGTGTACAGCACTGGCTGGTTAGGCTGCAAGGCAAGGGTTTCACATAGCAATCAGAAATCGCTGCTTAACACTGGCAATATTTGTTAATAAATCTGTTTGAAATGTTTGACATTCTGCACGTTGTAACTTACTTCTAGGTAATGTAAAGCAACCACGAGGTGAGGGATCCCAGCACTTGGCAACAGTGAGAGTTATGGGTCTGTGGGGAGGAAAGAAGGGATGCTTTAACCAGAACATCTTATTGTTGAATATTTAAACCTCCTACCACAAAATTATTGTGACCCTAGCACATATAGAATACATGTCTTAACAGGGAACACATCCTTAACTTCAAACTTGTAGGGGCACTTTTAAAAAGAAAAAAAGCAGAGTGGTATATTTATTTCTTACACCTAGGAATTCAATATGCACATTACAAGTTACTGCTGACAATCACAAAATATTTTCCTGCTCACACTTTTTGTTTAGCCTACGAAAGGCAGAACAAGTTTATCATTTTACTTTATTCATGAGGTATTTAGAGGTTATCTGATGATAATTAAAAACAAAAACAAAAAAACAAACGAGCACCACATTTTTTCATAGCGCGGTGTTATTACAGATAAAAAGGTTTTCAGAAACAAAAACTCAGAATGGCATCATAGTAATATTAAAGATGATTTAAGAGCGAAGGATGTAAAACTTCTACAGAACTTTCTACTCCCTTTATTTTACTTACCCTGGCTTGTGCACAATCTCTCTTAGGACTCTCACTGCATCGTCATTTGTCATGTTCTCAAAATTGATATCATTTACCTTAAAAAAAAATAAAAAAAAATTTTTTTTTTTTTATTTAACATTGTTTTGATTTTCAATCTGATGTGTCACCAAATGCTTGCATAGCCAGCTTAATATTTTCTACCAGCATACATGTCCTCTGGCTTAACATATGTTCAAATATTTCGCTGGTGTTCCTATAATACATACCTGTAATAACATGTCTCCTGGCTCAATCCTCCCATCGGCTGCCACAGCACCCCCTTTCATGATGGACCCAATATAGATGCCTCCGTCACCACGTTCATTGCTTTGTCCAACAATACTGATACCGAGGAAATTATATTTCTCTAATAAGTAGGATAATGACTTTAAGAAACAACATCAACACAACAATTTTACAGAAGCCTTACGCTAAGTGATAGAGAAGCATGAGACGTTTCGTTTGGCAAACAAGTAATATAAGCAAATGCAGCAGCATAAAGGGGTATTAGCAGCATTAACCAAATATAATTTAGGGGAAAACAACCCCTCTGCATGCAAAAAAAATAAATCTAAAAGGGGAAATGAATATGGATATAGATATTGGCCAATTAAAATATAAAGAAAACTTTTAGATGCAAGTAGAATGTGATTTGTCTACTGGTTAGTTTAAGAAAAGTAAAGTATGTTGGAGCACCTTCTCTTCATACTCACCCATGTTCAGAGTCACGGTGATAATGTTTAGAGACATGGTAGAATCAGTGATGCTGCTAAATGAAGAGGACTAGTGGAAAACAAAACAATAAAACAAGCAGGTTAGCAGTGTATTCATAATGAAACATATACAATATAAAACAAAACAAGTGCAGTGAGTCCACGACTACAGGGGTTAGCTTTTCATTTGTGGCACTTTAGGTCATTCATGAAACTTCTAGTCATTAATAACTGGAAGCTATCATTTATTAAACTATCCTCACATTGTGCATATAATGCTTAAATCAGATTCAACGGTTTCAAATACAGAATTTCACCCAAAACAAGCTAAAAGACCCTTGATAAACCAATATATGTCCCTTTTCACTGTCTTCTGTTGGATGTCACGACAGGACCCCAGATAATTCACAGCTCCTCCGTAAAACTAGACAAATCTCCCAAAATGTGCAATTTCAGAGGTGATCATGCACATACAGAGTGTCAACTTTAATAGAATTTAATAGTGCTGAAATAAAAACAGCTCAAACCTTAACAATTTCTTTTACATATCTGCTGCTTGCAAGGAGGATGACAACAAATTCACAATAATCATAATGAAGGTCCACACTGGAGTTCATAATTGAACAAAAACTTTTTTTGTTGTGCACGTTCCTTACCCTTGCTAACTACCTAGTTATATTACATTACACCTGCTTACCCGCTCTATACGAGGAGCTTTAGGTTTTCTCCTACGTCTTTTGTGCCTTCTCATTAGACGTGATGCACTACTTTGCTCTGTAGAGTTACTGAACCTGCATAGACAGAAAATGAAATTACTGGAATGAATATATTGGTCTTTAAATAAGTATAAATCTAAATTGACATGGCTCAAGGAGTGTCTATACAAGGCAAGATCATATAACACCATATTACTTTTGCACAGAAAACAAGTTGTGAATGGGACAATATCTATGGTTATAGTTCTCCTATAGGTAATTACATTCATGATTTTCAAATTACATACAGGGAAATATCCCCAACAGTATGAGAAATAGTTCACAATTGCATAACATTTTTAAAATAATTATTTATACAGACAAGAGATATAGAATGGCATCTTTGTAGTCATGAAGCAATAGAGGTGTCAAGAATCTGAAATTTTCCAATTATACAAGAATGAGAGAAAAAGAACAAAACAAAAAAGAAGTGAGAATGATACACATAAAAGTTAAATGTGAATATATACACTAGAGATGTACTGTTGCCAAGGCTCCTACATATTCTCATAAACCAGGACAGTATGATGTACATAGGTAGACAGCTTATACATCATTGAGTTATTTACTTAATTGCATTTAAACAAATGGCATCTAGCAAACAAGCGACAGCTTTGCGAGTAGCTAAGTACAATTTAGAAAGAAGATTATTTTTTTATTTTGATCATATTATCCTGAGAAAGGGATAACTGGACTCCTAGGTTTGTGGCATACATTTGAAAGGAGATCTGAAAATACCTCAAAACTCTGAAATCCTGAGACATTCCCACCAAAGATGGAAAAAAAGGATCTCGCTAGCAAAGGATTATTGTAAGTATTGTACATGTATTATGAATAATCGGTGTGGTATACCACCAGAATACCATTTGACAGAATTGTTCCTGTAAGCAGATTAAGACATAACTTGGTCAAGATCTATCAAGTTTGTTTTTTTATATAAGTGCTCCAGGGTAAGCAGATCAGGAAGAAAACCAGCAGTACAAAAGGGACAAGCAAAAGAATTGAGGAGAGGCCAGTAGGAAATCTCTTTCAAAGAAGGTCAAGAGTGATTTAATTAAGTGGAAGATTCAAAACTCTGTAATTGAAGGAAACTGGTGATAGACTGACTCTAACCCATAGGGAGGCTAAGGTTACAGGGAGCAATCGGCTGGATCCCAGCATTCTACAACGTCATAAATGGCTGAGAGGTTGGGCTTATAGTGAAGTCTTTTTTATTTTAACCACAGCAGGGTCATAGGGAGAAGCAAAATTTAAAATTCCATACGGTCCCAAGCTTAGAGAATTCAAGACAACACAGGCTGGAATGGATATACAAGTGTGGACACAGAGATCATTTTAGACTGTAATTTTAATCCAGTGAGATCATATTTAGCGGCAAGGGGGTTGAGGACACCCCAGCCTTGTTCCATTACCATTGTGAAATGCACTAGGAGTAGACAAAGCCCACCAGATAAGGTCTATATTGTGTCTCATGTCATCACAAGCAGAGGATGGGGTCGTTAGTAAAATATCCATCTCTAGTAATACTGTCTTCTTGTGGACAAGTACCTTGATTATGTAAATCCCAACTCCTTACCTGCTGGTGGAATCATCTTCATCGGAGTCAAAGAAACTGGTTGATTCCAGCTCACTGCTCATTAAGGTGGATGAGCTTTCGTACCCTCCAGTATCTCTGCGCCTTTCAAGCATAGATGTGCCATTTAGCCTGGGAGCTGATGGAAACATTAACAAGTGAGCAAGAGTGACTCCTAATCTAAGCTTGACAATATGTACAAACTAGCTAAAATGATCACTAGTTATCATAGAAACTTTAAGTTAACAATTTTCTTATTTACAATAGATTTATTCATTTCACTAATTATGTAGACAGGTGGCATCATCTACTCATATATATATATAGCATAAAAAAAATAAACAAACATTGACAGGTCCCCGAAAACCTATTAACCCCTTAAGGACACAGCTTCAGAAGCTTGATTTACGCTTAATGACACAAGCAATTTTTGCATTTTCTTGCTGTTTGCGTTCAACTGCAATTTGCATCTCTCTCATTTATTGCACCGACACATATTATATACTGTTTTTTAAAGGACAGAAAGGGCTTTAATTTGATATAACATATATATATATAAATGCTTACTTATTATAAAAAAAATACAGAAAAATGCAAAAAAAATGAAAAATATTGTTTTTTTTTACAGTTTTTGCAATAATAATGTGTGCATAATTAGTGCAGGTTAAGGAAAGTAATTAAAAATAAATTTATTTATTTGTTCTGATTTACAGAATATATAATGTGTCTGGGATTTTAAGTTTTTTTTGGTAGTTACAGGTCACAAAGCACAAGGAGTAAAATAAACTTTTAATGTGGAGCGATTTTAGAATTTGGTATGTTTGTCTTGTAAGCTTAATAGCCATAAAAGAAAACAAAATTGCCACACAAAAGTATATATTTATATAAAGTAGACATCACGGGCTATTTACCTAAGGTTGTTTTGACACTTTCTACGTAGCCATTTCACCGCCAACCTCTGCTAAATATTGGAGTAAAATTGTGTTCTTTTTGGTTTTTGGCACACAAACTTATAACAGAGAAATTCTCGTGTATATTTTGTAAAGTTGGTGTGTGCTATTCCTGTACAAAGTTTTATTTTGTGTTCAGTTACATCTGCTGAGTAAAATGACACCCCCATTGTATGTCTTTTGCACTATTTCGTGAAGTTACAGTGCCATACAGGATACCTGTCCTTTTCAGTATTCACAGTAGAATTTTGAGAGATGGATTTAATGAGCCTTAGCTTCCATTTGGGGTATTATAACAGTTTGACTGTTCAAAAAACCCCCACAAAGGCCTACCATTTGTAAAAGTAGAAACTCCAGGGTATCTCATAAGGTGCATATTGTGCCTTAACATACCCCCATTTTTTCACCAATATATGCCAAAGTATGTGGTAAAAAAATTATTTTGTGCATTTTTTACATACGGATTGCATTTTTGCTGGGCGTTTTGTATATTTCATATGTGCCACTAAGTTCAAACCTCCCAAATTATGCTCAGCTAAGTCTTTTGAGTAAAAATACACCCCCAATGAATGTCTTTGGCACTATTTTGTGAAGCTACAGTGCCATATAGGAGACCAAGCCATATCCGTTTTTACCAAACTTTGAATTTTGACGCTGGGCCTATGTGCAATTTCCAAGCATCTTCGCAGGTTTTAAATTCAAACTACCCCACAAAGGCCTACCATTTCTTAAAGTAGACACCCCAGGGTGTTTCAAAAGGTATAGTTTGAACCTTAGCGTGGGATCATTTTTCCGCTAGCTTGTACCAGATGTAGTGGTAATAAGCGTTTTTTCTGCCTTTTTGACATACAAAGTGAGTTTGCACAGTATATTTTGCAAACCTTATGTGTGCTACGACTGTATAATACTTCATATGTTGCTCAGCTATGTCGGCTGAGTACAGCAATACCCCCGTATGTACCTTTGCCAGGTATGTGTGGACATCGGAGGGGCACATTTGGGACACAGCCATTCCAGTTTTTTTCAAACTTTGAATTTTTATGCTGTGCCTATGTCCCATTTTAGAGTATTTTACCAGGCTATATAATCCAAATTCCCCATAAAGCCATACCATTTCTTAAAGAAGACATCCCAGGGTATTTCAAAAGGCATATTTTGAACCTTAGCGTGGGATCATTTTTCCGCTAGCTTGTACCAAGTGTAGTGGAAATAAGCATTTTTTTCTGCCTTTTTGACATACAAAGTGAGTTTGCGCAGCATATTTTGCAAACCTTATGTGTGCTATGACTGTATAATACTTCATATGTTGCTCAGCTATGTCGGCTGAGTACAGCAATACCCCCGTATGTACCTTTGCCAGGTATATGTGGATGTTGAAGCGCATTTGAGACGCAGCCATTCAGTTTTTTTCTAACTTTGAGGTTTTACGCTGTGTCCATGTTCCAATTTGGAGTAGTTTAGACGGTTGGTTATTGCAACTTCCCCACAAACACATACTATTAAAGAATACACCCTGGGGTAATTCAAAAGGCATATTTTGAACCTTGGCGTGGGATCATTTTTTCTCTAGTTTGTTCCAGGTGTAGTGGTAATGAGTGTTTTTAAAATGTATTTTTTTACTTTGTATAACTTTTTTACTTTTAAAAACTAGTTTTTAAACTTTTGTTTTGCTTATTAATTTTTTTTAAACTTTCCTAAACTTTCTTAAAACTTTTTTACAGATTTAACATTTTTGTAAGCTTTTTTTTTTACCGTTAACCCCTAACTAGCAGTACGCAGCACTAACAGTAAATTCCCCATTTTCCCATAACTCCCACCCACCCCAGCTAGCAAAATATATAGTTATAAAATATTTAAATTAATTAATTAAATAAATTGAACCCCTGAGGGTTAAAAAAATAAATAAAAGTTAATCCTCAGGGGTTAAAAAAAATTAGATCACAGTATAATACTGTGATCTCTATTTGATCGCTGTAGGCAGTGATCGACTGGCAGGGAAGGGGTTAATTTTTATTTGGACTAGGTAAAGTGTGTTTTTTTGTTTTTTTTACTTAAATGTTATTAAAACATTTTTTTAAGCTTAATTTTTAACTTTTTAAAGTTTCTTTTAAAACTTTTAACGTTAACCCCTAGTTAGCCTAACGCCAAATCCCCCAATTCCCCACTAACTTCCACCCACCCCAGCTAGCTAAATATATAATTTAAAAATAATTTAATTAATTTAACCCCTGAGGGTTACAAAAAAAAAGAAAAAGAATTAACCCTCAGGGGTTAAAAAAAAAAATAAAAAATCAGATCATAGCAAAATGTAATCCCTGCCAATTGATCACTGTAGTCAGTGATCAATTGGCAGGGAAGGGGTTAATTTTTTATTAAAATGGGTAAAGGGGGGGGACTTTAAATTAACTTTATTTTTTTTAACAGCAGGGGGCAGGATCATCACTGATCCGGCTCCCTGCACTTCACACAGAACCCGGAAGTGCAGGGAGCCGGTAGGTAAGTATACAGAGCACATGTGCTCGCTCTGACTTGCGGTCAGAGCGAGCACATGTGCTGGGCAGCCTGACCGGGTGCTCCCGGTATGCCTCTAATGCAGAGGCATACCGGAGCACCATTAACTCCGCGATCGCCGCAATAGCGGCAATCCGGGGTTAATTTTACCGCGTGACGGACAAGGTCCGTCACCCGTCATTAAGGGTCTCCCCTCTGTGATGGACCTTGTCCTTCACCCGTCCTTAAGGGGTTAATGTAAGTGCAAAAAAAATTAAGTTTCTATGGCACAGAGTTTGGTTTTCTTATGTACACATCTCAGGTGTTAAACTGTATAGAAAGACTTATAACAAAATAACTTTTCAAACAAACAAAATACAAACAATAAAAAAAAATATATATACATACATACACATACACACACAATATTAAAATTATTATGCAGTAGTACAAATATGCCCTTATGTGTCCATTAAGATCAATATAAATTGTGCATTGCCCCTAGTCATTTTTACTCCTCAAAGGAATAGAACCAGTGAATAATTCTTCACCAAGGTAACACAATCTTGCATTGTTTTCAGGTATGTTAAATTCTATAACCTATGGCACTTTGGCAAGGTCTGAAAATGTAGCTACTGGTTACTGACCATCAGGCCACAAATACTAAAAATGTTTATAAACAGGTTAGAGACACTCCAAACCCTTAAGCACTTCAAGCTTGCTAAAGTGCCCTCACTGTTGCAATTCAGAAAAGTGCCAATATTAAGAGAAATCTGCACTTTTATGATTGCTTTGGACCAATTTGGGAACAGCCTTATTTCAGTCAAGGTGGCAGCAAGAAAAGTTTCCAGATTCACTCCGTTTGAAGAAATATGCAAGTGGAAATGTAGAGCTTTACAAGGAAACATTAGCCAATGCCTTCTTCTGAGAAGCATTCTGTTGGGTGAATGCTGCATTTGATTGGCAAGGCACCGACCATTATGCCTTAGATTTGCTCCAAGAGACGTTGTTGGAACTTAAGATTAACAGGAAAGATGGTCTCTTTGCTCATCCCCATGACAAGCGAACTCTACCAGTCTCAGTCTATGGCAATTATGAAGTAAGCATCAATAGACATGGGGATTGGATATGGCAAATAAGCCAGTGCTTGCATACAGCATTAGTAAGACCAAGGTATTTTAAGAAAAAAAACAAAAAAAACCCACATCTATATATGTTATAGGATGCAAACCACAATACTTTCATGGCTCAAATTATTTTATGGGTTTCCGAGTAAATGTGTGCAAACCACAATACTTTCATGGCTCAAATTATTTTATGGGTTTCCGAGTAAATGTGTGCAGAACCTATGCATGCTTTTGAAGAGAGCATGAACTGTGACAGTGACCTTCAGTGTACAATCTCTACCCTTGCTGGTAAGAGTATGCTCGATAAAGCTAAATGAGCCAGATCCTGCATTGGTAACTGCTGCACTATAGGTGAGCTGATTTTTTTTTTTTTTTTTAATTGCTCTTTTACCTAACTTTCCACCAAATAGCCAGTTAAAAATCAATTCCCTTTCCTTCTCACCTCCCCTCCTCCAACCATGGCACATTCACCCTCCTATCATTCTCACACTCCCTCATTCTGTCACTCTCAAACCCCAACTCTGTCTCATTCACCCCCCTCGACCTGTCACACTCACCCTGCCACAGCCACAGTTACCAGCTGAAGACATTTATCATACACACAAAGTCATGACGAGGCGGGCTACAAAATTAATAAAAGGAATGGAACATATCGGCTATGAAGAAAGGTTAACAAATTTAAACCTATTTAGTTTAGAAAAACGTCGCCTGAGAGGGGATATGATAACATTATACAAATATATTCGGGGCCAATACAAACCATTGTGTGGAAATCTATTCACAAACCGGACTTTACATAGGACACGAGGCCATGCGTTTAGACTGGAAGAAAGAAGATTTCGTCTAAGGCAAAGGAAAGGTTTTTTTACTGTAAGAACAATCAGGATGTGGAATTCTCTGCCTGAAGAAGTGGTTTTATCAGAGTCCATACAGATGTTCAAACGGCTACTAGATGCATACTTGCAAGAACAGAATATTCAAGGATATAATCTTTCAATGTAGGGTAATAACTGCTTGATCCAAGGATAAATCTGACTGCCATTCTGGGGTCAAGAAGGAATTTTTTTCCTAGCTTGTTGCAAAATTGTGCTTCAAACTGGGTTTTTTTGCCTTCTTTTGGATCAACAGCAAAAAACAAATGTGAGGAAGGCTGAACTTGATGGACGCAAGTCTCTTTTCAGCTATGTAACTATGTAACTATGTAACTAACTATGAAACATTGTCATAACACAATGCACAAAGGCAGTCCCTTTACACTAAGCATGTAAAACTTGCGGCCCGGCGAGCACGTGCTTAGTGTTAAAGCAGAGTAGGCACCTGCTTTCTCCACATTGCAGGTGCCTACTCTGCTAAAATTTACCCGGTCGAGGAGGAGAGGTCGCTGGAGGAGCTCAGTCTTCCTGCTCCGTCGCTGTCTGTAGTGATGCCGGGTGCCAGAATATGACGTCATATTCCGGCATCACTAAACTGCGCACGTGAGGGAGCAGCAAGAAGGAAATCTCCAGGGGGCGTGTCCTGACCGCGGATGTGAGCGGACGTGTGAGACCGGAGCTCCTCCGACATCTCGGCTAACACAGCATGGTTTAAGCAGCAAACTGCCGGCTAAAGCCAGCAACATCAAGGGGAATTACCCTCTCACTAAATGACGGCGAAACCGCAACGAAAAATGAAGCAGAAAACAATGCATGCTCATCTGGAGAGGCACCACAGCACAGAGCATGGCGAACAAGATGGGGCCGATAGGCCGAACTCCCCAACATGTGACCCTGAAGCAGGGGATCACAGACATAGCCAAGACAGCCCAGCCACAAACTCTTCCATCAGATCAATCATGCTGGAACTTAAATCCTCATTTAAAGCAGACTTGCAGAAAATAGCATCAGACATCAGATCAGACATAAACAGCATTGGGGAACGCACAGCGCGCCTGGAAGAGCGCACAGAGGAATTGATTGATGCACACAACTCCATGGCAGAGGCACATGCATCCCTATTACAGAAGCTCAAAATACTGGAATGGAAGGTAGCAGACCAGGAGGATAGAAGCAGGAGGAACAATATCCGCATAAGAGGTATCCCAGAATCTGTCACACAGACAAGATTAACCCAATATGTGCAGGACTTATTCAAAATGCTTATCCCCTCCCTGGCTGATGCGGAGTTAATCCTAGATAGGACACACCGACTCCCTAAACACAGGCACCTACCACCTGACACGCCAAGGGACACCATTACGAGGGTCCACTACTACCTAATCAAAGACCGCATCATGCAAACAGCCAGAACGGCAGGCCGCTGGCCGGAACCATACACAGACATCAAGCTCTTCACAGACCTCTCATCAACAACCATGCTTGCATGACGCACGTTCGCGCCCATCACCGCAGCACTAAGAGCAGCAAATGTACCCTACAAATGGGGCTTCCCTACGAAGCTACTGATCAAGCGGAATGGCGTGGACAAACCAATCCTCAGCCCAGAAGAAGGAAAGAGGATCCTCCAGGAATGGGACATTCCGCTACACGACAACGACCCCAAGGGACCACATTTGAACACGGTACCAAAACCCCTCGCAAAAGATTGGAACCGAACAACGAAAACCCCGCGCACATCCGCCGACCGCAGAACCTCTCCTCCATGAAGGAAGCTCCTGATTAAACCTATGTCGGTGAAAACCGAATGGACTAGACGTACAGGTTCTATAATTTTTCTTTAACTTGTTTCCCCTTGTAATCTGCTCTAATATTACCGGTTAAATGTTTTTAGCCCAAGCCGTGACAGGGAGGAGGAACTCCCAAACCCGCCTTACCTACACCCAAGCACTGCCACAACCACGAGCATTGTGGTTAGTGCCAACCGGCTTCACGTGGGCCACCCCCAAGGCTCTTAAGGCCTCCTGAGAGCCATACTTGTCCGTTGCTTGATGCGACCTAATGTCCCCATATGGCGACATACGGAACTTTGTATATAGTTATTACCCTGTTGTTTCCCCTCTTCCCCATGCCAGCATACCCGTAAAGGCGTTCTACCTATCTTGCAAGACAACTCTGAATCCTTTATATTCATGTGCGCAGCGACCCAAACGTATAGGTCATGGTAATTAAAATTATGTCCCTAAACGCAAAAGGGCTTAACTCCCCGCACAAGCGCAGGCTGGCTATACAAGAGGCAAGGAAAAGTGGCGCTCTAGCGGCGTTCTTTCAGGAGACGCATTTCAGGTGGAAAGATAGACCAAAATTCACCTCTAAATGGTTTCCCCATGACTTCCACACCTGTTTCACGGCCAAGCAAAGAGGTGTTTCCATTCTAGTTAGTAAGGATGTAGTATTCTCCCTGGTTCGCAAAATAACTGATAGAAAAGGGCGCTACCTGATTTTGCAATGCCTTCTTAACAATAACCCATATACGCTAGTCAATATTTACAGTCCTAATGAAAACCAACACGACTTCCTAACCTCGACTCTGGCCACACTTGATATGTACAAATATGGGGAGGTAATCATTGGAGGCGACACAAACTTCTTACTAGATAGTGAGTCTGACTCATCCACCGCTGCAGGGCTCTCTAAAAACACCCTGAGGAGACGAGCGGCTCTAACAGCCAAAGTATGCGCCACACTAGCCTCTCACCACTTAGTAGACCCATGGCGCATCCTCCACCCCACAGAAGTTGACTATACATGCCATACACTGGCACACAACAGTTACTCCCGCATAGACCGCTTTCTCATCCCCGCATCCTCCATAACTAATATAGAGGAAGCTAATATTGGAACAATATCATGGTCAGACCATGCACCCGTCACCCTAAGCATCAAGGAAACATTCCCCAATAAAGGGACAGGCACCTGGAGGCTGAATGAGTCTCTTCTGGTGGACCCCTATGTAGTGACGCAGGTTACCTCAGACCTACAGAACTACTTCGCCGAAAACACGGCGCAAGACTCACCGATAGAACAAATCTGGCTAGCGCACAAGGCGGTCATACGAGGCAGCCTTATAAAACACGCCAGTAGAGCCAAGAAAATAAGGCTCGCGACCTATAACTCCCAGGTAACAGAAATAGCCACACTAACACACTCCAACAAAAGAGACCCAAATAGGGCCACTTGCAAAAAATTGATAGACCTCCAAAATCAATTAAGAAACATAGAACTAGCTAAAACAACATATATTTTACGCAAAGCTAAACATAACTTTTTTGCCAACGGAAATAGAGCGGGCGCCAAACTAGCGTCACAACTAAAGGAGAGATGTGTGGCCTCCAGGATTGCCTTCCTAGTAGACAATAAGGGAGCGAAGACTTTGAACCCACAATGTATTGTAGACCAATTTGCGAAATATTACAGTGAATTGTATAACCTTAAAACTGACCCCAACATGTTCTTACCTACACATGACGACATTGACGGGTTCTTGACGGGACTTGACCTACCAAAATTAACAAACGATGACCTAGACCTGCTACAACAACCATTCTCCATAGACGAGATCACGGCTGTAGTATCGAAACTACCAGCCCACAAATCCCCTGGCCCCGATGGCTTTACTAACGCATACTACCAGAAATTCTCACACATCCTCGCGCCACAGTTACTAAAACTCCTCAATACCTGCGCCACCGCAGGCGCATTACCAGAGGAGATGCTGCTGGCCCACATATCCACCCTCCCTAAGCCTGGCAAGCCCCCCACTCAATGTAAAAACTTCAGGCCCATTTCCCTACTCAATGGGGATGCCAAAATCTATGCTAAACTCATCAGCAACCGACTAGCTCCTCTCCTACACAAACTGGTACACAATGACCAGTCGGGGTTCATTAAAGGGCGCCAGGGCTCAGACAACACCAGGAAAATCCTGAACATGTTATCCACGCTAGACACTAGGGGTTCGAAGGGACTCTTCCTCGCGCTTGACGCGGAGAAGGCCTTCGACCGGCTAAATTGGGAATACATTGCTAAAACCCTACACAAATTTAACTTCCCCATGTCCATGATCAAAAGCATAATGGCATTATATCACAAACCAGCGGCCAAGGTCTCCCACGGAGGCTTCCTGTCCAACCCCTTCTCTATTACTAACGGCACCCGACAAGGATGCCCCCTCTCGCCCCTTCTATACATACTAGCCCTGGAACCCCTAGCGTGCAAAATCAGATCCCATCCAGACATACAAGGAATCCCCATACGAGACAAGAGGTACAGCCTGGCCCTGTTTGCCGACGACATTTTCGTGGCACTAACAGACCCCACCCGCTCTTTACCACATATGCTGGAACTCATACAACAATTTGGAAAAATCTCATACTACAAATTAAATCAAGACAAAACCCAAGCCCTACCCATCAACCTGCCAAAAACCCTGATAAACTCCCTTCGCACCACATACAAATTTGATTGGAGATCCGCCTCCATTACATACCTGGGGATAAAAGTGGCACCCTCCACCTCGGCCACGATAACATTAAACTACACACCATTACAAACGCTCTGCAACACTGAAATGCACAAATGGAAACATACGATGATCTCATGGCTGGGGAGGATTAATGCCTACAAAATGATGATCCTGCCCCGCATTCTCTATGTCTTTAGGATGATCCCCCTCAAAATACCCGCCCAATGCTGCAAAACACTACAAAAACTATGCAGCACTTTCATCTGGGGGGGTAAGAAACCTAGGGTATCCATGGCACTCCTCCAAACAGACACCCGCTCTGGCGGAGTTGGTCTCCCCAATCTCAGACAGTACTATAGAGCGGCTATCCTGTCCACAGGTGTCCTCTCCCACACACCACCTAATACGATTCAATGGGTAGACATGGAAAGAGCACAATTCCGCAACCAAAGCCTACTTGACTATCTCTGGACACCCAAACACCTCAGACCGCGACGACAGGATCTCTTCCCAACCACCCAGCTCACGTTGGCAGTATGGGATGAATTCATGGGAGCCAATGGATATAACAACTCCTTCCACCCCAAATCACCCATCTCGATACTCAGAACAATGGTAACAGACATACCACTTCAAGACTGGCATAAAGCAGGGATCAAACACATATCCCAACTGATGACCGAAGGGAAAGTAACACCCTTCCCCACACTACAAACGCAGTGGAAACTCCCCAGCCGAGCCATCTTCTCCTACTTACAGATTAAAAGCGTATTACAAGCACACATAACTACCGCACACAACCCAAACAGCTCCCCACAAACCACTTCACAGCTGCTCATTGACAGATGCTGGTCCTCACCCAATAAACCTAAAACACTCACACTATGTTACAAAACGTGGCAAGAACTCACGCCAGCTAAACCACATTCGCACAAAGCCCAATGGGAGATAGACTGTGACATAACCTTAACAGATATGGAGTGGCTACAAGCACTGAATGGGTTGTCCAAACAAACAAAATGTTTCTCACACATAGAGGCCCACAGGAAACTCATGTACCGGTGGTACATGACCCCACAACGACTTCACCAACTATTTCCGCTATGCTGGAGATGCCAATCAAGCCCAGGCACACTGATACACCTGTGGTGGTCTTGCAGAGGCATCAAACCTCTCTGGACTGCCACGAGGTCAATCCTAGACACACTAGACATTCCAAAATTTGAACTAACAGCACCCATTTGCCTAATGCTCCTGCTTCCCACAGGCCTTAACCCAGGCCAAAAACAAATCATAACGTTAGTTTTCATGGCTGCAAGAAATCTCCTAGCACTCAACTGGAAATCCCAAAACTGCCCTTCTTTGCTACAGCTGACAGATAAAATAGGGCAATTCCATATATATGAGAGAATGGCAACCACATCTGCTAAGAATATCACACAATTTGACGTTACTTGGGGTAAATGGGAAAGAGAGTTTGGACGAATAAAGGACAGAACACTAACAATAGCAAACACTACCACAAGCACTAACCGGGACTGCAACCCGGACTAGCCCCCCTACGCCACAGCAGTTCTACCACCAGACCAAGACAACCACCAACGAATTACGGGTATTGCTCGCGCACACCCATGCACTCCACCCACCTATAACCCCCCCGCCCCCCCGGACACCCTTAGACCCCCACTCAGGTTCTAGACCCCCTACCGGACCCCTACCACCCAGCACCTAACGAAAAGACAAGAAGAAACTTTACGACAATTAGTGCTACCTTTCGCCACTGACGATTTACAATGCAGGCGACGACAAACGGAACACCTTGCACATGTAACAGCACTATATTGTCTCATGAAAGTTAATGCCACATTGTTAAGAATGTACTGATGTTACCTTGTGCACAATTGTTAGTTGTTACTATTACTACTGTGTTGGAACAATGTCTCTCGCATAATGGTGACACATTGTTTTGGAATCATGAGTGTCATACAGAGATGTTACCTGTTTAACCAACCCTCCCACCTTCTTTTCTGTACCCCCACAACCTCGATTAACACAATAAAATATAAATTTGAAAGAAGGAAATCTCCAGATAGAAGATCCCCACTGGACCCCAGGGATAAATACAGTGAGTGTGTGTGTCAGTCTGTGTGTATGTGTGTGGGTCAGTGTTGCGATGGCCGCGGCTGGACCGTTGAGAACCTGGAAGTGCGGGAGGCAACGCCATGTCACCTCCCAAAGTGACGTTGAGGTGCTCCACCTTGACAGTGTTTCAAGAAGTAGCAGGAGTATCCGCTTTGGCACAGGGTGAGGACGGCGCCCTTTGGGGTATACCAGAGGCTGGACTCCGGAGCCGCATACTGGCAACGTCAATGTGAGTGGAGTCTGCTTTTTGGCTAGAGGGGGGGTGCTGAGATTTAGTAGAGGGGAGGGGGAGGGAGGCAGGCTGGGATTTAGTAGAGGAGGATGCATTTTTTTATACTGTACTTTTAAAAATAAACCTGCGTTTCTATCAAACAGTGTTTTTTTTTGCGCCCCACATAAACCTTGTTTAGTTGATCTGTGCTAGACTTTGAGTTTGACATGCTTGCCTTACACAAAACACACCGCAAGCAGCTACCCCACACACATACAGTCCCAGACACATACACACAAGGATACTCTGTCAGACACACACTTTCAGGCACAAACACTGGTAGAATATGCCAGACACTCAAAAATATACACTGCCAGATACAAACATACAGTCACAATGTGTATTTGTCAAACTGTGTGTCTATGTGTGTGCATGTGCGTGTATCAAGAGTGTGTAATGTGTGCATGTATTAGTGTGTTTGTGTCTATGGCTAATGTTAGGGCAGAATGATATTGGCAATGCAAATGTAAAGTGGCAATATATATAGTTTGCATACACTGGCGGAAATTGTGAAATTTTGGCATTGATTTTGAAAATATGACTGATCATGCAAAAAAAATATTTATTTTATTGAAGGATAGTGCTCATATGAAGCTATTTATTATCACATTAGTTGTTTGGCTCCTTTTTAAATCATGATAACAGAAATCACCCAACTGGCTCTGATCAAAAGTTTACATGCCCTTGAATGTTTTGCCTTTTTACAGACACACATGGTGACACACACAGGTTAAAATGGCAATTAAAGGTTAATTTCCCACACCTGTGTAAATAGTCAATGGGTTTGTTAGCGCTAACGTGGACGCACCGAGCAAACTAGATACTGAGCGATAGGAAGCAGAAAAGAACTGTCAAGAGACCTGCGTAAGACGGTTATAGAACTTTATAAAGATAGAAAATGATATAAAAAGATATCCAAAGTCTTGAAAAAGCCAGTCAGTACTGTTCAGTCACTTATTAAGTACTGGAGAATTCAGAGATCTCTGATACCAAGCCAGGAGCAGGTAGACCAAGAAAGATTTCAGCCACAACTGGCAGAAGAATTGTTTGGGATAGAAAGAAAAAAAACACAGGCAACCTCAGGAGAAATACAGGCTACTCTGGAAAAAGATGGTGTGGTTGTTTTAAGGAGCTCAATATGACAATACTTGAACAAAAATGAGCTGCATGGTCAAGTTGCCAGAAAGAAGCCTTAACTGCGCCAATGCCGCAAAAAAGCCCGGTTACAATATGCCCGACAACACCTTAACACACCTCACTGCTTCTGGCACACTAATTTGGAGTGACGAGAGCAAAATAGAGATAAGGGGGGAAACACACAGTATTAAGAACTAAAGGAATGCAGACTTTTAAACAGGGGTCATCGCATTGCTGCCACATTTTGTTTTATGATTGTGCCATTATGTTATAACCTACAGTTGAATATGAATCCCCTGCTCACTCATTGTTCTTAAAAATGGTACATATATTACCAATTCTCCAAGGGTATGCACACTTTTGAGCACAACTGTACATATAAAAGACATGGGGCGACACACATATATATATTATATAGGCTAATGCATATGTGAAAGTATTATAGAATATGTGGGGAAAATGTCTATGGCACTTTCTTATCTGCAACTTTATTATTTGGCAAATCATTTTTTTTAAAGCTTTTTTGATTCCAATGACCCCTTCAAACCAGAACTTATGTGTACACAACTGCTATGTAACCATATCCCGCAATCATGTATAAATGATTAGCATAATTGCCAATTTATTTGTTTATTGCCAATTTATTTAGTTTGCAAATTATGCCATAACTACAGTCAGAAAGCTCACAACACAGCGGCACAGGGAGTCGCGTGTACTACAAGCCTCTGAACAATAAATACAGAGATTAGCTCTTGGTATTTAGCGCTGCAACCTCGTCTGTCAATATTTTTTTCATTTTGGCTGTTAGTTGGGGGGCCTCATGTTTGAGTTTCGCCACAGCCTCGCGAAGTCTAGAGGCGCCACTGCATTCAGGTGTGTTAACACAATGCCAAGGAGGAAAGACATTCACCTCAAGGTCAGATATTGCAAAAAAAAAAAAAAACAAGAGTTACATCTCAGACTATACACGCCTCCGTTCACATGTTAAATGTTAAAGTTCATGACCGTACAATTAGAAAAGGACTAACAAGTATCGTTTGTTTGGAGGGGTTGCCAGGAGAAACCCTATTCTCTCTAAAAAGAACATGGCAGCACGCATTAGGTTTGCAAAGTTGCATCTGAACAAACCACAAGACTTCTGGAACAATGTACGTTGGACAGACGAGACCAAAGTGAAGATATTTGGCTATAAAACACAGTGTCATGTTTGGTGGAAGCCAAACAGCACATCAGCACAAACATCTCATACCAACTCTAAGCTTGCCTGAAATTTGGTAATGCAACAGGACAATAATCCCAAGCACACAAGCAAATCTACAACAGAACGGCTAAAAAAGAACAAGCATTGTTGTAAAAAGTGTGGGCATAAATTCATCCACAACGATGTGAGAGACTGATAAAGTCATACAGAAATGATTACTTCAAGTTATAGCTGCTAAAGGTGGTTCAACAAGCTATTGAATCACAAGGTGTACTTGGTTTCTCACACATGGCTTCTCCATTTTGGCTTTATTTTTGTTAAATACATCATGACACAGTGAAATGTGTTATGTTTTGTTCATCTGACCTAATTGTTAAGCCTGCTAAGGAAAAGATGATTGTTATTATTGGTATTTATATAGTGACCAATTATACTGCAGCGCTTTACAAGAATATGAAAATATGAAATTTAACACTAAATGAGACAAATACAAAATATTACAGGAACAAGAGGTAGAAGAAGTGGAACCTGCTCAGCTTACCGTTCAGGAGTGGAACAAAAAGACACAATTGGAAGGGTATGAAGGGGACAGGAAACAACAAGGTTAAGAAGTAGCAGAACCAGAGGTGAGCGTGAAGCATGGCTCTTAAGAAGAGAGCAAGAGAGAGATTTGTGAAATAGAAGTTATTCTAGGAGGCCATCAGCATATCTGAAAAGATGGGTTTTGAGGGACTTCTTAAACGACTGAAAACGGGGGGGAGAGTCTGATAGAGTTAGGCAGGCTGTTCCAAAGGAAAGGATTAGCAGTAAGGGTGCGAGCAGTGGACAGGAGGTTGTAACCGGCACAGCCGAAAGAGATCGAGAAGGGGCATACCTAAGAATTAGTGAAGAAACATAACATATAGAGCTATTCAGAGCTTTAAAGGTAAGGGTTAATATTTTGAATGGACACATATAAGATACATGAAGCCAGTGTAAGGATTGACAGAGTGGGTGAAGTATGAGAGGAGCATCAGGAGAGAAAGATCAGCCTGGCGACAGCATTCATTACAAGATGTAGAAGGGCAGTACAGCTTCTGGGTCAGTGGCGTAGCGTGGGTTGTCAGCACCCGGGGCAAGGCAAGTAATTTGCGCCCCCTAACCCGTGGATTTTAGCACTCGAGTCTCTTCCACTAGATTAGTTAAAGAAACCCTTACCCCCCAAGCACATGTATTGTTTGTTATGAAAATACCTATGTAATTAAAGTAAAATGCATCTAAATACAAGTTTATTTTCCAACACTTTATTGAGTGCGAACATGCATTACACACATTCTCCACATTTTCAGCAGGTCTAGGAATACAAATATACAAATGTAGTAACCTAGCATGGGCCATGCTATTATATGTCGTCTCACAACCATCGTAAACGACAAAAAATATCAAGAACAAAAACTAAACATCAAAATGGAACCATACCCTGGAGATTTTTTTTTTTATCTATACACATTGCATTTACTGACCCCCCAACCCCTCCCCCTCCCCCTAAAAAAAATCTCCTTATTACAATACAATACATGAACATATTGATTTACTGCCACCACCCCCTCCCCCTAAAAATAAATTTCCACCATTACAACTTATTTTGCAGATTTTTTTTTTAATCTATACACATTGCATTTCGTGCCCCCCCAACCCCTCCCGCTCCCCCTAAAAAAAAATCTCCTTATTACAATACAATACATGAACATATTGATTTACTGCACCCATCCCTCCCCCTAAAAATACATTTACACCATTACAACTTATTTTGCAGATTTATATATATATATATATATATATATATATATATATATATATATATATATATGTGTACACATTGCATTTATTGTACTGCGCCCCAACCAAAAAAACTCCCTCATTACAATCTTTTTTTAATTATTTTGCAGATTTTTTTTTTATCTGTACAGATTGCATTTACTGCCCCCCAACTCCACCCCCTCCCCCTAAAAAAAATCTCCTTATTACAATACATGAACATATTGATTTACTGCCCCCACCTCCTCCCCCTAAAAATAAATTTCCACCATTACAACTTATTTTGCAGATTTTTTGTTATATACACAATTAACACATTGCATTTACTGCCCACTCCTCCTAAAACTATAATTTACTTTACAGTCAATATTAAAAAAAAATACTTACACTTCTCTGAATATTTTCTCTGAAGATACCGGCAGCTGCTCTGTCAGGATGCTCGGCTAGGAGAAAGGGTGTGAGGGTGTTCCCGGCGTCCTTCAGGTGGAGGCTATGCGCATGTGCTGTTACCGGCCGTGACTCATTTCATGACGTCACGGTACGCGCTTGCGTTCAGGCGCAGGGGAGGTCAGAAGGAGGAGCCACCGAGCCAGTCCGTCCTACACTATGCGGCAATGCCGGCCGCATAGTGAAGGATCGGAATTCTGTAGCCACGGCCGGCGGGGCTCAAGAGAGGCCCTTAGGAAGAACTGGGCCGGGGCAGCTGCCTTTAGCCCTGCGTTAAAGACGGCCCAGCGGCCGTTTTTAACATGCTTTAGGGCGGCCTGGGGGGCAATTGCCTCCCTGCCCCCCGGCCCAGCCCGCCCCTGCCTGGCACCCCCCCCCCCTTCACAGGGGGCGGCGACCCGGCGGCTCGGATCGGATTCGCACAGCCAGCACTGCAGAGAGAGTGAGTGAGCCAGGCAAGGGCAGAGAGCTGCAAGTGCGAGCGCCCCCCCCCCCCAGATGTTGCGCCCGGTGCAGCGGGCCCCCCCTGCACCCCCCACGCTAAGCCTCTGTTCTGGGTAGACCAATTAGGAGAGAATTACAGTAATCCATGCGAGAAATTACCAGAGCAGCATCTTGCTAAAGAAGAGGATGTACACGGGCAATGTTTTTAAGGTGGAATCAACATGTTTTAGCATGGGCTGATATAGGTACCATCAACTTAAAAGGGAAAGTTAAAGAGAGGACACTTTACTTTCTTGAATTGTATTTATCACATTCTTTTCGCATTATGTATATGCACAATGCTGTTATAAGAGGTTTCTTAAAATACACTTTTGCTTATTTAGCACTAGAACTATTTAACTTGTCTCCCATGTTGAAATTTGTGTAGAACCCACTGATATTGGGGTGTTGGAAAATTACCTTATTTGCCTAGATAGGTAATTTTAAGTAGCCTTATAAAATGTAAAAAGGTATTTTTATTTGTGCACGGTTCCTTAACCTATATGTGTGCTAGTATGTGCATCTACGTGTCAGTGTGTGTCTGCACATCTGTATGTGTGTTTGTATCTGCACTCTGTATGTATGTATATGATATATATATATATATATATATATATATAGTTAGTCATGGGGGAAAAAGAAAGTATAACTTCTTTGTATTCTATTGACAGGCAATTTTTCTGTTGCATGGTTAAAACGACAGGGGCATGGCACCCAGAGCACTTCTTTAAGATTAAGTAGTCTGGGTGCCTGTACTGTCCATTTAAGTTCAGCTACGTTGACCTAAAATTTAAAATACACTTTGAATTGACATTAAAATCTCATCTTAGACAAATAACACTGTTGGTATTTGTTTTATAGCAGAGGGATAATTTGCACATGGGTTCTATATTACATGTGTGTAGGATTATAACAGTGAGCTACTATGGCTGCATGACCGTCACAGAGAAACATTGCAGCCTGTCTAGTGGTTAGCACGCTGTGTGAGCCAATACCAGATGCAAAAGTTGCACAAAATTCACATCACCAACCAGGAAAAGAGTATTGTAGCTGGAAGACTGATGGCCGAGAGAAGCGGTAAGATTAGGTGGTTAACAACGCTCAGAGTGAAGATTTAAAAATAAAATGTTCATTTTCAGTCTCCCATATGCATTTTTTCCAACTCCCCCTTTTCTTTCTATCTCAAAAAAATTGCAATGAGAATGCTCATTGATGCCATATTTTTGCATGGTTATTTTGAAAATGTACTTTAATTAGTTATCTCTTGTAAAACACTTTACTCTTGTAAAATTTTATTGGAAGCAATACACTGAATTTACACTTTAGGCCAGTGGTTTCCAACTTTTTTTGGCGCAAGGCACACTTTAAATAGAGGGGAAATTTCCCAAGACATCCATCAGTAGTTATTTACTTATAGGCTTTTTAAAGATAAATACATACTTCTACTCACATATTAGTTTAAATTAATTGTCAAAGGGGAATACCAGTTTCAATGCATACACATTAATCTATATATTACAGTACTGAAGGTAAAGTGTTCAAGGCACAATTTGAGGCACATCAAGCTGCAACCGGACACAAAAACCTGACTGAAAACCAGAGCACCACTAATGGAACACTCTAAACCCCTGAAGAGAGTACAGACTGAAAACCAATCATCGTCATGTTCCAAGTCTGGTATTCTGTCATAATACTCCTCTTATGTTTGAATTCCTGCCAATTAACACCAGTGAATAACACTGACAATATAGTAAAACTTTTATTACAAAATCCCAGTTGATGTAAAGAGAAAAAAAAAAGTATCAAATATAATATTTTAATATGTAAATATTTAATGGAAAGGAAAAATCTAACTTTTGTATTAAATTGCTTACAAAGTAATCAATAAAATGTCACATGCATTGCTGCCAAGTTCAACCTTAAGCTGCAAAAATGGTTGACCATTAAGTTAGTATTAATAACCACTGGTTCTCTGACAAGACCTATATCATGGTTTATTTAGTCTTAATACACAAACCAATAACAACCCATAAAGGTTCAAGCTACTGTCCTATCAAACACGTGTGCATATTGTAATGGGTTCCTTCAATACAGTCATACAGACACTAGCAATACTTACAAGACCACACATAACTATTGCAAAAGCTACACACAGCATAGGAATTATAAGCACAGTCGAGCAGATTTCACGGACATCTGATCTAACATGCAAAGTCTCCTCCAGCGACCAAAATAACCGGTTTAGCAAAAACAAACAAAAAGAACAAAGCTGGTAAAAGAATTCATCTACAGAATTAGACAGCACGCAGAGTACATAACAGGCAGGCAGCAGTGCATACTGTGTCAATATATCCAGTGATAAATTCACACTATATATGGATTTAGGGAAACGAGTCACTAATGTATCCTAAGAGCATCAAGCAAAGTTTAGATTTAGTCTGGGCAATTAAACATTGGATGACATTAGACCTATTAATAATATAAAAAAAGGAAAATAACTGAAATACAATATATTTTAGCACTTACAGCAAGGACTCCGGTCCACAAACCAGAGATCAGATTGCAGATTTAGCCGATGACTGTCTGAACGTGCAGAGCTTTGGGCTCTGGAAGACTGATTTCTTTCCCTGTTTCCAAAGCACAGAAGCATAACCATCCTACCACAGTTGTATTTCCACCAAGAGCACGTGTGTCAAGATTGGAGCAAATATTCCATCCACTAGCAGATACCCCTCTTCATGAAAGCAGCAGCAGGTACCATTGATATACACGGTTCCCAAAGAACCCAGTGCAACTTCTGTTTATATCCACATGAATTAGATCTTTAATAACTGCAGGCTTCCTTCCATCTTCATACTATATCCAATCAGTTAGATTACTCGAGAGTGACTAATCAGAGCAAGATCACCAAAAGCACTCTTCTCCACTCTCTGCTGCCCTTTACTGCTTTCCTTTCTTTCCCGTACATAAACTCTTCTTCCCTCCCATGCTTCTACTCTGACGGGGAGGGCAGGGAGTCTCTAAGCAACCTACATAAAACAGTACTGATACCTGCAGGGTGTGGGCAGGTCCTGCTCATAGAGTTTCACATGTATTGAGAGAGCCAGCCTGGGGGAAGGCGAGAGAGCACCTGTATTGTTTTCTATTCAGAGCATACCTGGCACAGACAGAACCAACAACACAATCTGATTACTTGGGACAGTTGATAAAAAAAGGACTTGTGTCACTAGAGGGGATAAAATTATGCAGAAATCACTTCTTATCCAAGGCTCCAATCTTTTTACAGATAATTGCAGCAATTAAACTAATACAGAATGGTGCAAAAGAGTTTGGATTTTAAGACCATAAGATAAGATAATTCTTCAATACGGTTTGTCCCCTTACCAAATGAAGCTATCAAGTATGCCATCTGCAATAAATATATATATAAAAGGTTAAACAAACAGACAAAAATGTATTTAAAGTTAGATATGTTTTTTTATCAGTCTATAGATGTGTCCTATGCTTTATAAAAATAAGAAAATACATCTCAGAGATCTGCAAATCCAATCCTCATTGAGAAGCCCTGACTCATACTCTGTGCTTGGAGTTGACATGCTTTGGGATCACACAATGTAAACTGTGCTACATATCAGAAATGACACTATTTTGAATCTGCAAGACTAGCAGAGCAGCACTTATGCCCTTAAATCACTTTAAAATAAGGAACACTTTAAGCACCAAAATTACGTTATATTAATATTTTTTATTCTTAAATATTTTGGAGCATTTGTGTTGGTATGTATTGCATATTAAACACAAACACACTTCTTTTCTCATCCTTTCAGGGTGGTATATACTCCTCATTTCTTTACCAGAGGGCCTGGGAGTCTGAGGCTTCTACTCATTATCTTAGCTGCTCTTAGAACTGCACTTTTCTGGACAGCAATCTCGATGTCCCACCTGTAACATGTTGAAGCCACTCCCCCAACTTGGGGTCACAGCCCGGAGTGCTCCTATCACAATGGGAACTACTTCTGCCTTCACTTTCCACATCCTTTCTAGCTCTTCAGTGCTTGGTATTTATCCATTCTCTCATGTTCCTTCTACCAGATATTATAGTCACTTGGTATTGCCACATACACCGCCACTGCAGTCTTCGGTTTCTTGTCTACCACCAGGATGTCAGATTGGTTAACCAGAACTTTGTCTGTCTGGATGTGAAAGTCCCACAGGATCTTAGCCCGGTCATTCTCAACTACGCTTTGTGGTTTCTCCCATCTGTACTTCAGCACATCCAGCCCATATTCTGTGCAGATGTTTTGTTATACAATACTAGTCACTTGGTTGTGCCTCTTAGTGTGTTTTGTTCCTGCTAACATTTTGCACCTGGCAACTCTGTACTAGATTGTCTCAGGGGCCTCTTTGCACAGACTGGGTCTTGCCTGGTGTGGTAGACCCACACTTCTATTGATCTGGTGCTGGGTGACTCTTCCTGGGCTGCTAGGATTAGTTCCTCAGTGCTGCCTTTCAGTCCTGCTTTTTCCAACCACTTGTAGGAATTTATAATGTGAACCACATCCACTACTGGCCAGTGGCACACCCCATGGAGAGGTTTGTCTTGCCATGTAATCTTCAAATGTGCACATATATACATACATACATATACATGTATTTTGTGATAGAGATTAAAGGAATACTCCAAGCACCATAACCTCTACAGCTCTTTGCAATGCCCCCCCCCCCCCCCCCCCCCCCCCCCGTTTTCCATGGGTCTGTTGGGTGCCACTTCCCACCACCACTACTTCACACAGAGAGCCAAAAACTGTATTTGAGCTAAGCTTGGCAATGTACAGCTTAGTTCATTGATCAAGAGCAATTATCTGATGCTCTGACACAGTTAGCCCTGCACCTACTTAGAAGTTTTCAGCTCTTAGTCTGAAGTAGTGGAGGTGAGGTGGGATGTAAGCAGTCAAACAACTAGAAAACAGTTTGACTACTAACAGGGGGATTGTCATAATGGTGGGTAAAGAGGAGATATAGTCTATAATATTTGGAATTCTGAAGGTTACCTACCGCTGCACTAAAGCTAGCTGTATTGTTTATGGAGTCTGGAGTGCTCCTCAGAAGAGTGAAATTAAAAAGAAGGACTTTTATTTCAAATATCTGTAATTTAAGAACATAATAGACTTCTAAATAGGATTTAAACTGCAAATACTGACCGACAGTATGGCAATTTTTCCTAAAAGGCATATAAGTACAGGTACATCTGTCTAACAGGCTTATAGTGGTTTTAAAAATGCAAATGAGCTGAGTTTATCCACAGGGACAGCATGCCACAAATGTCGAGTTCAGTTAACATTTCCCTTCTGATTTATTTACAAAAAAAACCTCCAGTTATTTCACACGTGGTCTTGTGCAATTATCTGATCTGTTCACAAGACCATCAACAGTCTGTTTACAGCCCTCTGAAGTTTTTCATCAGCAAAATACATGTCTGAAGGTTGCCACCTTCCCTATATAAATGGAAATTAGACAGATAAAGAGCTCTGCTGGAGTCTATGGTACACCCTGTAACACACCCAGGTCACTGATACCTGCATGACATTGTGCATGCATTATGTACCAAGTTCAGTCACAGTGTAAAGGGAATTCGTCAACAGTGTTCAGTGTACTAATCATTTATTTATAAACCATGGGAATATTTGAAAGCACTACATAATGAGAAGACAAAAAACAATAGAAATAATAACAAAAGAAATATAGACATGCTGGAAAAAAAAAAAAGGAGGACAGGCACTCTGCCAACAGAGGTTTACAAATTAGGAGACAGAGAGAACTGCAGGCGCTAAACAAATATAACAACTTACATGGAATTATCACAACAGATAAACTAAATAGACAGGTCATATATTCCATTTTGGTTCCCTCCAGACACATTTATGTTAAATTGGGAGATTAGAGTGCAGTTATAGTGTCTATGTGTGGTTTTAATAAGCCTTTGGTTTTGTTTCTATAATTTTTTTTTTTTCATGCGCACACGTCCCATGCGGGTAATCTTTGTTACAAAAATATTCCTGTATATGATATTGTGACTGAAACTACAAAGAAAACTATTTAATGTCTTCTTTCCATAAATCCTTGGTTTGCCCATAATGCACTGCTTTAAATGGATTAGCTTGGCAATACACTATGGAACCATAGACAGAATGTTAAAGTGGCTCTGTCACTTTGCAAATTCAGCTTTTTATTAATTTATTTTTGTCCTCTATTTCCACTTGAATGTCCCATGTTCCTGTGCTTTAGTGAATGCCCTAACTATAATGTGAGACAGTAGCTTTACTTACCTTGCAGGACCTTGTTTAGGAGGAGTTATGATGGCAGCTGAGGCCCAGTCACAGAGTGTGATGCAGTGGTCTCATGCATGTTCTCAGCTTCCATCTGATTTCTGGACCCGTCAGGGGTGCTACCACACATGTGCAGCAAAGGAAACAGCTGATGCTGCGTCACCCGTGGGTAGAGATTTCTGACAGGTCTAGAAATCTGACAGAACACAGGAACTCTGTTCCAGGATACTTAATGTTAATTCAGTGCAAAAATTATGTCTAACAGAACAAATGAAGTCTAATATGTCCACATGGGAAAATACTAGACAAAACAAGTCCCTTAAGTGAACAAAAATAAAAAATGTAAATAACTTTATTATAATAACCGTAAATGGAACTTAGATATTTAGCATATAATTAAAGGGATTTTGTCACTGTTTTTATTGAGGAACAGTTTATATACAGACGTGTACAGTTATAGCAGATTTATAGTCAAGCACTGGAGAAAGAAACAAGCTTCACAATACGTGTCAAGTTTCAAAAGCCTAACTATGACAAAAAGTAACTAAGAGCATGCAGAGACATATGTCCCGTGTAGATGTTATAGGCCTCATTTTATAAGATAAGAAATGAAAGCAATAAAATACAGTGCGATGTAAATAATCTAAAATAATACCTTAACATAACGAGGTTTAGATGCACTAGTGATAAGCACATTTGAGAATAGAACAATAGTAATAAAGTCATTTATGCAAGGTTAACATACAAGAATAATGTGCCACCTCAGATGGATGTAGTGGTAAATGCGAGTGTCCAAGATATATGGGACATATAATGTGTGGTAAGCCTAGAAATAGCACTTTCAACTTGGGAGAAGAGGACAAGCAGTAACATAGAATTGAGATAAAGAGCAAGGACACGCCAACTCCATCATGAGTTCTCCCAGCAGTGTGTTATGGGAGAATGAACATATCAGCCTTCTGGCTATTCAGCCTATGCCCACCATGGGTAAGTTGCAGTCCTAGGTTATAAGGTAAGTTGGAAGGCTTAGGGACGCAGACATGGTCGATGCAGCACCCATGAGATAGGGTGTCTCACTCGCCAATTAACAGGCTTTTAAAGCTATGTCCTAGAATGCTAGTTGGAATTAAATGCTCTGCAACATAATAGAGGACTGATGGATTACAACAAAATCTATTCTCTATAACATTTCATGGAAAGGAGCAATTTGCTAGTATCCAAACAGTTTCCATGTGGAACAAGGGGCTACAAAGTGTCTCCAAATAGCAGCTATTTAAAGACTCAAACATAAAAAGGTAACAGAGTTGGAAACAGCCCCATTAGCAATATCCAATCCAAAATATACAATGCTACAGAGGTCTGAATACTATACAAAAAATTCCTGTTACCGGTATATTTTATTTAAAAAAGAAAAAAAAAAGAAAAAGAAAAGAGAGGGAGTAATGGAAAGCAGAGCGAAATTACAGCAGCTGAATATGTGTCCTTGGAATCACCAACCTAATCCAGACAAGGGAAGGAGGGGGAACGGACTATATTGTTATAAGTCACTTGATCAGCCTCATGGACTTATAAGAATAGGAATATAAACTGGATAATACCGTCATTTCCATGGTCTATCATTTCCCCTACACCCTCTTCCTGCACCACAAAGTATATTTAAAATTCAGTACAAGCCCAAAGTAAAGTAAAAAAACTAAACTTAGGAACTGAAAGGGATGACAGGGTACACTGCGCACTAGCGACAGACATAATGAGCTTCAACCCACATATCTAGCATTGGAAGTGTGCATGCAAGAGAAAGCCTAAATCTCCCCTGCTTGCCCTTCCTCTCTGCTTTCCGTACAGTTGTTATTTTTTTTAATAATCCCCTACCTCTGTCCAACCACCTTCCTTCCATCCCTCTGGCTAAAAACGCAAGCTTGTGCTCTGAGCCAGGAGGAAAATTGACACCGTGTGACGAAGGACAAGCCATGGAAGAACCTTGTCCAAGCTGGAGTAAAGGTATGTTTATTCTTTGGTTTTAAGATTAACATAATTAAATAAAAATAGAGGGCACAATAAAAAATGATTTTAATGATAAACGACTAAAGTATAAAATAAGCAAACTGAAGCTTGGTCCTTAAGGGTTAAAAAAAATGAGTCAGCCAAGAAAGTTTGTTTTCAAACTCCTATGTTTTCGGAGTGAAATATATTGCTCTGTACTGCAAACTGCAATTTGCAAAAACAAAATACTTGCATACAGCAAAACGATGGTACAGAGTCCCCTCGGTTATCAATAAAATATATCAAATGCCTCTAAAAATTGTTGGAGGTGTGATTTTTAACATGCTAATCTCATGCATTTATGGTGGTCTTGTCTAAAAATCTAGACCGTTTGGCTTGATATATCTCAAAGACTAACCAAAAGATTTGGAAATGAATGGAATTTAACTGCCAATATTTTTTAACTGCCATTATTACACTTAAATTTCCCAAATCAAAATAATCAAGATAAAAAAAAAATTATAGTACATATTCTAACAGCAGTAAAACTCTTAATTGCAAGGAATTGGAAATCTCACAAAATCGGCAAGAAATTAAAAATCAAATAATTGTACATCTAGAATGGTTGAACTTATTATATAAAAATTAATTATAAATTAGTAGAATGTAATGTACGCAAGAATAAATAGAATAAAGGAAATAGAATAAAAATCCATTTAAGAATTTTCTAGAAAGTAGAAAAAAATGGGATATGGGACAGAGGTAGACGTGAGAAAGGAGGGAGGGCTAGGAGGAGTGAGGGAGTTAGGAGGTAGGAATTGAAGGGTAAGGAATAGGGAAAATAAAGATGAGAAAAATGAGAGGAACTGTATCCTTTTAATGCCACCCTGCTTCCCCTTCTTTCTCTTTCCCTTTTTGACCTTAGGAACAAACCAGAATGCAGAGCCACCTTGTTTGTCATTTATTTATTCTTGTTGTATGTTTTATATGTCTGAAATTGGATGTATTTGTATTACTATACAGGATATTCAATAGCATGACTTGAATGAGAAATTAAAGAAAAATAAATAAATAAAAATTATAAAAGAAAAACCTCGCATACAGCCTTTTGCAAATATAAATGTGACCCCTGACGAACGGAGAATGACTGCTGCTGATCTCATAAAAGGAAAAACAGCGAATGGAGAAAGGAGCACACTATAAAGGCACAGTAAACAGAGGGATTATATTTTATTTTTAAAATATTAATGCTACAGTCAATAGGCACTTGAATGTTGCAAAAAGTTAGACAGAGGAAGGGCAACTATGCATTGCTTTTTACATCATGTACTCACACTGATCAATCATAGCATTAAAACCAATGAGAGTTGAAGTGAATAACCTTGATTATTATATACACTGATAGCAAACAAAGAGAAAGGCAGGAGGATTCCTGTGTATCTAAAAGGTAAAAATAGTAGACGTTGGTTAATACCCAATATCTATACTGAGGTCAGAGTGAAAAGATACTGGCCAAGGATAACTCTTGACTGAACGGGTTTATAAAAATAAAACTTAACTTTTGATGCTAGAATTGATAAAAAGCTGAGACTTCTCCCCCAATTCTATTCTGAGAGAAGGTATCACCCGAAAGATGGTAAAATAGACTAAATGGACAGACAAGAAAATATAAATGAGGTGGTCTACTAAATAGTGCCAGAGTTTATTGAGTCAAGGTATTTGATATACCAAAATGACAAATAGTAATAAGGAAATATAATGTTAGTGGACTTCTAACGCCCCATAAAGTATAAAGTAATTTAGTGGTATATATCCTCCAAAACTCTAATAGATCACTGGAGTTATGATCCAAACACTTAAAGCTCTCACAGGCTGCACTCAGGTTGAAGCTAGATCCATGGGATGTACGGCGTGTGAGGGTGAAACAGTTGCTAATACTGGTATAACAAAGTATCTTTAATTGAATAATGTATCATGTATAGTCTTGTTAAGATAGCTGCAATAGTTAAGAGCAGGGTTATGTTAATACAATAGATCTAATAGTATAATCTCCCTGTTGTGCCTTCGAGGGCACCCCTTAACAAAAGCTGTCCCTGTGTTATGAAAGATAGACAAAGACCCGCCCAACATATCCCCGTATTATGGTAACATCCAGCTGAACTTGCAATGTTTCTTATTCATTATAAGAAACGGGTGGTTACGGATTTAGCAACCTGAGCGTCCGTCTGGTATCTAAGTAAGCGTGTGAATGAGTGAAGCAGTTCGACCGCCTGAGCCCTTTCTGTCTGGTACCTAAATCAGTATGTGAATGAGTGGAGCAGTTCGTGGCCTGAGCCCCTCAGGCTCCACTCATTCAAGTGCCATTGTAATGATATGATAAAAGTTATTCACTTCACCTGTCAGTGGCTTTCAAGTTATGGCTGATCAAAATTTAGCCTTGGCAACAAGAAAATTTTAAATTGTAGTTATATACACACATACATAAACACATTTCTATGTTACAGAAAATATAGCAATACAAGTGCTGGTTATTATTAATTTTGCAGACACAATTAAATTGGTGGGGTCACTGAGGCATAACGTTAAATGTTTCAGGTGAAGAAGCCTAAACCGTTGATATTGAGTGTGTGTATAGACCCTGAACAATTAAACCTGAAGATGATCGTTTGTTTTGTAGCTCAACAGCGGGACAGCCCTGTGTTAATCATACAGGCCACAGTATGCCTCACAATCTCCAATTAAATGGAGTTTATTTTTTCCTATGCAAAAGTGTCTGTCTACATTCGTATAAATGCCAGCAATGGTCTCATTCATTTATAGAATGGCTAGCTATAAAAGCTTGGAATGCAATATTAAATTAGTTATAGATATGACATTCGCTATGTTCTTCAGAATACTCAATCCACAAAACTATGGAAATTAGATTTTTGTTTGTTTAAAATTCTTACGGGTAGTTTCTTGTAGTTGATGACAAAACCTGGTGATGTCTAGCTCTGACTACCGGGGATATATCGAAATGCATGTCTTTAGCTTGCATTGTAGGATGGGGTTTAATTAAACATACTTATTCCAATTAAGTTCTGTTTTGAAACTACATCGATATACATTACTAATGGTTTTTGTGGTGATTTAGCTGGCTGGTGTTTTTAACACTATAGGGTCAGGAATACATGTTTGTGTTCCTGACACTGTAGTGTTCCTTTAACAGCTGACAACAAAAGGAACTCACTTCAAGCATCACTGAAATAATAAAGAACTAAATCTCCCTTAATACAATAGTTCTTTTGAAGTTAGAAATATCTTACCATGTTCTGTTGGTTCTTTTCTTCTTGGTCTCTCCCGCTGCGCTGACACAACAGAGTCTGTCTCGGTCTCATTGTCCAAGTTCTCCTGACTGCCACGCGTGTTTGGGCTGAGAAAAAGCAAACAGAAAATACATCAATGACCCAGAAGCTGCATTACACCAATACATGCACTAAACCGGGTAGTACATACAAAAATAGATGTGCAGGCGGAGTCGTAGTTAGTGGAATACATTCAAATGTTTTTGTGTTGATCAGTGTGCCTGAACACAAAAATGTATGTACAAATATGCACCTCTCACACTGTAAACATGCAATTTTACATACATTTATGAAAGTACTATGCAAAACACAATCTGTAAATTTGAATAATTATTGAAGCAAGGTTCTCAACTGTTGTATTACAAGAAAGTTACACCTATCAATCAATCCCTCCTCCCCTCTGACATGTTCTTCCTCTTGTTTCTTTACTCCTTCCTCATAGTTTGTAAGCTCATTTGAGACTTCACCTTTTGTCTCTGTCAATATTCTATAAATCAATTACTTGTTATCAGATATCCCCTTTAATAATTTTAAAAAACGCTGTGGAATATGCTGGCACTATATAAATGATGGTAAAATAATAACTACACATTTTTTAATGTCCGATGGATTACAGTCACTAGAAATGCATTTAACCCTTCCATGTATAAATATTGCGGTTTTAGCAAAATGGCACAGTTTTATATCAAAGGGTTAAAAGGACAGGACCACTGCACTAAGACCATTTTATTGAGATGAAGTAGTCTCTTAAATGTAATTAGCAGAAAAAGAAAAACTGTAAATGTTTTTCTGTTTTACACCTCATTTGCATTGTGGGACGTGGCTCTGCCCCTATTGAACTGGAATGTGAAGATACTTGCCAAATCTTTAATATACATTTTAACATAAACATAAAAAAGAAGAAAATGTTAACAAAGGGGATAGTTGATATGCTTAATTCATCTGTGTAATGTCTAAAGAAGTGACAGTTGTGCATTGCATGCACATGAATACAATGACAATAAAAGTTGGCAAGGAAAGCTGCCATAATCTGATTTAATGATAAGTGAATGTATTTAATAAACAATAGTAAAATAAGCATAGTCAAGATACCAGCTGAACCTTGGAGAGGAGCATACCCTAACAAGGTTTTAGGCTTCATTACCCACAAGAGATTTTCAAGAGGTGTAAACTGTAGTTTGCATTATCGTATTATAAGATATTGTGTGCAAAACATATATACAGTATAATATATTGTGTACACACTGGCTCTCCCTTTTAATATTCTTTTCTACAATCACATTTTAAAATTTGAAAACATGAACGAGTACACTGAATCCTTTATTTCTTTGTGTGCCTTGACATGGTATTTCCCAGGTGACATTATTAAAGAAAAATATCACATCAAATACAGATTTCACAAATAACTTGGAATCTTGTGATTTATAAAACACCCAACATTTCCATTTCCCTTGAGTTCTCACACACAGTCCTACTTAAACCACAAAACTATACTATGCAATTATATTCTAGTTTGACATGTGTTCACCAGTCATGCCTTCTATTGCACAATCACCTGACATTCTGACAAGCTCATGTTCTATCAAATTCCACTACCTTGTGAAAATACCCTACCCTTGTCACTTCCGGTGAGGGAAATCAGCTGGATCCTGTGCTGCACATGCTTGCTAGCACTCCTGCTACTCCTCCACAGCAAGGTCCTGGAAGGTAAGTAAAGCTAGTTTTACACTTTCATTATAGTTAGTGCATTCACTAAGCTTAGGCACACGGGACATTTAGGGTTAAGTGAGGGTTCAAATTAGGGTTAGGTAAGTGATTTTAACCTCTCTCACATTCTATTCTTACCCTAACCCTTGGGGTAAGGGTTAAAATACAGTGTGAGAAATCACTATTTAGTGATATTCCCCTAATGTGAAATATCACTAAATATGAACAAGTCCCTAATCCTAACCCTAATTTGAACCCTAACATTAACCCTAAATGTCCCATGTCATACACTTAGTGAATGCAGTAACTATAATGAAAGTGTAAAACTAGTTTTACTTCCCTTCCAGGACCCGGCTGTGGAGGAGTAGCAGGAGTGCTAGCACGCAGGGCCGTCTATAATATGATTAGGACCCTGGGCAATGCATTTTCTTGGGCCCCCTGGGCCCTGCTCCTTCCCCCCCAACCCCCTAATTACACCCAACCCGCAATCACACTGACAGACATACTGACACATACGCACACAGACAGATATATTAAAACATTCTCAGATACATACTGACATACACTGACACACAAATATATACTGGCAGACATACTGACACACACACAGACACACATTCATGAATACACAGACACAAACTGACAAATATACTGACACACACAAATGCATACACTGACAGACCTATTGACACACACACACACAGGCATTCTGACACAGACACACAGGCATTCTGACACAGACACACAGGCAGACATACTGACAAACACACAGACACGCTGACACACACAGACACTCTGACACACACAGACAGACACACAGAGACAGACACACAGACAGACACACAGAGACAGACACACAGAGACATACTGACACTCACAGACATACATACACACACAGACAGACAGACATAGACAGACACACACACACACACATACATTTAGCCACCCTCCAGTTTCTTACCTTTTTCTGGAGGGTGGTTTCCCTGGTCCAGTGGCAGGCTGAGGCAGATGGGAGCTCTCCTCTGGAACTCCCCTCCTCCCTGCCTTTCTCCTCCCGCGCGGTTGTGATCTCCGGTGGGAGGAAGTGACGCGCGGCACTCACTTCCTCCCAGCCGGCTGCCGAACAGGAAGGGGCCCGGTCGCGCTGTTTAAGTGCATGGGTCACCCGGGGGCCTCCTTACAGTGCGGCTGGTGTGGCTCTGTACAGCCGCTCCGCCAGGTCCATGGGAGCTGCTCAAATCGCGGGGCCCACGAGGCAGCTGCTCTGGGGCCCCTCAGGAGCAACTGCCCCGTTTGCCCCGCGTTAAAGACGGCCCTGCTAGCACGCATGTGCAGCACAGGATTCAGCTGATTTCCCTCACCGGAAGTGACAAGGGTAGGGGATTTTCACGGGTAGGGAAATTTGATAGAACACTCACAATACCTCCAACATAATTTACAATCACTTCCTGTATCACTACTGTTTCATTAAACTTGAATCCTTACCTAAACCACTAGAACCTCTGCAAACTTGTTTTTAAATTCAATGTAGCTGGTAGTTGTGGCTTCTAACAGGGCCCTTTTGAAATAAAAACTTACAACTCATACATTACACTTGCCATCTGCACAAGAAAAATATACATCTATGATGGAAAGTTATAAAGCAAACTAACATTTACAAGCATATCTGCACTGCTACCATATACTGAATACTGTTGAAAACCTAGTACACAGCACACAGAGGTACAACAGCCGTATATGGAAATTCAAGGAGAGCACTGCAGGTACTGATGAAGCTGACAGATATAACAGAGTGTGAAACTAGTACTAATGAAGTTTGAAAACCTGGTAAAAGTAAATCCTTTTCATTAACATACTAGCCACTCTACTGCCCTAAAGGCTACACATCAGGTACTGGATTTTACTCAAATATTCAACATTAAAGGATCACTATAGGGTCAGGAACACAAACATGTATTCCTGACCCTATAGTGTTAACACCACCATCTAGCCCCCCTGCGCCCCTCATGCCTCCATAAATATAGTAAACGTCTTACTGTATTCAAGCCTGAAGCTGTAAATCTGCATGCTGTTAGACTCAGAAAAACAAGCAGTCTGCTGACATGTGGTAGCCTGATCCAATCACAGTGCTTCCCCATAGTATTGGCTGAGACTGACAAGGAGGCAGATCAGGGGCAGAGCCAGCATGATTCAAACACAGCCCTCCTCATAGAGAGGAATTGAATCAATGAATCTCTATGAGGAACGTTCAGTGTCTGCATGCAGAAGGAGGAGACCCTAAATCACAGGATGCTGTGCACAGTGCTGCCCTGTGCTCTGCTGACAGCAGATCTGAGTGGATGGAGGCATATTATGCCTCCATCAACTCCGAAGTCCCTCTGGTTCACTCTGAGTGACTACAACTGGAGGTTTTCCTAGCTTTCAATGTAAACACTGTATTTTCTCAGTGTTTACATGAGAAAGGCTGCAGGGAGCTATAGTTCTCACCTGAACAACTTCATTAAGCTGAAGTTGTTCAGGTGACTATAGTGTCCCTTTTAAAGGGACACTATAGTCACCAGAACTACCGCTTAATGTAGTTGTTCTGGTGAGTACAGTATGTCTTTGCAAGCTTTTTATCGTGAACACTTCTTCTTCATTGCGGCCACACCTCAGACGGCCACTCGAGGTGCTGCCCGAGTCAGTGCTGAACACTGCATGTAGACGCTGAACTTTTCCCATAAAACATTAGATTGGCTAATTGCCAAGGTGGTGTTTGGTCCAGTCCATGTCCCACCTCCTCGACAATCTCAGCCAATCCAATCGTTCTCCTATAGTAAAAGCATTGGATTGACGGAGATCATCAATTCTAATCTCAGCCAAGGAGGCGGATCAGGGGGGCGCTGGAAATAAGGTGAGTTTTCATACCTTTTAAGGGGGCAAGCCACCTAAATGGTGGTTTTAACGCTATAGGGCAGGGAATACACATTCATATTTGATTTAATTGCAATATATAAAACACTTAAGAGACTTATATTGGAAAAAGCAGAATAAGATAAAAATTAAAAGCGGTTTACAAAAGTATGTCTAATTCTTTCAATGCACTGGCTTAAGAGAGCACATGTTAAACAGTTTTAGCTTTTGTCTAATCTAACTAGTTTACCTTCCAGGTAATTTACCTCATTCAACTCACAGTGGGAAAACCAGTTTCAGCTTGCCAGGGCTAATTATTCCTTGTATTGGTAAAACATCACAAAATAGTTTTAACATACAAAGAGCCATAAGGTTGCTAAACAAGAAGGACATCAAGTTCTAATGTATGGTGACACTTGAAGACTGCACTCCTTTACCCACGAAAAACATTTCAGAATACTTTCAAAAGTATTAAAGTATACAGAAAAAATAAAAATAAGTTATTTTAAGAAAAATCTCATAAAAAGGTAAATTACCACAAAACATGCTCCTACAAAGTAATTAAAGAGAGTTATTCTAGGGTGAATTGAACCACTTTCTTCATTTAGTTTGGGGTGTCACCCAATAATATCCCCCAGGGAAGTATTTCAGAGATTAAACACACAACTGAACAGGGTTTCTGCTACAGGAAAGAAAGACACCTGCATAGAAATGTAAGTGACCAAGTGTCAGTGGCTTTTATTTTAGTACCATTTACAGGTATTTGAAAAATACATTTGTTACATGTTTCAAGAGAGTGTATATATAACATAAAGGCAGGGCCGGCGCTTCCTATAAGGCGAACTAGGCAGCCGCCTAGGGCGCCATATAGGAGGGGGCGCCCTGCACCCCCATCGCCAGCCCTCTAAATGCCACAGCTGCCCGAGCGCTCTATAGAGAGCGCTCAGACGGCTGCCGCACTGCCTCACCTCCCCTTCCCTGTAGAGTGGCCGAGCTCCTCTCCGGTCCGCGACCCGGCCGGACTGACAGGAAGTGCACACTGAGTCAGTCTGGCCGGGTCGCGGACCGGAGAGGAGCTCGGCCACGCTACAGGGAAGGGGAGGTGAGGAGAAGATTACAGGGAGGGAGGGGGAGTGGAGAAATTACAGGGAGGGGGCGGGAGAAGATTACATTGGGGGGGAAGTGGAGAAGGTTACAGGGAGAGGGGAGAAGATTACATGGGGGGTGGAGAAGGTTACAGGGAGGGCAGGAAGATCACATTGGGGAGTGGAGAAGGTAACGGGGAAGAGTGGAGAAGATAACAAAGGAGGAGGGGCTTACTGAGGGACAGGGGAGAAGAAGAAGATCACAGGGTGGAGGGGGGGAGAAGAAGAGAAGATGGGGGAGAAGAGAAGACTACAGGGGAGAGGAAGAGATTACAGGGAGGAAGGCAGAAGAAGAGAAAACTACAGGGGTAGGGAGAAGATTACAGGAGGGGGGGAGAAGAAGAGAAGTGATTACAGGGAGGGGGTGGAGAAGAAGAGAAGATTACAGGGGAGAGAAGAGATCACAGGACGGGGAGAAGAAGAGGGAAATCACAGGAGGGGGGAAAGAAAAGTGGAGAACACAGGGAGGGGGGAATAAGAGGAGAACACGGGGGTGGGAGATGAGAACACAGGGAGGGGGGGTTGAGGAGAACATAGGGGAGGGAGAGACCACTAAAGGAGGGAGGGGGTGGTGGAGAGACCACTAGGGGAGGGGGGTGGAGGATAGACCACTAGTGGAGGGTGGGGGGAGAGGAGAGACCACTAATGGAAAGGGGGGGGCAGAGGAGACCACTAATGGAAAGTCGGGGAAAAAAGGAGACCACCAAGGGAGGTGGGGGAGAGAGGAGAGACCACTAAGGGGCAGGGGAGATCTCTAAGGGATGGAAGGGAGAGCTCTATGGGACAGTGGGCAGGACAGTGAGCTCTTTCACACCACACGCACACACAATGCATCCCTATACACACAGAAACACAACATGCTTCCCTTACACACAGAGAAACACACAATGCAACCCTTACACATAAAGACAATGCATCCTTGGCACATATACACAGAAACACACAATGCATCCCTTACATACATGCAAACACACACTGCTTCTCTTACACACACACATAAACACAATGCATTTCTTACACACACAGAAACACACTTTGCATCCCTTATGCATACAAAACACAGGTTCACACAATGCATCCCTTACACACAACAAGAAACACACAATACATCCCTTATACACAAACACTCACTGCTTTCTATCCCTTACACAAAAACACACAAACACACTGCATCACCTACACAACCTGGTATCCCTACACACTACATTCCATAAGCACACACATTAGATCCTCTACAGTAACACATAACACATCACCTACACACGCCACTCCCTGTGAGCGAACTCATGGGTGGAACATGTAAGTGGACTTATGGGCATACTCACTGTCAGGCCCTGAGGCCCAGACTTTGAGCTAAAAAAAAAAAAATTGAGCTGCCTTCCGTTCTCCCAGAACATTGAATTTTGTGACCACAGTTACAAACAGCCTCCAGAGATCCTGTTCTACACCAGACCAGTGGAGCCAGACTGCAGCCAGAGCCCATCACCACCCTCATCTGATTGTAAGTAGGCAATCTAGTATATTATTAGTGACACTAATCTCTAATTTACCTCACATTAAATGGACACTATAGTCCCCAGAACCACTGCAGCTTAATGAAGTGGTTCTGGTGTCTATAGTCTGTCTCTGCAGGCTTTTTAATGTAAACACACACTGTGTGCAGCACTGGCGTTAGTTCAAATGGCAGATCATATGGGTGGGGCATTGCGATGTCACTGGGGGTGCGGGGTGGGCGGCAAATCTTTCTTTTGCCTAGGGCGGCAGAAATCCTTGCACCGGCCCTGCATACAGGCAAATAATGCTCCCCAAATGTGGCCTAATATTTCATTTAAACCTTGCTTGTATTAGTTTGTCTAAAAACATATACGAGTTTTGTAAGACTATTTACCGTATTCAGCATTGAAGAACGTATAGTTTCTAAATATTTTAAGAAGGTCATTCACCATTTGACCATGACATGCACTTTCTAATATATACATAATTTCTTTCCCATGAATACCTGACAGTTTACAAGTCCGTAAAGGGCATTTAAAAAATTCTTAGATAACAAAAAAGGTGGGGGGGTTTTGGCTTTAGGTTCTGTTTGCCAAAAAAAGTTAAAAACACATTTGGAATTTGATAAAGTGTTTTTTTGGGGAGTAGATATGCACCTCAACAAAGGTGCATGTTACCCAGTCGTTCAGCGTCCTCCAATGAGCGAGTGTGTGGAGATGTTGTAATGTATACACACTTACTGGAAAGACGGGGGTCGAGAGTCTCCAATTCCTCCGGTCCTCTCAATTTGTGGAGGCAAATCAGACTGGAGATCAGCACAGACAGAGCCTCCATCAGACTGTGAGCCATCAGCAGATACAAGCTGTTGGAAAGATATCGCATATGTCAGAGAAGCATTAAATAAGAAACCTTAGCTAATGGTAATAAAGGTCACCAAAGGTTTTGGGCTATTTTGTATGACAAAGTTTGTGAAGTTTTTTACAAAATAAACACATTTGCAACAGACTACACTTTAAAAGGAGAAGTGTCACTTTTAAGATGCTTGGTTTCCTTTCACATTTATATTAAAGATTCAGCAAGTGAAGAAATAATCCATCTCAGACCAGACAAAGCGAGGGCAAACATTGCAAATAATGTTGAGAAAGAGAACATTGTTTTATTTCTCCTCTTCTCCATATGTCGACTGCCTGGTGCAAAGGAGAGAGCTTATAGCAATGACTGACAGCGAGCTAAGATGGAGACACCCAGTTGCAGGATAAAAAGGTGGGGATTTCTACATTTATTTTAAAATGTTCACGCTTAAAATGGATATGTTTGTTAAATGTAAGTATAAGTAAACATAATATTAAAAATCCTGTGAAGTGAGAACTACCCTTTTTTTACTGCCTCCCCTCTATCTAAGCATGTCGCAGCTCCCTTTTGGGTTCTGCTTCCTAAACTGCATTGTCCAATAACAGTACTTCTTTTGTCATAAGAAACCAAAGTTGAGGTTTCTGGGATTTGCAGTTCAGCTAACAGCTCTCATAAATAAAAAGTTGATAACTGCATTATAATTGACAGAAACTTTTGCTCTGCCTATAAAGTCATTCTTTGAATGTAGTTCCCCCTTTTGTTAACATAACATAAAATGGGGGATGGGGGTAGTGGAGCATTTAAACATTATTTTTATCCAGAGTCTCCTCGCTGCAGCAGCTCCTCACACAACGAAGTAACTAAAGACTGATGACCTCTAGTGCAGTCCAGTGCTTCCCAGAGAACACAAATCACTGTTGCTGCCTGTCAGATACTTCACATAGAGAATTGAAAGTCTTAAGGAGTAAGTGCCTTTATGGCTGACAGTCACTAAAGGCGTGCTCTTGGACAAAACAATCTTCGAGCAAAAGTAACATATTTGCACCAAAATCCCGAATGAAGATGTAGTGTTTTTTGTGTTTATTGTTCAAATATGCAATGACTTTGTGATATGTACAACAAATGTAGATTTAAAAAACAGATCAAATTAATTTCTTGTAATACCTTTTTTATTGGACTAACAGAATTTGAATGACAAGCTTTCGGGAGAAATTCCCTATCTCAAGTCTAAAGCATTTCTGAGCAAGACGACACATATAATTCAAAGCTGTGTATATGTGAATAGGTGTATGTGCACATATATGGGTCTAAATACGTGTAGGCACATTTGTACATGTGTAGGTACATTTATTGGTGCTTATGTGTGGATGTATGTATAGGTGTGCATGTAGTTATACTTGTGAAATCTGTTGTTTTTATATGTATATCTTTGAATGTACTTATGTATATTGTGTATGTGCTTGTGTATACTTGTACATATACACTACCTGTGTATGCTGGATATAGGCCTTCATGCATATCCTGTAACTCTTGGATGGGAATTCATGCATTCTTAATACAAGAAATTATTTTTTTAAACTCTCCCCTTCTAGCACCATCTTCTGCACTGTTTTCTTGGGGTTTATTTTCTCTCTCCCCCCTCACTCTGATCTTCACACAATATATTTACAACAAGAATGGTGTCTATTTTCTATTAAACCTGTGTCTTATCTGCACATGTTGCTTGAAACCCTGTATTACAACTCCACTTTGAATTTTATGTCTCATCTTGCTCAGAAATGTTTTAGACTTGAGAAAGGGAGGTTCTTCGGAATGCTTGTCATTAAAAAATTCTGTTAGTCCAATAAAAAAGGTATTACAAGATATGAATTTTATCTTTTTTTTTTTACATCTACATCACTGGACTAATACGGCTACAATTTCGACAGCAAATGTACATATTTGAACAGGATAAACAATTCTTAAGACAAAATCCAGGATTAAATAAATATACTGCCACTATGTGGACAATCTCATAATTGCATCTGGCCAAAACAAAAAATAAATAAAAAGTCTAGATCAGGTGTAGGCAACCTATGACACTAGTGCCATGCACGGCACTTAAGGTTGCATCTCCTGTCCTTGACCTGTACCAGGCCAGCCTGGTCCCCATTGGAACCCAGGGAAGCCACCCACACTGCTACATATACACAGAAATGCACAATAACCCTCCCTTCATACAAATAATATGAACAGCCCACAAGCAAACGTACATACAATCCGCACAAACGTAACCCGCTAACAATCCACATACATGCACACAACCCCACATGCCTGCTTGGTCTTCCCAAAAGCCGTACTGCACCCCTACAGTCTGTAATGAACACTGCTGCTAGACTGATTTTCCTCTCTAGTCAGTTCTCTCACACCTCACCCCTCTGCCAGTCCTTACATTGGCTTCCTGTGTGCTATAGGAGTCAATTCAAGGCACTAACTCACACCTATAAAGCACTGAACAACTCTAGCCCCTCTTATATCTCCTCACAGATCCATAGGTATGTCCCTTCTCGGTCTCTCCGCTCTGCCCGTGACCACCTCCTGTCCATTGTCCGCACCCGTACGGCCAACTCGCGCTTGCAGGACTTCTCGCGGGCGGCTCCCTTCCTATGGAATAGCCTGCCTCCCGCCATCAGACTCTCCCCTAGTCTTGCATCTTTTAAGAAGTGCCTTAAAACCCATCTCTTTAGGAAAGCTTATGGCCTCCAAGACTAACCCCTACCTCACATACCTGTCTCTTGCCCTCTCCTAAAGGGCAGCCCACCTTATTTGATTGCAAATTCCTGTCCTAATGTGTTTTACACCCCACCTCCTATAGAATGTAAGCTCGATTGAGCAGGGTCCTCTTCAACCTATTGTTCCTGTAAGTTTATTTGTAATTGTCCTATTTATAGTTAAATCCCCTCTCATAATATTGTACAGCGCTACGGAATCTGTTGGCGCTATATAAATGGCAATAATAATAATAATAATAATAATAATGCAGTCTCTCACATGCAATACTCCAAACAGCCCCCGCACACTACCAAACACACAATGTGACATATCCATCCACAAACACACAATTCCACAAGCAGCCCACATTCATATGTATCATACATGATACCATAAAGTACGCATGAACATATACAATCTAATAGCTCATATACTCACAAATACAACAATACAAAGCAATTACAGTAAAAGTAACACAAGCAGAATACGGCAGCATACACACATCAATTTAAAAAAAAATAGGACCGGCACGCTACGGGACATCACAATCCTATATCGGCACAGTGCTGCTGAAAGGTTGCCTCCCTCCGGTCTAGACAATGTATATTACATGATCAACAACACAGGTGAAAGGAAAACCGCGTTCAGAGCTACTGATCATACAATGATATGGTTACAAGATTACAGATCGTTCGATCATATAAAATGTAGGTATTTCAACAGCTTTTAACATTTTATTGCATGCAAAGCACATCTAAGGATGAAAAGAAATTTTTCTTTCAATCATTTCCCAAATATTAGGCTAGGTAAACAATCATTATTACTATTGAAAGATGGGCATTCATTACTACTCACACAACATACTTTACTGAATCCACAGGAGACAGTGCTATTAGTGAAGGTTGCACGTTAATAAGGAATAAATACACAGCAGAAATAGATAACAGGTCTGCCACGCTTTCCACCAAATTTGCCACATAAAAACATTAGTTGTTCAGAAACAGGGGAAGGGACATCTGGGAAAAAAAGAGCGGAGAATCATCAGACTAGAGCAACGTATCCATACAAATTAAAGGAAGCAAATCTCTATGTGTAGTTGCCAACTATACCATTTGTGCCGGTTTAGTTTTGGAGATAACACATTTTATATTCCCCACCAACTTTACAACACCCTGTTATTAAATCTTAATGAGCTTTATATACCATTATGTTGATTTTTGCCCTAAAAATTAACATTTGTGCAGGGTTGGTTCTGGAGATAGTGCACAAAATATTTGATCAAAAGGTGCAAGGAACTCACTATACCTCTCTCCCTTTATCCTACTCCAGATAGTGGCAGCTCATATGCCCTGCCTCCTCATCTTCCACTCTGTGACAGTAGCTGCTGGTGAAGTTTTGAGATAGTGGGGTGCCACAGGCCCGGACTGGCCATTGGGCCGCAGTGGCCATGGCCGAGCCTGACAGGGAGATCACAGGATCTCCCCTGCCGGTCTTTGCAGGGCCGGCACTATCCGAGTGCCGGCCCCCTCAGTAGTCCATTGCGGGCCGGTGGGGAGATCAAATATCTCCCTCACCAGCCCACGTAGAGTATATTGCGGCCACCGGCGGTGAGAGGATGAGGGAGCCAGGAGAGGAACCCGGCGGAGCTCTAACTTGCAGCTCCGCCGGGTTCCTCTCGCGAGATTTGGAGCGTTGCCATGGCAACACTCCGGGTCTCGCGGGAGTGAACTCTAGCCCCACAGGCTAGAGTTCACTCACCACTAGGACCACCAGGGATGGATGGCAGCAGCAGCAGGATCCCCCCTCCCATAAGGTAAGCAGGGAGGGGGGAAATAATCACCCAAGTCACATCAGCCTCACAGACACCCCTAACACTCACAGCACCCTTATTCACACACACACACACACACACACTGCACCCCTAACACTCACAGCACCCTCACTCACTCACACTGCACCCCTGACACTCACAGCAGCCTCATTCACACACACTGCACCCCCACTCACTCACACTGCACCCCTGACACTCACAGCACCCTCACTCACACACACTGCACCCCTGACACTCACAGCGCACACACACACACACACACACTGCACCCCTGACACTCACAGCACCCCTGACACGCACAGCACACACACACACTGCACCCCTAACACTTACAGCACACACACACACTGCACCCCTGACACACACAGCTTCCTCACACGCACATAGCACCCTCACGCAAACACAGCACCCAACCACACACAGCACCCTTACCCACATAGCACCCTCACGCAAACACAGCACCCATCACTCACTCACACCCTGCACCCCTCACACACACACTGCACAAAATGCTTTCCTAGCATTTTTGTCTCCTGGTATCCCAACTATGGAGACACCAGAGACAAATTTCAAGCAAACACAGTGCAAGCATGTTATTGAATTTGCTTGCGCTGTGCAGAACAAATACAGGGTCTTTTTCTCATGCCAGAGCTCTTCAACAGAGCTCTGAGCATGGTCTACCCTGGAAGAGCATTGAACCAACATGTTCACTTTGTGATGGGGCGTGCTTGTCATTGGTGATGACAAAACACATCCTATCTGGCCACGCCCCCTTTGTAGTGGGCCGCTGTAATTAAAAAATGCCTAGGCCGAATTTTCTTCCCAGTCCGGCCCTGGTCGTCCCCCAGAATCTGACTCTACCCTTAAACACTGTGGCATCTGTGCACTTAACGTCATGTATTCAACACTAAATAGTAACAGATACAGAGTTTTAAATACAATTCTCAGAGCTAGTTATAATAGAGAGATATCCATATAATACTCAAAGCTAAGAACAATACAGAGGTACCTATACCATTCACAGAGTCAGATACAATACAGAGATACCCATACAATTACAAAGAACCCAGTACTAAAAGAAAATACCAATACACAGAGCTCTAGCATAATGCAGAGATACCAACATAATACACAGAACTAGGCACAACACATACGCAGAGCTGGGTACTACGGAGATAACATTAGTATCACATACAACCAGGGGCTTTGTGATGGATTGCACGGAGCCGTAATTCAGAGATTCAAACACATTACAGTGTATCTGTATAATGCTCAATCATTGTCTAACACCTGCTCTCTAGCTGTCCCTTTTCTGATCTAATCTTCAGTAATGCCCCTGCTATGACAACTACAGCTAATTAATGTTGCTGCTGCTATGAAACCGTTTGCAAAGTGTTAAAGAAGCAGAATACCGATTGTAACGAACCGTTTTGCCCACAAGAGGTTAAAAACCGTTTAGGCGATATTCCCCTTTCAGATGCACAGACAGCTACTGCAATCACCAATCTCCCGAACTGGAGAGACACGAATACTGGAAACCGCTGAACAGGAAAAATCATCCGAAAGGTTTACACTCCTGGCAGTCAGCATACAATCCAATTCCCCCAATAACGAGACGACACTTTGTTTGAGGGTTAAGCAGAATATCTTTACTGGCACCAAAAGAACCTTCTTTTACGCAGGTTTCCCTTAGATAGGACCACCCACAGTGTTTTACAAAACAACCAATCATACACGTATAGTACAGAAACACTCCCAGCAATTACATACAAAAATCCTCCCCTCTGCCTGTGATATAATTATGTTACACAGTGGTTTAACATAATTAACACAGGCAGTAAAAATACAGTTTTACACATATCCTGTAAATTTAAAACCACACATCCAATCTCCATAAAAATTTTCAGAATCAGCATACTCCAAATACAAACATATGTCAAAATCATCCAAATTGGTCCATTGGTTCAAAAGATAGATCGAAGTCCTTTGTGACCAAATAAAGCATGGCTTTTCTGCCCAAAACCAGTTCCACAGAGTCTTCTATCCTGGAGATAACTGGGAAGTAATCCAATTATCTCAAAGGACAGAGGCAAAACTCCATTAAGCACATGGCAGTAAAAAGACAGTAAAATACAATAAAATACACCAGGTTACTTTTATCACATAGAAGTGAGTGTATCCCCAGATAGCTTAGATCTGAGTGTACATTACCGGATGGCACTCAGATCACGTACATACAGTTCAATCGCCATGGAGCCAAAGTCTTTGATACAGTCTTTCAGTATACGGCTGGGCTCCATGGCATAGCTATCTGGGGTAGCATGGCTTTAACAGTCTGCAGAAAGGCACGAATATGCTTTTCTGCAGGGAAAATAAATGGTTTTAACTGCCGGGCCATAGTCTAAAGGGAGCAGGCGAGCAACCAGGCTCCTCCAATGGACAGTGGCGAGGCTGGTTTCGCCACACTGATAGACTCTCTATAACCTTTGCAGCTGGAAATATAATTAATCTGCAGTAGTAATATGGAGACACTAAGTAGCTGACATGGTTACAACAATCATTACAGATTTAAAATCAGAACCTTAGTAACAGTCCTAGCCCTGCAGCGTGGAGCTTCACAACATTTAAACATACCCACAGCACAAGTTTCTCAGGTCTCTGTTACAGAGTGACTGAGCACTTTAAATGGCCCTTTATGGGAACCCAGATCACTTCATCTCATTGAAGTGGTATGGGTGTAGTGTCCCTGTCCTTTATCCCTTCAATGTAAAACATAATTTCAGGGAAACTGCAATGTTAAATTGCAGGGTTAAAACAACCTCTAGTAGCAGGCACTAGAGGCGCTTCCTGCATTCTCAAAGAGTTTAACTCCGTGAAATTATGTTTTGCATGAGTATATCCAGTTTCTTCGAAATAGAATGCTTTCCTACAGTGAAGTTCTAACGCGCACGTCTAATACCGCACACATACTTGGGATCCCGGCACACAATAGCGTTAGGAAAACAGTTTTGCATTCCTAAAGCTATAGTGTAGATTGTGGGCCCAGTTGTAGGAAAACTGCTGAGACAGCAGCCTCATTCTAACAGTCAATTTCAGTGACATTTTAACACAGTCGGTCAATGAGTATTTCAGTCCTAAACAAACCCAATATAAAATATGCACTTTTCAGGAAACTGGGAAGGACAATGCTGCTTTAAAAAAGAGAGACTATGCATGTGCAAAACAGGGAAGATTTCAAATCAGTCTTTTTTTTATTTTTTAAAAAGATCGCACTACTTGTATGGGTTCTCTGGCAGCATACAAAAGAAAGAGGGTGGTCACAGGAGATACGAAAAATAAACTAGGGAAAAGGAGTACATGACGTACGTCCCTCTATTCATTTATAGAGTAGTTGTACTCATCATCATCAAGGTTGTAAAGTCATTGGTAATGCTGAATTACACACCTTGCACTACTGGAGATGGTTTTATGGGAAAGTCACAGAGTTCTGACTGAACAATGATAGGACAAGTACTGACTGAGAAGGAACAGCAACTTCTTAGTCTTTGCAGAATTATAATACCAAAATAAAGTGTGTGTGGGTGTAAACAAATGTACGGTTACAATTAAATCCACTGGGTGACACTATTGTTCCTTGATTAAAGGGACACTATAGTCAGCAATACAACTTTAGCTTAATGATGCAGTTTTGGTGTATAGATCATGTCCCTGCAGTCTCACTGCTCAATTCTTTGCCATTTAGGAGTTAAATCACTTTGTTTATGCAGCCTAGTCACAACTCCCTGCATGTGACTTACACAGCCTTCCTAAACACTTTCTGTAAAGAGTCATCTAATGTTTATACTTCCTTTATTGCAAATTATGTTTAATGTAGCATTTCCTAACTCCTGCTCTGTTAATAGCTTGCTAGACCATGCAGGAGCCTCCTGTATGTAATTAAAGTTAAATTTAGAGAGCTGATAATACAAAATTGTAATGCAAGTTACTATCGGATTAAAAAAGAAACCATGGGGGGCGGAGCCAAGCTATAGAACTGAATGGTGGCAAGCCTGCCGAGCTCCGTGCACAAAGACCGAATAACTAAGTTTTCAGCTACTCTAACCCCAAGCAATTAGACCCTCTTCTGGACCCTCTTCTGTCAAACGTTTGGGTAGTCATTGTATGTTAGGCATGGATTCTCAGTTCCTGTTATGTGTTACTGACAAAGAACACCCCAACATGTGTTCAGCAACATCTCCAGAGTACATTAGTGCCCCCAATGTACAGCTTTAATGGGTTTTTGCAAACTTACAGGGATTAAATGTAAGTTTGAGACCGTATAGCAGCCCAGGAATGAAAATTAACCCCATCATGGCATACCATTTGTAAAAGTAGACAACCCTCAGTATTCAAAATGGGGTATGTCCACTCTTTTGTAGTAGCCACTTAGTCACAAACACTGGCCAAATTTAGCGTTATTTTTTTATTTGTTTTTTTAAACACAAAAACTGCACTTTTACTGGTGATTTCATCGTCGTGATAAGTTTTACTGTTTCAAACACTTATATTTGTGTTCAGCGAAGTCTCCCGAGTATAACAAAACTCATGTAAAAATTTTATGGTGTTTTGGAAAGTTACAGGGTCAATATAGGGCTTGCCCAATTCAGTTTGCCAGATTAGTTTGCTGGGTCTGTGTTGCCTTTTGATACCATATGGTAGCCCAGGAATGTGAAATAACCCCATCATGGCATACCATTTTCAAATGTTGACAACCCAGGTTATTCAAAATGGGGTATGTCTAGTCTTTTGTAGTAGCCACTTAGTCAAAAGACTAGACATACTCCCATTTTGCGTTCGTCACAAACGCTGGCCAAAGTAAGCGTTTTTCATACATACATACATATATATATACACACACACACACATATATATAATACGTATATGTGTGTATGTTTGTATATGTATATATATACACATACATATATATATATATACACACATACATATATATATATATATACACAGACATATATACATATACATATACAAACATACACACATATACGTGTGTTGTGGGAGGGCTTCCAATCCTCTCCCACTTCACTTTTGTTGGTTTGGCGAGTTGCCAGCATTGCTGGGGGTCACTTCCGTGTCAAGTTTGCGAGAGGTGCTTCACAGAAGTCCTACTGTCTCGAAATTCCAGCGTCCCTTGTGCTGAGCGTCCCATCTACCGGAGTGCCTGTCCTTCCACCTGGTCCCTCGTCCACAGGGTTCATGTCACACCAACCTAATCCGACTCCATACAGGCGGGTGCTGCTCGGCACGCCGTCTGTACTATTCCACACACTGTGCACTATAAGACTTGTCCGGGGGCTCGGGAACCCACAGACTAACCAGGTTCCCCCAGCACCGCGATGTTGTAGGTCGAGACCCCCCGCGGACAATATGCTGCTTTTGCCACATGGGCGATTTATTTCTTTGTTAAACTTGCAGTGTGGGTCGGTTTTCATGTATCCGAACGAGTGGTTCCAGGGTTTTAACACTAAACACACGTTTAGGCAATTTCCTTTCGTACAAACTTCCTATTTTCGTGCTGCATTCGGCACTTTCAGGTTTCATTAGCAACATTCTTTTTAAGCCAGGTTGTCCGGGCTTTCGGTTATATTCACTGCATTTCAGCTGGTTTTCCTACCCCTTTTTGTATAAGAATTTACACATCCATTAGTACAATATTGCCACCTTGTGGCCATGTTTCAATGTTAACTTTACTATGCTTTAGTGTACAGATGATATTACAGGTAAAAAATTAATTTTGCTTCTTGTAAATTTTGTAGATATGAAAGGAAGTCTTAATTTAGTATTACACTTAAACCTGCTATTTTGGTTCACATCTATAGGTATTGTTGATGTTCAATTCGTGGCAGCATTTGACAAATTTGCATCCTGTGTCTGGCAGTTGGGGTAGGTTACTCTATATTAGTTAGGTCTAGGAACTGACCCACATGTTTTACCACATCCTCAGACTACTTTAGGTTGCCGTACATTACTACCCCAACCCTCCATACTCTACTCCTACAACTATTCATCATTTCAGATTCTCACTAACGACGTTTACATTTACTTAGTTCATATTCCTTTTAGCGGAGAGTACTGGCTTTCAGGGATTCAGGTGTCCAACTAGTTTATCTTTTCTGGTATCTATGCCATAAGGCTAGTGGTCATTTTTCAACCCATGGAGGTCTGGATTTGGAGTCACACTCAAAATTAGTGGGAAAACATACTACAGGCTGATCCAACTTTGATGTAATGTCCTTAACCCCTTAAGGACACATGACATGTGTGACATGTCATGATTCCCTTTTATTCCAGAAGTTTGGTCCTTAAGGGGTTAAAACAAGTCAAAATGAGGCTCAGTAGTGTGTGTGGCCTCCACGTGACTGTATGACCTCCCTACAACGCCTGTGCATGCTCCTGATGAGGTGGGGGATGGTCTCCTGAGGGATCTCCTCCCAGACCTGGACTAAAGCATCTGCCAACTCCTGGACAGTCTGTGGTGCAATATGACGTTGGTGGATGGAGCGAGACATGATGTCCCAGATGTGCTCAATTGGATTCAGGTCTGGGGAACGTGCGGGTCAGTCCATAGCATCAATGCCTTCGTCTTGCAGGAACTGCTGACACACTTCAGCCATATGAGGTCTAGCATTGTGAGGAACCCAGGGCCAACCGCACCAGCATATGGTCACACAAGGGGTCTGAGGATCTCATCTTGGTACCTGATGGCAGTCAGGCTACCTCTGGCGAGCACATGGAGGGCTGTGCGGCCCCCCCCAAAGAAATGCCACCCTACACCATTAGTGACCCACTGCCAAACCGGTCATGCTGGAGGATGTTGCAGGCAGCAGAACGTTCTCCACGGCGTCTCCAGACTCTGTCACGTCTGTCACATGTGCTCCGTGTGAACCTGCTTTCATCTGTGAAGAGCAAAGGGCGCCAGTGGCGAATTTGCCAATCATGGTGTTCTCTGGCAAATGACAAACGTCCTGCACGGTGTTGGGCTGTAAGCACAACCCCCACCTGTGGACGTCGGGCCCTCATACCACCCTCATGGAGTCTGTTTCTGACCGTTTAAGAAGACACATGCACCTGCTGGAAGTAATTTTGCAGGGCTCTGGCAGTGCTCGTCCTTGCACAAAGGCGGAGGTAGCGGTCCTGCTGCTGGGTTGTTGCCCTCCTACGGCCTCCTCCACGTCTCCTGATGTGCTGACCTGTCTCCTGGTAGTGCCTCCAAGCTCTGGACAATACGCTGACAGACACAGCAAATCTTCTTGCCACAGCTCGCATTGATGTGCCATCCTGGTTGAGCTGCACTACCTGAGCCACTTGTGTGGGTTGTAGACTCCGTCTCATGCTACCACTAGAGTGAAAGCACCACCAGCATCCAAAAGTGACCAAAACATCAACCAGGAAGCATAGGAACTGAGAAGTGGCCTGTGGTCACCACCTGCAGAACCACTCCTTTATTGGGGGTGTCTTGCTAATTGCCTATAATTTCCACCTGTGGTCTATCCCATTTGCACAACAGCATGTGAAATTGATTGTCACTCAGTGTTGCTTCCTAAGTGGACAGTTTGATTTCACAGAAGTGTGAGTGACTTGGAGTTACATTGTGTTGTTTAAGTGTTCCCTTTATTTTTTTGAGCAGTGTATATATCTATCTATATATCTATCTCATATATGGGAGGTATATATGTATGTATATCTATTAATAAAATGAATAATTTATATTATTTTTTTTAATTAAACATATGTTATTCTTTATTTTATGCATAGGTATACAAGCAGACTTGCAGAGCCACAACAGCTAACGCAAGTATTATGAAACAACATAAGGAGGCGGAGCCTAGCAAGAGAACGAGACGGACACACAATAGATCGGCTCTCCGTACACACTGCTTATAACCGCGTTTTCCAACAAGACAAAGTGCTGCAAAAGTACTCCACGCACCAACAAGGGACACGGGGAGAAAAACCCAAAAAGCAAAAACCGGACAAACCCAAAACAGGGCCCAATATCTGCGATTTATTCAGGCAGGCCCAAGGGGCACATTGGCCCAAAATGACCGCCGGCCTCACAGAATACACAGACTCCTCGGACGACCAGAGCCTGGGTGACTCCACTGGCGGTATGTTTGCTCTGTTATCGCAGCCAACCCCAAAAAAGGGGCCACCTAACCAAGTCACCACAGAGACATTACGATCAATGTTAGGTGACTTGCCAAGAGTACTGCAGGCCTGATGGGACAAATTAGGGTTATAGAGGCCTCCTCAGACACGTAAAAAAAACACAAAAAAACAAAAAAAAACACCAAGAGACCACGGACCAATGATTTGCAGCCCTTGAAGACCTCAGACACCGCAATAACGTGAAAATAAGAGGCATCCCCGACGAAATCCCAGTGGAGGAACTCTTGCATTTAATGCGAAGGCTCATTAGAGCCCTTTTAATGCCGAAACAGGCCAGGAATGCGGGCATTTAAGCGGTCTTCCGGGTCCCCAAACTGCGGAGAGCTCCAGCCTCAGCCTCAAGGGATGTTGTGGTGAAATTCTGCACATTTGAAAATGCAGCCCTCACCTTTTATGCTGACCTGTCCGGGGACACCCTACAGTGGAGACGGTCCCTCCAACCATTCACAGCGCTTTTGAGGAAGAGCGACATAGAATACAGATGGCGCTCACAAAGGGCTCTGCAAGTCCAGCAGAACAGCTTGACCTACACAGTAACAGACCAGCAGAGAGCAGCGGCGCTACTATGAACACTCGGCCTGCCAGAGAACTCTTTAGCTCCGTCAGGGCATCCAGAAAATTCCACTACGGCCCACCGCTGGGACCCAGCGAGGATTACGCCGTTCCTGCCACAAGGAAGAAAGCAAGAGGCTTACGCTGCAGCTACGAACTGAACTTTTGAACTCACAACCCCACTGTCTCCTTTACCGCCCTACGGACATACATCAGTTGCGGTTCGAAGTTCCTTAGGTTTATTTTGGACTCCACCTTTACACTTTTTTTTTCAGAAGAATTCCAAAAACACCCGGGCACCCACTGCCTCGCAATCCGAGACCCTAAGCCTCACAAAGATTGCACAGCTTTTTGAGTGAACCAATGATGTTCGAAGACTCCGCCAACACCCCAACAAACTGACACGCAGCCTAACCCTACTCACCCCGACGAAACAAGACACTGGAGGTGTAAACCCACATACCGTCTGACAGAGAGCCTAGTTTAACAGGGCTACCTATGCGGCATTAACACTGGCATAGGGATCATACCTCATCGAGATACACGCATGACTCAAACCGAGTACTCACCAGAATGCTCCAACTGGCAGTAAATCCTCGTTTCCGCCTAAGGGCTGACAGTAACTCACAGGTTCCACTCCAACGCATTACCGACCTATGCGGACAAATAACCAACCTCGACCACCCGACATAGACCATATCGCATTTAACATAAAACCCCCTACTCCCAAGCACTGCTCATTAAGGACAGACTGCATAGCAATGTGGATACCAAGATGCCTGTACTGTATATAATGTCTGATCTTGTTTCTGTTAACCCACTGATGCTTGTGAGCTGGGATAAAAATAAATGAAACAACATAGCAATACATTTGTGTGGCATATTGGGTAAACTGCACATTTTATAATAGTATTGTAGTGAGGGTTAAGTCACAGGCATCAGCGAGAGGTTATGTCATGTAACAATGATAAGAAAGGAACCCTCTGTGACCAAGATTGAAAAGTGAAACTTGCCAGCTCAGAGTTAAATAAGAAGGTTAGTGCGCAAGATTTGCAATGAGCTGGTTATTGCTACATCAACATTGTGTGTGAACACCCCATAAACCCCCACCTTGGGTAGTTGGATAGTGAGGCCCCAGAAAAAAAAAAAAAGTCAGGATATAAACATAAGATTAGCCTCAGAAAATTTGTAAAATTTCTAACTAAGGTTTACAATGTGAAGTCTGGGGGGAGAGCTCAATTCAGCCGATCCCCTCTAGGGTTCTGGTATAGTCCTGCTGTAATCTGGCTGTCTTCAAGCCTTGCGGTTCCATCAGGAAGGTGCAGCAGCTTATAGCCGGGAGAGGGAGCGACATCTCACGCTGTGAGCGAGCTGATCAGGCAGGCATGGGTAAGTCCTCTAGGGCTGATATGTGTTGGCTGATTCTGTGCCGCATTCGCTGACCCGCCGTACCTCCACCTTCTTCGCCACTTGTGGGAATTGTCTGGCATATGCTGGGATGAGATACCCCTTTCTTCCTGCTGGACAGGCTGCCACAGATATGTAGTGCAACACGGACTTCTGCCAGAAGTTCATGTGGATTTTTTTTTCTAGCAAAGAGGAAAGGTTGGCGTCCATCTTGGTGCAGGCTGTGGGAGTCACAGCTTCTGCTATTTTAAGTGAGACTCCTGGTCTTAATAGCGGTATAATGGTACCTTGGGGCTGCGGAGTAGCCGTTATGGTAGGAGCAACCGGGTGTGGGCCGGGCTCACCCCCACCGGTCCAGAGGTGGTGGTGGTGGGGGGGAGGGAGGTGGCCAGATGCACACAACTTTGGGAGTCCAGCTTGATATAGTCGGGAATGCAGGGCAGGGACCGTCCATCCTACTCACCGCCTGAGTAGGCCTCATTCTAGGAAGAGGACAAAGCACACACTGCGCTGATTGTCAATTACCCGTTTGCAACATTATTGCAAACGGTAATTGGAGGCACACTTATTCCTGGGGTGGTCTGATTGTTCGGTAGTTTCACTCGCAAATAACTGGAGTGATTTTACCGAACAATCAGTCAAATGCTGCATACAACTTACATACATATGGCAACATTTAACCGAACGCATACGAATACACATAATTTTGAGTCAGCCCAATGCCATCCGCTACACTATGTACCTGTACATCTGGGTCAATTTGAACACATTAAATCGTTAATGGTTTTTGGACAGGCTGAATCCTTTTTAGAAGTAGAAATATCTGGTGAGAATAGTTCTTTAAAATTGTACAGACTGCTCCAATAGCCTCTTTGCAGCAAAAACATATATAATAATTGTATGATATACGATATGAGGTTACATTAACAGGCAGTAGGACAAGAATAACAATCCCATAATATTAGGGATGCACCGAAATGAAAATTCTGGGCCAAGACTGAAAATGCAGGATGCACTTGGTCGAAAACCAAAACCGAAAATGACACCCCCCCCCCAAAAAATGATATAAAAGTAGTTTTTTCCTATAATTTTATTAATATTAGGCTTTTTGATGAATTTTATTGATCTAATATGAAAAACTTCCCTTCTCCCTTCCACTCCCCCACCCAGATTGAATGCGCGCGCGGCTCTTGTCACACATGCGTATTTGGTGGATGGCGTCGGAAGAGGGAGGATATTTCCCCAGCACCGAGGAAGCCCTGCGCTGGAGAAAGGTAAGCGTTTAACCCCTTCCTCCCCCAAGAGCCCGGCAGGAGGGGGACCATAAAGGTGGGGGAGGGGGGGGACCTGTTAACACTATAGTGCCAGGAAAACGAGTTTGTTTTCCTGGCACTATAGTGGTCCTTTAATTCTCTGCCACTTAGGAATTCAATCACTTTTGTTTCTGGCCATGACTCTTAGCCTGCATGGAAATAAAATGGTTTCATTTCCAATCAGAATATTTTCTCATCTCCTGCTCTATAATATAACATTTAATCAAACACATGAGGCTCCTACAACGTATTGCAAGCTATTAACAGTGCAGGAGATAGGAAATTCTAAATTAAATAGACTGTGCAATAAAAGAAATTTAAACATTAGATCTCACTTTACAGGAGTTTAGGAAAGCTGGGCAAGTCACATGCAAAGAAGTGTGACTAGTGCTGCATAAACAACGTGATTTAATTCCTAAATGACAGATAATTGAGCAGTGAGACTGTAAAAGCATGACCTATACACTAAAACTGCTTCAAACTTTTTTTGTTAATTTTAGTGTCCCTTTAATATATATGCACCACATAGTAGTGGGAACAAGTGATGACTAACACATAACTACAATTGTAGACACAGTTTTATCAATGAAATGGCTTTATTTACGGTTATACAGTTTATTGTTTTTGTTTGTTTGAATTGTCCTACATTGTTATTGTTGTGTAAATGTAGGAACTTCTTCACTGTTACCATTTCTATTTATCTTTCTTCCTGGTTGCAGTATCAGAATGTAAAACGGACACTCCAAGGAGAATTTTACATTCATTTTATTTCACATGTAATGGGTACGCATTCAAAAAACAAAACTGCCTTTTGTATATAATTTCAGAAGTGGCCATATCTCACTCTCTCCAGTGCTCATGCCATCATCCTGGAAATAAGGAATAAAATATATAATATTTATATTGTGTGTGTTGAGGTTAAAAATCCAAACATCAAAAAAACTCACCCAACATACAACTCTTCCATTGAAACATGGGAGTTTTGCATTGTCATCGGAAATCTCTTCTTTTACCACACTGCAAAAGAAACCAAAAAAAGAAGTGTTGATACAGGAATACAATATTCATAAATATGATCAGTAGTCTTATAATTACATAATGTATCAAAGCTTCTAATGCTTGACTTGGTTTTGTTGCATGTAAAGCCTGCAATGGAATATTGAAAATGCTCATAAAGATAAATACACAAATCTGAATTGAACTTTCACAGGTTAGCAAATTAGTTTGAAAATTAGCGTATGTGTAAAATGTTGATAAAGGAACATGTAAATTAGAGTAAATTACAGAAGAAGGAGGGAAAAAAAACAAACCAAAAACTAAAGGGGATTTTTATTTTTATTGACCGGAAAGGAACCTCGTAAGGTAGACACCCAGCAGTGGTAAATGTGGGAAGCCTTTTGTGGCACAATACATCTGCACTTTGGTCCTAAGGGCTAGATACAGCACCTTAGTGCGCCATATCCAGCCTGTGGGCACTATTGTGATGTGTGTAGCACTATCACTATGATAGAGCATCATGTACATGCATTTTATAGGAAAATTATATGGGTAATAATGCATCAGAGCACCACAACTTTGTCTCGTCAGTTCCAAGAAGTGATTGAGGAAGGCCATGGGAAATTATACAGCTCCCAGTTGTCCTCATCTGATTCTACGATAAAATCTTACAACTACCAGCAGTGGTTTATTTCATAGTTTGCTTCCTTTATACCAGAGGAGATGACAGGGTATTTAGCACCCACATCATCTACAAGTAATACTGAACATTTCACACACTAGCCATTTTTTTTCTAAAGTCTTAGTGGAGAATGTACACAAAAGGGACATTAACAAAAGCACTGGGTGACATATATACCAGGTATGTATTTATAGCAACTGCACAAAATGTGTACACATGTGGAGCCTAAAACTGGCTGAGGCCTATACACGTCAGCAGCAGTTACCCACAGAAAGTATTTTCCAACGATATCAGCAAAAAAGAAAATTGTAGAGGTGAAATCAAAAGGTTTAAAAAGTTAATGCAATTGCTTTTAACATTAACCTCTTCAGCACTTGTCAGGATCTAACCATAGTCCTCGAAACATTCCTGGCAGCATATTTTAACTTATGCTGAATCGTTATAAAATTGTGGTAGTCAACTTTAAAGGGATACTATAGTGCAAGGAATACAAAGCTCTATTCCTGGCACTATCTCTCCCCCTGCCTCCCCCCTCCCTCGCCCCACTGAGGGAAATAAAAGGGTTAAAAAAAATTGATATCCCGCGATGAGCAGGCGCTAATGCGCATCAAATGTCGCACATGCATTAGACCTTTCCATAGGAAAGCATTGAATTAATGCTTTCCTATGGGGTAAAATCGGACGCTGGACTCCCTCATTCAGAGCTGGATGATTTCAGCAGACACACTGGACCCCAGGTCTCCCAGAAGTAGGGAGGCAGGATGGACTTAAAGTGAATTAAAAGTGTGTGTGAGTTTTGGTGAACGCCCCCCCTCTGATCACCCTTTTTTCAATCTTTGCCAAGGCTTCCTGGCGGAGATATTTAAACTTTGTTTTGAAACAATGTATCTCTATGGAAAATGTTCAGAACCTCCATGCAAAGCATGGAGATAGGAAGTTCATCTAGTGGCCATCTGAGATCTAGAAATGTTACTAATCATGCAGGTAGAGGCTATAGACCAACACTACATTGACCTGTAGTGGTTCTGGTGACTATATAGTCCTTTTAAGAATTGTATTATTGTCATTGGAAATAAAGCGGTTAGTTTAAAAAAACCTGACTCCTAACATTTTTAGCTGGCTCCAAGATTCAAAGAAAGTTTGACAAGCTCTGAAAAAATGAAATACTTGGAAAGTGGCTAGTGAAACGTAAAGATAAAATGAAAACACATGAAATGGGAAACTGCTGGCAAATATATAAATTAAATGCAATAAAGGGTTAAAGCGGACCTTGATGTAGAGTTATAAAAAAAAAAGTCAGGTGAAGACAGAAGTGGTGACATAGCTGTTGCTGGGGGACAAGAAATGGCTGTGGATTGGATGCAATCGAGGGCCAGAGAAGCGCGAAAAACTAGGTAAGAATAAATTAAATCAGCACAAGCACAACCCCTGTCAGCTTCTTCAGGTGAGGAGCAGTGTGGAAGAACCCCCAACCTCCCTCCTATTTTATGAAGTTATTTCATTTTATTTATTGTTGTGGTGTTATAAAGCATTTGGGCAAAATAAATCATCACGGTGAAGTTCAGAGGAAGGATATGATGGTAAAAGGTTTTAAATAAAAGGCGTTCAGTTTGGTTAAGACTGACAGGCACTATGATGGTGGTGATAGTTAAAGTTTTTAAAGTAAACAGTTTATGTAAATATGTTTATCAGTATGGTATTAAGCCCCTTCAGCTTTGAATAAACTTTGTAATTAACCGTGTCTGTGTTTATCGTGTGGCCGAAGTTACTTATGCAAACTATTGCATTCCATACACATAAAGAGTTAAATAACAGCATGCCTGTGGCTGGCTTATCCATGTGGATAATAAATTAGAAATATAGTCAAGGCCTCTGCTGTGGAGACAGAAGGGATCTTCAGGAATGCATACAAACAAAACTGTCTGTGACTGAACAGTGAATTGATAAATGAATGCCACAATAATTGGGGGGAAATCTACAGTTTAGTTTCCATTCCGGTTTTATTAGTTTGGTCAAGAATATGTAGTCAACTGGTCGATTCCTCATGATTCACTTAGTAAATATACTTGAAAAGTGGTGTTGCATTGCTTAGGTTAGTGTGAAGTGAGTGAGTTCTACAAACTGGTAGCAGGTCATCCTGGCTTCAAAACAAGCAGGGCAGGACAATCTGATCGGCAAATGAGGGGATACCTGCTCTGCTCTTTACTTGAAAACACAAGCCTCTAACCTAAAGGCTACAAAACAAAACTAAGCTAGCCAAAAACTAAACGCTCCAGAAGAGGCGATAAACTGCGGCAATAAGCTGAAGCAAATCCATTAAATGTGTGACCTGAAACTGCATTTCCTGTTTTGAACAATGAACTCTCACCAGTCACACTGTGAGCATTTCAATTCTACAAACACCATAATAACTCATGTCTTGCAGTCACAATACGATGCTAATATGGGCATTCAGTACAAAGCATACAACCACCAGACAGTCCTGGAGAGTCCAGACTCACAGCTGTTCCTACAAGAGCCTCAGAGCTCTCCCCTCCCCCAATGACAGTAAGGGGCACAACATCAATACTGAAGTGTCACTCAAGCACTTTCACAGACCCCCTGGGATAGAGCAGCTGCCAGCAGATGGGTTGAAATGTGTAAAGAGCCCTATAGGCACCTGTCCATAGTGATGCCCAGATACAAACTCATGTTAGAAAGTCCTATTTCCCTAAATTTAGGGAAGGGTTTTGTTTCACAGTACATAGTGGTTTTCATTCCACACTCAAGAATTCCTGGCAGCCCAGTGCAAGTAAAGCTGGATGCAAGTAAGCACAAGTAAAGCTGGATGTTCTTACTCATCACAATCAAGACATATTGGTTTAAACATCCAGGTTAGGAGAACTAGGGATTTTATAAATACAAACAAATTAACAATGAAGAAAGCATGCAAGGGGTAATAATGTCCAAAGAATTCTAGCATGTATGGAATCAATATAAAGTTCGACAATTCTAGTAAAATAGATATACGCCAAAAGGATAAAGCAAAAAAAAAAAATGATAAATAAGTGTACAATTACAGCCAAATAAACAAGGAGAGTTATTGCACTCCATATAAACAAGTTATACAGAAAATGCAAAGCTACTTAAAAAGTCAGAACAAACAAGGATATGGCCATAACATGCCTAGACTGACACGATGAGACCAATGTATTAGCAAACCCTAATTTTAGCTAGTTTCATAGGGATTAATTCATATGAACTTAGACTTCCCTAGGAATCCACAGTACCAAGAAGAGCTTAATCTATTTACCAAGTGGAATTGGTAATTTATGGTCCTCCTTAGAGACCATTAATGAAACACCTGTGTAATGGAGGGTGCTTAACCCTAACCCTTTCAACATATTTTGCAAACACACACACACACGACAACAGGGGACTTACACAATAGATGTCCAAGAAAAATACGCATACACTCTCTTTATGTGGCCTTGCTAAATTTATAGCTTAACATGGAGTGCAGTGAACTCCCCATGAATATATTCTACAAATATCAGATTTAAAATAAACACTTAAGCTATAATTTACTAGCATTGAATTTTTTTTTTAAAGGGGTAGACTAAGATGCATAGCCACTAAATATTGGTGTTGTGGTTATGTTGTCTAGTGTCTATGGATAACATATTCCAGTTATTGAACGGATTTTAAAAACCAGGGCCCTCACCTAATCAGTCCTTCCTCCGTCACACTAATAAATTGAATGTTACACTTCCACATTATCAATCTCAATTTAGTCCCAGGAGAAGCATGGTAAGACTCAATTTGACGCCTTACCAGGGAATGACCTCCTTAATTTTGGAATGTACTTTTGAATAACACAAAACTTGATACTTGCAATAATAATTTTCAAAGTCATGTCTGTCTGGTAACCGATAGCACACAACTCCAGTTCTCTCTGTGGTATATATTGACAAACAACTACATTTACTTTCTATGGTTCCCAAAGTGTGTGTTTTGGACATCAAGCTGTGCCCAACTTAGGTAAATAAAAACAGACTAACATCAGACAGTCTGGAAAAAACTTTTATAGTGCTATTTACTAAACTGAGAATTTGAAATTGAAGGCAAAAAAGTTCAATTGCAAAATTATCCAAGCAGCAATGTATCCAGCTTAGCGATTTTGGTAAAAATGTCCAATTCATTTTGACTTCCCAACAATGCTCACTTTCATATATAACCTTACAGTTCTCATGTTAGTAACAGAAATAACATATGCCGGGTTATATAAAAACCATTTTGTTAATTTCCACATACAAGCATACAATTGACAATCCGTCCTCCTCCAAGGCGATCTACAGACAATGGGTAAGGTCTCCTGGTTTAATTTCTGTTATAAATTTCCACGTCTTGGGTGTCATATTTTCCTAACCTGCCTTCCTAGGTCCTGCAATGGACCAACTTTAGGGAGTCCCTGGATTAAACCATTATTTTTGAGAACTCCAAGGTACCAACTCACACCAGTTTCGGGAAAACTCCAATAAGACCCTTGCTAGATAATATCTACCCATCCCACATTCCCCATGGCTTCTGCAGTTGTGGAAAGCAGTGCTCCTACTTACACATGTGGTGGACCTGTCCATTAGTTGTTTGACTTTGAAAATGTTTATTTGATCAGATTGGTGCAGCTCTCTAAAATAATTTACAGCCTAATCCTTGGCCAGCCTTAATAAATAACCCCTAACCTTTTAGGGACCTAACTCCTACAGCCAATAAACAATTTCAGATATGCACAGAAACTAGATTGCTAAACACTGGAAGGTTTTCTTGCCTTCTCATTCTGAGATCTTGAAAAAGTTTAATATATTTTGGTAGTGGACAAAATGATGGCCTCTGCAGGGCACTTCAGTCCAGTTCTATAACTGGATTAGGGCACATTCCTTGCTCTTTTCTGTTCCCCTAGGGCTCTTTCCTTATTCTTTTCTTCCCCTCCTATCTCGCTCTCTCTTTTGGTCCTCATCTTTCTTCCCACTTCATCCCCTTCTTTATTAAATCTGTGGACCTTGTGATTTAAAAAAAAAAAAAAATGTTTTTATTAAAGCAGAGCGATTATACGGTATAATAATAAGTGACCGTCTCTCACTCAGATAGGAATTTATGCACAGTTACCTTAATGGTCTGTAATGCGTTGGCATCATGAGAATTCAGTCTTATGATCAATCTACCGTACCAATTTTCTATTTAAAATTCATGTATTTTGTACCGTTTTTCTACAATTCTACAATAAAGCAGCCAAGACAAACATTGTCTGCAATTTACAAGTTACAAGCACAGTAGACTACAATTACATTGCTGCCTCATTATGTGTATGTGTATTTACTAAACAATTGTTGCAAAGTGAAAACCAAATTACAAAAGTCAGGATAAAAACGGGTACTCCACTGCCCAAATAAAAATCACTGTTTAGTAGATATACTACTAAACCCTAACCCTGGACAAAGTTAGTGCATTTTTCACACAACAAAAACTACCCTTTCACGGATGATATTGTCATTCTACATTTTATTACTCAAACAGTAATATTTGTGTTCAGCGATGTCTCATGAGTACTGCAGTAATCACTATGAACAGGTTTTTTGGAGTTTTGGAAAGCTACAGGGTCAATTATCGGGCATGTCCATTTCAGTCTTCATCACTGGAAACTTGATGTGACTTCCTGGGCCTATGTCGCCTTTGAGAGACTATGGCATCCTGGATAATAATTCCATATAACATTTTTAAAAGAAGGCAACACAAGGAGTATTCCAAATGGTATACTTTGAGATGTTTGGTCTACCCACTATCACAATTGCAAGCCCCATTTAGTGGTTACACTTTTACTTGGGTTTTTCCTCAATATTTGTCTCACCAACAGTTCCTACCATATAATGCTTTTTACATACCACAGCTGATTCAGGAATTAGGAAGCGTTCATTAAAATGTCTACCTGATGGTTAACAAATGCACTATGATCATGTATAATGTTTTGCATTAATATGTCTCTTTTTGCCCACTTTTTACCGGCCTACAGCATACGTCGGTTTGGGCACACCTCAGCTGATTATTCCTAAAGCGACATCTCTACAACCCATCTTATTCTATATCATATGAGAATGCCCCGAACACAAATAAAACTTTAAATTTTATATATATATACACACACACACCTTTTCAACTTTGAAATATGACTGCATGAGCATATCCAGTGTCTGTAATATCCACATAGGAAAGCATCAAAGCATTTGTCTATGTTCCACGAGAACACAAATGGGGTTCCAACAATATTTGGTCGCTGCAATAATTGAGGCGGGCGGCAAGGAGCTGAGCAGGAGAGAGTGTGCTCCCTCGCCGCCCTCCTCAATTATCGCAGGGTGCACAGCAGTGATGCCAGAGCAAGAATATGATGTCACTCCGGCTTCGGCATCACTAAGAGGCGCGCAAGGGAGCTGAGCAGGAAGATCCCTGCTCCCTTGCCGCCTGCATGCCAGCTGCTCAGCCCAGTAGCCCCACTGGACGCCAGGGAAATAGAGACTCCATGCCAGCACTCCCAAAGGTAGGGAGGCTGAGTGGAGTAAAATAAAAACATTTCTTTTTTTTAAATTGTGTGTGTGTGTGTCTGTTAAGGAGTGTGTGTGTGTGTATCTGTGAGTGTATGTGTGTGTGTATCTGTGAGTCAAGGTTTGTGTGTATGTCTGTATGCATGTCAGTATGTGTGTATTAGTGAATATTTGTATGTGCCTGTGTGTGTATCTGAGTGTGTGTGTGTGTGTGTGTGTGTGTGTGTGCGCGCGCGCATCTGTGTGTCAGATACATACACTGATACACATTGACACACTGATACACACGGGCACATACCAAAAAAAAAAAAACGGGGGGCAGGGTGGGGCGCTTCATGATGTTGATACATTATGTCAAAGAGTTCCACGGAAAAAAATAATTAGGAACTCCTGCTCTATATACACATTGATCAGCCAAGTCTACTCCTCCCATATACTTTGTAGAATATGCAGTAATAGCATATACAGGATGTAAAACATGAGGAAAAAATATATATAGTGCAGATATTGTGCAAATAAGGTCTACTCACATGAAGTACAGCCCAAGACAATTATAGCATCACTTTGAATGCAGTTATACCTTTAAAGGTAGCATACCACCTTCTCTTCAATCCTGGTTTTCCAATCTTTTCTTTCAGAGAACCAAGATAATATTGGGCACTCAAGTTCAAATTTTAGTTGCCGTGTAGTCGCTCATTATTCTTTTCTTGTGTCTAACCATTAGCAGATTGTTACCGTGTATGACATTTTCTCAGCTTTACACCCTTTATTTTTCCCCAAACATTTTCAAAAGTTCATAGTCTGCAATATATATTGTTGCATAAATGTGTATTTCCACATTTAACCAGCCTTAAATAGGAATGATGAGGGGGGGAGGGTTGGAGACTTATTTATTTTTAAATTGGGTAACTTTGCCAGTAGATTTTCAATTTACTGATTATTATATTAATCCCTTATCTGTAAATCTTAATAGGACTTTGAATTGTTCCATTTGAAGATTACACTTTTTTTTTTTAAAGCATTTCAAATCGTACTATTTTAGGCAAAGGATTGAAATGTGTTTATATGTTGCTATAACGCTACTCTCAACCCCAGGGGTCCTTAAAACTACTCCCCTGCCAACACAAACCAGACCACAAATGTGCTTGCTAAGCAAAATAACTAAGGCCTTGAAAAGTGTTTATCTCTGCAGGAGAGCAAGACTTCTCAAGCTGCACCTGGGATGCATGACTTGCACACGAAAAAAATAAAAAATAAAAAAGATACATTTTAGAAAAGAAGCCTCTCAAAACTCACAAAAAGAGGTAGAGCCTGATGCTACCTCAAGCACAGCCAATATTATATTACTTGAGCTACCTGATTACAGTGTACACACCAATCAAGGACAGCTGCTGCAATATATATCAACTACAAGATAAATGGTAATTTACTCTAGTTGACAGAAAATATTTACATATCATTTGTGGAGTAACAAATAAGCAGAATTAGTGGAGTTTCACACACATTGACAGGCATTGCTATTTAAAATGTGGGGCTAGTTTACATAATGAAAGTCACAATTTTCCACGTATACATTTAGTAACCCATTAAGAGCTCTTTCTTATTTTCTTCTTCCTTTAATGGAGCACAAAAAAATTTGTATGTCAATTGTTTGTATATATATTCCATCTTGATACAAACCAACAATAAATACCCAATTCAGCCACATAGTGCAAGAAAAGCAATAAAGTTGCTAAAATAATACAAAAGAAAATACAATCACTTCAGAATGTTATTTTAAAGTAACCATAAGTAACGAATTCGGAAATACACAAAACATAAAATGCACAAATGGTGCCAATAGTTAGAAACATTGAGTGTATTCAAACGTAATTTTACAATCTTTGCAATTTGGGCAAGTGGGTTAGGAATAGGATGGTCAAAGAAACCAAATTAATGAAAATGGAGAGCACAGTTTAAATATTGCATAAGATATCAGAACGTTAAGGTCACGTCCAATAGAACAATTAGCGAGGTCACAAACGTAGCAGTAAGATGCTCAAGTCTATGGCAAAAAGGAGAGGAGCAAACCAATACATTATGTAGTAAAAATGACAATAGCCATTGAGCATCATCTGTATATTTGTCAGATTCCATTCGAGAGATGACGGAGATATAAAAAGACAACATACATGTAATGTTTAGCTGCCATTAGAATACTACCCTCAGTGTACAGGGTGCCCAATCACATCATTGAAGCCTCTTTCCACTATCATCTTATCCTTACGTTCACTTTCCTACTCAGTCTATTTGTTGATTAATCATATGGTTACCTTGATGAAAGTCTGTTTTCATTGCTGCTGATGGAAAAATCAAACCCCCCAGATTTTAAATAAGGTTCTCCAGTTGTGTGCTAATTTCTTGGAGGATGTATAAAACCACCTGGCTATACACACACACACACACACAGTTATGATTACGGTATTTTCTAGCTCTATGGAATTGGGCTTTTTACAGTTGCACACTTCTGGCAAAGTGTATTTGCATTCAAACACACAGACCCTTGGTACAAACACCCCTACATTCACACACTAAGCCTGCACACAAATACACAGGCCTTCCACACATATACACACCTACATTCATAAATTAAACCCCAACACAATCACAATCCAGTGTTGACACACACACTAACTGCCATAAGTATGCTGTAAATTAAAACAAGGATTGCTTATGTGGCAATTGCCCTGCTAGAACTTGGATCAGTATTGATCGCTTAAAAAATGTCAAATCCTAACTTAAACACATGCAGACATTCTATATACACACACACACACACACACACACACACACAAAATGATTTAAGCCACAGAAACAGAACAAGGCAGGCTAGGAACATATTTGTAATTGTGGAACATCCATGCCATTTCTCTCAATCATATACTTAGAGGTTGCACAACTGAACATTTTGGATTCTTCTATGCTTGTTTTTTAAGCCAGTGAATAGTGGTCAGAAAACTTATATGCGGAATATGCAAGAGAATCCTGCATGCATGAATAACTCATATGCTCTCTATTTTAATACCTTCCACTGTGGAAAACGTTCACATTTGTAGATTGTCCCCCTGCCTACATACCTCAGTGGTCTGGCACAAGGATAGGAAGAGGCGGTGCTACATTAAAGGCACTTGGGCCAGACCTAAATTCTTGGTGACTGCAACTGCAGAGTGAAGCAGATTCCATAGGTCTAGCTCTAAGAAGGGATTTCACTGCACAAAGAATATTAGTTCACCATGGAACTGCATTTGTACATTTTGTTTATCCTACTCTTATAATAAAATGGTCCATGTGCAAATTCCAATGGAGACAGATTGCCACAAGTCATATCGTGAGAAGGCAGAACTGTAATTGCTTGCTTACAAATCTCTACAGAATGCTGCTAACTACCTATCCTCACTCAAACATATCCTGTCTAGGCCCCTACACTCTGCTGAAGACCTGCATCTATTCTCTGTTCCTACTCGCACCTCTAACGCCCGCCTTCAAGATTTTTTGATTTTTTTTTAGGGCTGCGCTGTTCCCTTCCCAGATTCGTTAAACTCTCACCCAGTCTCAGTTTCTTCAAAATATTATAAACACAGAAAAGCATACCAATTAAACCTTTAACAGCTTTACTTCCTTGCACCTTGGTAACCCACCCTGCTCCATCTTCTGCAACTGTGTCATCCACTAAACAAACTATTCACTGTAAACTATTCTAGAAATCTACTTTTTCCTGCACATTAAATACATACTTACCTCTTGTGCCACTTTACCCCACTCCCTCTAAATCATCTAAGCTAGTTTGAGCAGGGCCCTCAATGCCTTCTTTTCCTGCACATCCATCTCCTCTTATAAAGACAAGTTTGTTCGTCCACCTATTGTACAGCGCTTTGGAATTTCTTGGTGCTTTATAAATAATATAATAATCAGGGTCGAACGGGGGTAGTGGGGGAGGGGAGTCGGCCTAGGCATTTTTTTTTTATAATCACAGAGAACTAGTGAGAAGATGGACTATGCGCAGAGCCCTGCTCAAAAACTCACATGAGAAAAAAAGGCCTGGTATTTGTTCTGCACAGCACAAGCAGATTTAATGACACGCTTGCAATGTTTGCACTTGTGACTGGTTTCTGGTGTCTCCACAACTGCAATATCAGAGGACAAAAATGCATGGATAGCGTATTGTGCACGTTTTTGGAGGCAGTTTGTGGGATTGTGTGTTTGTAGAGTGTGCGGATTGTGGTGTTTTGTGTAAAATAGGTCTGTTTCAGTTGTGTTGGTGGTGTAAATACTGTACAGGGACATTATTAATCAAGCAATAACATTTCAAACATCCAACTTTTAAAACATCACACATCAACTTTTAAAACATGGCATACTTGTTCAACTGTACATAAATCACACGTCAACAGGGAAAACATGGAAAGCGTCAAAACAATTTCAACACTTTTTGGAAGAGGAGGATGAGGAGGGCAACTGGGCAGCACGAACACAAGCAATTTCTTCACGTCTAGGCTGTTTTTGTAGGAACCTTTCCATGGTCTGCTGCGTCTGGCGCCTTTTAAGCATCCCTCGGAAAGGGGACATGATGTCGGTGTCAACACTGTTCACAAGTCTCTGGGCTAGAGCCTTATCTGGGTGGTGCTGCTTTACAAAAGTCTGTAGGTTTATCCACATTTGACATGCCTCCTTGAGTTCCCTGGAAGAGAGCTGTTCCTTACTCGTTTCCTGCTCCTCAAATAAGATCTGCTCTTCCATAGCCTCCTTATGCAATTCCAGCAGGTCCTCGGTGGTTAGCTCACGGTTCTGTCCCTCCACCAGCTCGCAGACATCCTTCTCAGTCACTTCCAGGCCCATGGTCCTCCCCAAGGAATGAAACAAACAAAACAAACAATCAATCTCCTCCAACACTGTTGACTCTGGTGCAGAAGAATCGGAGGCAGGTTTCACAACATAGTCTGGCCATAGGTTGCGCCGAGCAGAATTTAGGTTTGTATGGTTGACCCTGGCCCAGGCAATTGTGATAATTCGCAGACTGCTCACGATGTCAAAATGCTCTCTCCAAAATTCATGGAGGGTGAGGCTTCATCAAACGGTCATCTCAAGGCATTGCCGGAAAAGCTCCCTTGTGTAGAGTTTTTTTAAAATTGGAGATGACCTGCTGGGCCATTGGCTGGAGTAGTGAGGTGGTGTTAGGTGGAAGGAACATGACCTTTATGAAGTTAAAGTCCTCCAGCAAATCTTCCTCGACGCCTGGAGGATGAGCAGGAGCATTGTCCATGAGTAGCATGGCCTTGAGCGGCAGGTTATCGTCCACAAGGTACTGCTTGACAGCAGGACCAAAAACCACATTGACCCACTGAACAAACAAGAGGCCTGTGACCCAAGCCTTTTGGTTGGACTGCCACAAAAACGCTCAAGAGCCTTGTTCATCTTGTGTTTCTTGAAGACCCGTGGGTTCTCTGGATGGTAGACGAGCAGGGGCTCAGAACAGGACGGTCCTTCATCGGCTTGTGGCCAGGCAGTGAGGTCTCCTCTTCAGTGATGAAGGTACGCTTTGGCATCCTTTTCCAGAAGAGCCCAGTCTCGTCGCAGTGTAAGACCTGCTGAGGAAGGAAGCCTTCTAAAACCATGTCCTCTAGGAACTCCGTAGCAAATTCCTCAGCTGCAGCAACTTTTGAACCTGCTGCCTCTCCATGCCTAACCACGCTGTGAATGCCAGATCTGGTCTTGAACCACCTCCTGCTGGCCCTGAAGCCTTCTGCATCGGCTGATGTTCCTGGCTGTTGGTTGAGGTCAGCATGCAAGGCTTTGGCTTTTTCACAGATGATCGCCCTGCACGATGATTCTGTTCAATCCATGGCAGGAGCAACTTTTCGACCTCCTCCAAAACAGGTGGCCATTGCTTGGAGACCCTGACCCTGGCTCCCTTGGCTGCATCTCTCCCAGTTATCTTCTCTTTCATCTTTAGGATGGTAGCAATAGTAGATGCACTCCTTCCATACTCTTTGGCAAGGTCAGTTAATCGCATACATATATACACATACATACACACATACATAATGAGTATGGGTGATGTAGCGAGAGTGTTCATAGGGGCTGCAGTATGTGTAGGGGCTCTAAAGAGTGTGTGTTTAGAAAATGTAGTGTGTCTGCAAACATTTGTGTACAGGGGATCTAGTGTGTGCAAACATTTGTGTACAGGGGATCTAGTGTGTGCATAGGGGATCCAGAGTGTTTGTCAGGAATTCAGTGTGTATATCAGGAAACTAGTGTGCATGTAGGTAGTGCAGTGTGTTTCCATAGGGGATCTATTGTGTATGGAGGATACAGAATGCATCTAATGTAGTTTGTGTGTGAGGGGGTGCTGTGTGTGTGTGTGTGTGTGTGAAATGTGTATGTATGTATATGTATGTTCCAGATTTGCCCGCAGCCCCTTTTTTATATTAGAAATAATATTGCTGAGAATTCTACCAGCGATAGCCGCTTTTAAAGATCTGGTTAAAGGAAGATGGAAATAGGACCCCCTTGCATCAATATTAATGCAAGGTAAAAAGGGGGACTGGGGCTGGAACATGCATTTCTAAGTAGTTGTGCTGCCATAAAGACCAAAATATATACAAAATACAGATTTGGAGACAGAGCACACACAAAAACCAGTTTTACCTTTCTCAAGGCTACTTAAAATAACCTATGTATGCAAACAAATATGGAATTCAGTAACACTATATGGCAGGGCTCAACAAATCTTGTCTTGGTGCCTGGGATTTGTGAGTCTGTTCCCTTTAGGCAGGATAATGGAGGTGGGCCATGAGGGAGCTGTAATCTCCCTGCTCTGCTCACACTTGTGCCACTTAATGATGCCGGGGCTGGAATATGACATCACTCCAGTACAGGCATTATTAAGCGGTGCTCGAGGGAGCAGAGCAGGTAGATCACAGCTCCCTCACAGCCCATCTAGAGTACGTGCACCCGGCCACCCACCTCCATGATCCACCAGCCGGATGCCGACTGAAGCCCAGGGAAAGCCGATCCACTCCAGCGCTCTGGACTTAAATAATAATATTATTTATAAAGCGCCAACAAGTTCCATAGCGATGTACAATGGGTGGACTAATAGACAAGTATTTGTAAACAGACGAGTTGGACACACAGGAACAGAGGGATTGAGGGCTCTGCTCAATGAGCTTACATGCTAGAGGGAGTGGGGTAATGTGACACACAAGGTAAGGGTAGGGTAGAAAAGTAGGTTGCTAGGATAGTGTTCATTGAGGGCTTAGTCTTTTGTTTTGAGGACAGTTGCAGAAGAGGAATCAGGATGTGTGGAGGGAAAGTTGTTCACAGTTTATATGATATGCTTTCCTAAAGAAGTAAGTTTTCAAAGATTTTTTGAAGGAGTGGAGATTGGGTGAAATTCTAACAGAGAGGGGAAGGGCATTCCAAAGGAACGGTGCAGCCCTAGAGAAGTTTTTAAGGTATCAGAGGTAGGAGTACGAACAGAGGTTAGGCGTAGGACACTGGCAGAGCGTAGGGGCCTAGATGGGACATATTTGTTTAATAGTGAGGATAAGTAGGTCGGAGCAGCATAGTGTAGAGATTTGTAAGCAAGTATCAGGATCTTATATTGAGACCTATCTCTTACGGGAAGCCAAAGTAGGGACTGACAAAGGGGAAAGGAGTGGGAGGAGTGGGCGGACAGGAAGATGAGCCTCACTGCTTTCATTATACACTGTAACGGGGCAGGTTGGGAAACACGCAAGACCACTGAGAAGCGGATTATAGTAGATAAAGGTGAGAGAGGACAGCGGCATGGACAAGCACCTTTTCCGTATCAATATAATTTGAGAGTGTCCCGATGTGCAACATAATGGATGATGTCGGACACTTGCGAGTCATGTGACCCGCTATATCTGACCAGTACAATGCACAAAACCTTCGTTTTTAATCTCTGAAATCGCCAATTTCAAATACAGTTTCACCTATAATCTTTATATTATGCTTTTCTTCAACATTTGTAGATATGTTTATATTCTTTTATTTCATTGGCTGCTGAACTGTGATGTCACTTTGTCATCAATTTTAATTGTTTATGTACCTATATAAACTCTTAGTAGCCAGGTTTTAAATTCTATCCCATTTGAAAAAGCCCTAGTGGTGAAACACGTTATGGGTATTTTGATTGTTTTTTTTTTTTTTTTTATCTAATAAAAGGTTTTTTGGTTACAATTTTGTGCCAATCATCTTTTTAATGCACGTTTTTATTTGGAATTTTTACCTGGCTTCCTTTTATCCTCGTGTGACCAAGTATATCCTAGGTGGGGATCATACCACCAACGCTGATACCACAGTGCAGTTGACCTGCACTTCAATTGTGAGTACATTTTTATTTATGTTGCATGCATATTTTATCTTACTGAGAGTCGTTTATATATCTCTCTCCTGAGTGTTGGACACCATCCCTCTGGAGGACTCCCATCACATATCCTTTAAAGCAGGGGTTATACCGCCGTACGCTCTTCACACCACAGCTGGCTATATCTTTTTTAAATGTGAGTTGACTGAACATATTTGTTTATTTTATCTATATTGGCTTGTACATACGGCACCATTGGTTTTCCTCGCTTTTGTTTTACATACAAGCGGAACAGTTGGACCACTAACCGCACTGAAGACACTACACCCAAAACAAGCATCTTATAAGACATTTATCTCTGAGTGAGACTTTAATATTTTAATTTTCTGTGATATCTCCAGAACCCTAGTCCCACTGTTTCAGTGAGACTTCATACAGAAGTATTGTATTATTTTTACTGTATATCCACTTGGCGCAGCCCTTTTGCTGTAATCTTTTATGTCACATGTTTTTTCTTCAGAGGGTTACCTTCTGTTGGCCCGCTGTCTATTACACTTCTATTTTTTATTAGCGCTGACTCGTCTCCATTTTTTCTATTGTGTCAGTGTGTGTCTGTCAGTCCTTGTGTGTCTGTGTCTGTCACGGTGTGTGTCTTAGTCTGTCAGTGTCTGTGTGTGTGTGAGTTTAAGTGACCAGCCCCCTCCAATCGCATGGGAATGTTTTTTACTCCCCCTTTTTCCAACGCTGTGGCAGTCTCCATGCGGTTGGCCACGCCTCTATGGGTGAGATAATCAAGCTTCCTAAAAGAAGTGAGTTTTCATTGATTATTTGAAGGAATGGAGACTGGGTGAATGTCTGACGGAGAATGGAAGGGAGTTCCACAGGAACGGTGTAGCATTAGAGAAGTCAGAGGTGGAAGTACAAACAGAGGATAGATGTAGGTCATCGGCAGAGCGTAGGGGCCTAGACGGGACATACTTGTGTATAAGCGCACTACTACGCCATAGTACCCAGCGGAGAGAATAACACAATATGGCCGTATGCTGTAAATAAATCCTCATATCTACCTAAATAGGTAAAATAAAAAATGTAAATATTGTTTGCGCTGTTCCCTAATCTGTATCAATATTTATAGCAGCTTATAAAGACTTGGGGATTAAAGTACCATTTTTAATACCCAGAGAACCAAAATTACTTTTACATTATACAGAAAGCTATAGTTGAAAAATAAGATTTAACCCCTTAAAGGACCACTATAGGCACCCAGACCACTTCAGCTTAATGAGGTGGTCTGGGTGCCTGGTCCAGCTAGGTTTAACCCTTTTTTCTATAAACATAGTTTCAGGGAAACTGCTATGTTTATAAATGGGTTAATCCAGACTCTAGTGGCTGTCTCATTGACAGCCACTAGAGGGCTTCCGCGCTTCTCACTGTGATTTTCACAGTGAGAAGACGCCAGCGTCCATAGGAAAGCATTGTGAAGGCTTTCCTATGGACTGGCTGAATGCGCGCGCAGCTCCTGCCGCGCATGCGCATTCAGCCGAAGAGGAGTAGGAGAGCTCCCTGCCCGACGCTGGAGAAAGAGGTAAGTTTAACCCCTTCCTCCCCCCAGAGCCCGGCGAGAGGGGGGTGCTGAGGGTGGGGGCACCCTCAGGGCACTATAGTGGTCCTTTAAGGACACATGACATGTGTGACATGTCATGATTCCCTTTTATTCCAGAAGTTTGGTCCTTAAGGGGTTAAAGAGAAATTGTGAATTGTTTAAATGCGTGTAAACAGGATAATTACCAATGAAAATTAACACAAAAAAAAAAATTAAAAAAAAATTCTTCTTTACTTAAATTCATTCATTTAAAAGAATTCTACATCTCCTTCAGATGTAGGATGTACAAAGGCCTAATTATCTAGCCCAGGGGAAGGCTTTTGTGTGCCTCTGTTTTTATCTAGCTGGCTAAAATGGTCTTTGTGAAGGCAGCTTCCAAGGTGAGTAGTTGAGTCATGTGTCATTTGGTGGCAAACACTGTCTGTCTCTGCAAAAATTCTAGTGTTAAAGTGAAGGTGAGATCTAAAGTGAAGGTGAGATCTAAAGTGAAGGCGAGATCTAAAGTGAAGGCGAGATCTAAAGTGAAGGCGAGATCTAAAGTGAAGGCGAGATCTAAAGTGAAGGCGAGATCTAAAGTGAAGGCGAGATCTAAAGTTAAAGTGAGTGTTTTGCAAAACTTTATCACAATTCAGTTCAGGACACACATTGAATTGGAGGAGAAACCTAAACATTGCTGACTTACAGGTGCAAAGGGCAGAGTTTGTAACAATGATTGTCAGGAAGCCAAGAGAGGTACTCCGTTTAAGGACGGAGGTAAATACATCAGTGTGGAAGGAATTCTACACTATTGTGCTGTTAAAAATCCTGTGAAGAAAAGGTATAAATTTATAAAAATAAATAGAAATAAATATAGATGACAGTTTTCCTTTAAGAATAAAATGTAAGGAGAGAGCACATTGGGAAAAGAACGCATCCAGAAACTGGTTATGTAGAAGTCTTGGGGACCCCCAGTTGTTTTTTACTACAACTATATTTATGGATAACAGCAGCTGCTGGTTTTCATTTTTCAACTTTTTTTTTTTTTTACACTAAGGTAGGTACAGAGTGGGTGAGGAATAATACTCTGTAATAAAGCCTTTTTTTGTAGGCTTTTTTCGTATATAGTGCAGACACCAACAGCTTGTAGTGTACCAATAGAAAGGTATGTATGACAACATCTGCATATAGTATGATATCATTATTTAGTTTGTGTAATTGTGTTTGTTATTAGGGGAGTTTTGGAGAAGACTGGTGGAGTCTATTCACTAAACAATGACTTGCAACCAAATGGCTTGTAAATTATTGGATAGCAACATTTAGGCTATAATAAAAAAATAAAAAAAGTGTTACTTATTCAATTATTCACCAGCCACATTTCTGTTGATTTACAGACCAAGAGAATGGAACAGTTTGAAGCATTTGCATCTGAAGGTTCTTCCCAAAAGGTCTACTACACTACTCAAGCTCCCAGTCTTCTCTGGCTTGATGTCAGCCAGGCCAAACAGAACGAGGGAAGACTGTTTTAGTCTCTCTGGGGCTTTTCTGGGCACATTCTGCTTGGTGGCAGATAAATAGAAAGCAGAAGACTGTGGAAGAGGCAGTAATTGTGCACTAAAAGGTAGGAAATTCATACTTTCTGGAGGTAGGGGTTAAGAGTTGACGTGCAAGATGCAGCCAGCAGTATGGGAGTTCATGCTTCCTGTATTTAGTTGTAGAACAATAATAGTAATTGAATTTTGGCTTCTGCATAAGAATACCATTTTCCCTGAGCTGCTGGTTTTTTTTGGCATGCTAACAGTTAATATAATTGAGCACTCATTACTGGTATTTGACTTGAGAAGTTCATTCCCTTAGAAGTCATCTTCCCACCCAACACAAACAGATCAGCCAACAGTAGCCCTGAGCTCCCATAGCAGCAAGCTTTTAAAAGGTGACCAGCTTGTGTCCTGCTAAGATTCATTCTCACTGCTGCAGAGAGCCATTCAGCTCAATGCTCTTGGCAATTGGGCATTAATGAGTACAATGAACCCCTGAGGAATTTTAAAAGCCAAATGCAGAATTTCACCAAATGCAGTCGGACCAATTTACAAAAGCAAATCATCTTAAGTGGATAGACCCCTGGTGATAAAGAGAGGGATGACTTGAAAATTAGGGAACATGTACATTTGGCAACATTAATTTAGGTGTTATCTTACCATGTAATTATTAAGACCGTAATATTTTAGTGGTAAAAAGTTAAATTTAATAATGTATAATTAATAACATTTAATATTTACAAGGACACAAATTCTAGTGCTCAAATATTTCTGAAAGGAACACTCAAAACTCAAAGCACTTCAGCCTACCACAGAATGTGGTGTTTAAAATTTTTTTTTTTTTTTTTTAAAAGCTTACCCTTTAAACCCCTGCAAGGAGGAGGAGTAGTGCACACCTACACAGGTAGGGGAAAACTATAGCGGGTAGGAATACAGATTTGACTTCTTAATGCTACATTGTTCCTTTAAATACAGGTATTTGTATCACTGGAGTGTTCCTTTGATAAACAAAGCACAGTAACAGTAAGACAATATAAATATGTCTCTTTATTTAACGATGTTGACTGAGAATTTCTAAAAATACATCCAGGTACATAAATACGAGGAAGAATAACAATGCAGACAGTAAGGTGGTGTATCAACATACAGAAATGCTTGCAGGCAAATAAACTCCATGAACCAATTTCAACAAAAGACAAGAGCTCTAACTGACGTGATCAAGACACAAAGAAATTAATGAATCAGACTTACACACATTCCCCATACATAGACTTGCAGTTATCAAAACAAAGCATAAGAAAAACTGTTAAAAGGGACACTCCAGACACCCAGACCACTTCTGCTCATTGGAGTGGTCTGGGTGCCAACTCCCACTACTCTTAACCCTGCAAGTGTAATTATTGCAGTTTTTTTATAAACTGTAATAATTATCTTGCAGGGTTAACTCCACCTCTAGTGGCTGTCGACTAGACAGCCACTAGAGGGCACTTCCTGGTTTATAGCACTGTGCTAGAGCGTCGCTGGACGTCCTCACGCTGTGTGAGGACCTCCAGCGTTGCTCATTTCCCCATAGGAAAGCACTGAAATGCATTTTCAATGCTTTCCTATGGGGAGCACTAATGTGCCGGCCGACGCAATGCAAAGGAGGAGCGGCGGCGGAGGAGGAGGAAGCAGCGACGTGGGACATCGTCGCTGCCTCAGGTAAGTTACCCCTTCAGCAACCGGGTATGAGGGGTGGGAGGGAGAGGGGACCTGCAGTGCTAGGAGAGTGTGAGAGTGTGTGTGAGAGAGTGTGTGTGAGTGTCCTCTACCCCCAGCCCCTGTGGTTTAAAGGGAAACTTCACAATGAAGCTATGGTGTGAGGAAGTCTTGGGCGCTATATTATCCGGGAAGGTTAAACTGTTAACGAACAGTTTAAATCCAAAGTTTTCAAGTCAGCACCTGATAACTTTGTCCCAGCACTGCTGATCAATGTCAGAGACTTCAATCATAAAGGCTTGGACGGGGCACTGCAGATGGGCATCAAGAGATCCCCATTGAGAAAAAGAGTGAAGACGGGTAAGTACCCTTTTCCATTATTTGATCAACTGGTGGCTACTGATAATGTCAGCTGACACCATCAGCCTATGAGTGGTAGTCCTGTCCCAGGCAACCCGATTGAGGCATCAGACATTGAGCAAATATGCAGGGGCGGAACGACCTGGCACTAGCTGGAGAACTTTGGAGGTGTATCTGTTCATTAACAGTTTAACCCCTTCAGGTAACAAGTGCATATTTTTATTTACTCTTAAATTAACTTGACAGGGTCAGGATCACAAACATGTATTTCTCACCCTAAAGTGTAAAAAACTATCTAACCCCTCTGGCCCCCCTTGCCTCCTTAAAGACCACTATAGTGCCAGGAAAACAATCTTGTTTTCCATGCACTATAGGGTCTTTGGGTCCCCCTCCACATCCATGGCCCTGCTCCCGCCAGGCTCAAGAGGGGTTAAAGAGTTAAGCACTTACCTTTCTCCGGCGCTGGGGAACTCTCCTCCCTCTTCCGACGTCAGAGCTGAATGCGCACGCGCGGCTCTTTATGCAATCAGTCCATAGGAAAGCGTCTTCTCACTGTGATTTGAGACAGTCACTAGAGGCTAGATTAACCCTATTGTAAACATAGCAGTTTTTCTGAAACTGCTATGTTTACAGCTGCAAGGTTAACCCTAAATGGACCTGGCACCCAGACCACTTCATTGAGCTGAAGTGGTCTGGGTGCCTATAGTGGTCCTTAAAATATAGTAAAAGCTTACCTTGATTCCAGTCTGCTGGCACTGGCTCTTACCCTGATCTATCTCCTTGGCTGACATCATCAGAAGTGATGATCTCAGCCAATCACAATCAACCAAGATGGTCAATTTGGATGATTTTGGCTAATGAGCACCACACTGGCTAATCAGCATCTCCTCATAGTAATTCCAACGTAGGAATAAAATATGTCCGTAGAATATATGAATACATTTTCTTTTTTATTCATAAGTATTCAAAACGCAATACGGTTATAATGCAAACACAATAACGTTGGATTTGAGGTCTGTTCACAAACTAATCAGGGTAACTCAAACATAGGTACTAGCATAAGCAACAGCATTTGGCATCGCCTTGCACAAAACACAAAGTAAAATTGGTCTTGCGTAAGTGCTGCAAAGCATAATGCAAGAGTGAGGGTGATTCTAAATAAATACTCTACAGAAACCCCGTAGACTAATTAAAATAATAGAATCACAAAAATGGTAAGTTGCCCCTTACTGCTTCTATATCAAACAACAACCTGGGCATAACGGAACATCAAATAAATATTAAAATTGAGGCAACTGCACAGACTGTCTACTGGATTTAATTAAATGTTTGTCTCCTTGGCCTCGAATAACAGCTTCTGGAGTGACTACTCAGTTACTTCAGAGTACTTATCTACAACTGTCTGAGACCCCAACAGGATTATAACCAAGTCTTATCTTAGTAGGCTCCTATAATAGCAATTACTTTTAGGTTTGCATGGCTTATTTTATTCTGTTACCTTTTTGTTTTACATCGGTTTAATTGAAAATGTATAGATTTTAAAAATAAATTAACAATGTTTAATAAAATACTGAGACAACTGGAGTGTAAATCTTTATCTCTATGACTGAATGATAAGCTGACAAAAGACAGTACACAATGAAATCAGTAATTGACATTGCATTTTTGGCAACAGTAGCACACAATGGTTTAGGAAAAATGTATTCGCTAAAAACTAGTGTATATTCATTCACATGAAAGCAAACTGCGTAAAGCAGAATTTGTTAAATGTTTAGGGATTTATGATCCAGACAGCTTTTCTGAACATTTTTTTGCCAAGCCACCGCACCAAAATAGAGGTGGAAGTGTAGGAAAAATGCACTCTACCTGTTTATTGCTGCTTTATCTCTAAAATGCAGTACACCATGCATGGAGGATAGAATTAAATCATTTTATATATATATATATAAAAAAATGGCAGCGTTAAGACATTTTCAAGCATTTGCAAATTATTTTTTTATTATTTGTGAGGAAACTTTTTTTAAATTGTAGTTAAATGTTTGTTCTCACTGCGCACTGCAAGCATTTCATGTTTGGTAAAACTAAAGTTACATTCTCATAGGGATGTTTCAGCCTTTGAACTCATGCTTCTATTAAAACACTTATACTATGTTATGCTATACTTGCATTAAAACAGATTGTTGCACGGACTGAAAGAAATGTATAGTTTGCAAACGATTGAGTAAAACCTTCCACCGGGTCATAGAACAGTGGTTGAAAACTTTGATTCATTCAAGCCAAGATATTAAACTGGTTAGTTCTTAATTGTGATAAGAGCATTAGGACTGCCTCATGTGGAAGTGTGCCAAAAAGAAGAGTTATTATTATCAGCATTTATATAGTGGAAACACATTCCGTAGTGCTTTACAATATTATAAGAGAGAGAGATTTAACTAATAAATGAGACTAACAAAAACTTACAAGAATAGATTAAAGAGCTCAAATGCGCTTACAGTCTACAGTTATTGCTATGTTCACATTGAGGGTTAATCCAGCCTCTAGTGGCTGTCTTCCTGACGAAAATTGCATTGAGCACGCAGAACGTCAATCGGAAAGCATTAAGTAATGCTTTCCTATGGGCGGTTTGATAACGCGGGCGGCTCTGGCTGCGCATACGCATTTCGGCTCCACTTGGGAGCAGACGTCTGAGAGGGAGGAGAGGTCACCAGCGCCGAGTGAGCCCGGCGCTGGATTAAGGCAAGTGGGAGGGTGGCCCTGAGGATGGGGGGGCAGATCTAAGGACTATATAGTGCCAGAAAAACTAGTTTGTTTTCCTGGCACTATAGTGGTCATTTAATGTTGGGATAACATCTGATTTTATTGGCACAAGCACAGTCATATATAGACGGAACCCCACCATGGTGTCCCTATTCAACAGTAAAATGGTCTGGGAGATAATGGAGTTGCTGCTCGCTAAACTAATTATCTCCCGGATTCAGAGAGCCCAACAAAACAAGCACCCAAAAAACAAAAGTAAAATCAACAGGAAACCCAACACATATATCCCCGGATAGCTCTGATCCAAGCTCAAACGTTGGCAAAATAACATCCGGATCCATGGAGAATTGACAAATCACCACCGGGGTAAAAGTTTTGACCAGCTGCTAACAGAGTACATGATATGAGCATGGCTAAAAATTATAGTGCAGAATAAAGAATCAATTAAATTGGCCTTTATTAGACTACTTAGTTGAGTATCTGGAGTATCAGCAATAGTTGACCAGAAACAAATAACTTTCTTCTGAAACTTGTGAGTCTATTCTTGTTTGAGAAATGAAGGCTATTCCATGCAAGAAATTGAATGGAAGCATGGGGTGAAAGTTTAGCATTAAGTTTTACTTTTTGGTGTAGATAGGCACTTAATGCCTAAATTGCCTTGTCATGTTTTAAATACCCCAACAAACCTTTTAACGTGGTGAGGTAATGTGAAATACACCTGTGATACACATGTAAAGAGCGGTGCAGTATCACATTACTGTTAGTGTAAACTTTGCCGATGTGTTAAGCCTCTCAATAGGCTGTGGGAATCATTATGAAACCTTTCTAGACATTTTGAAACCATTGTGGGAAGGGATGTAAAGTGCTGTTTTTGTTATATTGGGAACATGAAATGCATAGTGTACTCAAAAGTTCAGCTTATTTGGTAAATAATAAAATCAAACGTTTAAACTTATTTTCTTTTATTACAAATTAAACTACAAGTTCTAGATATGTTAAAAAAAATGTGAACTATAAATAACTGTCTCTTCTAATCCTAATAGGGATTCACAGTACCAGAGAGAAAGCACTCAAGTCCATTAAAGATTCTCTCCACACCTCTAAAGCAGCTTGAAGTTCAATTGCCTATTTCATAAGAATACACTATAATAAAACAGGATGGGAATGCCTCCTGACTCTCACACTGACCCCCACGAGGGATTCCTCTCTCAGTTTGAGAGAACTAGAGCGCTTCCCTATAAGAACTATAATGCTAAAGAATCTGACTGCCCGACTGATTACAATAACCCAATCAGGTTTGTGCATTTGAAGGAATTGATGTGGGGGATATTGTAACTAAGAGGTACTTTAGTAGGAATCAAGTCATCATTTAGATAAAGGTTATGAAGATGGACTAATGCAGTTAAGATGACAGAATTCGTAGGAACTCAATCTCTAACCTCTTAATTAGCAGAGGACACAAACAACTAAATCAACTATACCGGAGGCGGGCAACCTTCGGCACTCGAAATGTTGTGGACTACATCTCCCCTTAAGCTTTGCCAGCATTATCGGTATAAAATCATTCTCGAAGATGTAGTCCGTAACATCTGAATCCCTGAACAAGATGCGGCATATACAGTAGCTCACAAAAGTGAGTACACCCCTCACACATTTTTGTAAATATATTATATCTTTTCATGTGACAACACTGAAGATATGACACTCTGCTACAATGTAAAGTAGTAAGTGTACAGCCTGTATAACAATGTAAATTTGCTGCCCCCTCAAAAGAACTCACACAGCCATTAATGTCTAAACCATTGGCAACAAAAGTGAGTACACCCCTAAAATGTGAGGGGTGTACTCACTTTTGAGGGAGAAAGGGCGAGAGAGAGAGAGAGCGCGAGAGAGAGCGCGCAAGAGAGAGAGAGAGAGAGAGAGAAAGAAGAGAGAGAGAGAAAGAAAGAGAGAGAGAGAGAGAGAGAGAGAGAGAGAGAGAGAGAGAGAAGAGAGAGAAAGAGAGAGAGAGAGAGAGAGAGAGAGAGAGAGAGAGAGAGAGAGAGAGAGAGAGAGAGAGAGAGAGAGAGAGAGAGAGAGAGAGAGAGAGAGAGAGAGAGAGAGAGAGAGAGAGAGAGAGAGAGAGAGAGAGAAAGAGAGAGAGAGAGAGAGAGAGAGAGAGAGAGAAAGAGAGAGAAATTTTTCATATCTTTCCACGTCATGACATTTCACAATCACTGCTCTTTGCTGTGTAATTGCAGCATGATTGTGAAAAACAGTTGTTTCTCCCTGTCTACAGCTAAATCAACATTGTGACAGGCCACCATGATTTAGTACCACACACACTGCCCAGTGAAGCAGGGCCCTGTGATATGATCAGGGTAGTAAACTGGCACAAAGATCCAAACCTGTGGGAATCTCTAACTCCAAAGAAACAAGGACATTGGCTAATTCCATTAGCTGCGACAGATCACATATTGATGGGCTACTCTACTCCCTATAACTTCATCACAATGACGTAGTTGTAGAGCCTTCTTATTTTGCAAGGTTAAACAGTTTTTGAAGGTTCATTCCAGAGGTTTAGCCTATTGGCACCTGTCTTGTCTTCGGTCCTCATCATGGCTGCCACACTGATTGGAAATGTTTGGCATGAGCAACAGAGATGGGTCCAGAGTGTAATTTCCGATGTTGAGGGCTAGAGTCATGTTGGAGTGTTCCTTCAAGAATGCACAAGTCTTACCAGGCTGGTCCAAAAGTTGTACCAAAATAAAACGGTACACTACATCTCTGATTGAACTGGCATCGTGTGGAAGGGAATGTGTTAGAAAGTAAGAGCAACGCAGACAAAACATAACACTGGGCAAATAATGAACTGTAATCATATACTACATATCAAAGTGTCAAGCAAACACATAGGAAATGTTATGCACTGTGTTTATACCTCTGTTACGGACATGGTATATAAATTACAGTCTCCCGTGCAGTTAATGCACAATGCCTAGAGTACAGTTGTGTAACTAGCATTCTGGTATTTACCTGCATGAATCGGTCACACATGTACACCCAATGCTTCAACAAGGAAGCAAACTTCAGAGAAGTTTAATCTTTAAATAGTTAGTGTGCCTTTCCCTGTAACCTATCCTCAAACTGTAAGAAAGGAATGGTGTTTGCAACAGAAAGAATACGACATAGAATGTCTGGAATTTTATAGGCTCACATTTGCATTCTTTCTTTACTACACCTCCAAACAGCAGCAAAATAGGAGGGAAAAAAAAACAATTAAATAAAACCGAGAGGGTATCTATAAACGGTAGTATCACCAAGGTAACTTCCTCTTTCTTTGCTACTCAACTCTTGAATCAGGTCAGAGTTATATGTCTCCACACCTGCACACCACTGTTCTTCATTCTCCAGACCTCCTACTCCATTAGAGGAGCTAGACTGTCCTCAAACAAGGAGGAACATAATTACCAACCAGAATTAGCTGAAGTGGATGACAGACGGACGGACGATGATTAGATTGGGCCAGCTGCTAAACCTAAAAACCCGAAACACCCTTTAAACGTTCTAATAACAACCCAATCAGTAAAGAGACCTCAGAGATCATTGATAATTAAATTAAGACTGAGGAAAACACCATGTTTGACCTTCGCACTATAAGGCATTTCAGCTCTGCATAACGCTCTCCACTTGCCCACATAAAGTTCATGCATTTTTGGTTTACGCCACTCTCTAGATAAAGAAGTTAGTACTCCACAAACCTGGGAATGTCTGCCTCTGGTCCTCCCTGATAAAGTGGCTTTCACGTCCGAATCTGACCCTCATATGGTCACATTTCTAAACGCTCAGGCAGACCATAGAAAGGACTTTGACAAAGGGCTCAAAACGAGCCAAGATAAATTACTTTATGTTACAGGACCTACAGACCAAATATTGTATCATTTGGCATGGTCCTTGATGCTCGTGAAATTAGAGAATGGGCACAATATTGTTTAAATATACATAGGGATTTAGGAAAGAGAGCAGGTAACTTTTTCTTTGGTTTTAACTGAATGTATTGGGGCTGATGTGTACTGTGGTCGTTGCTGCCGCCCTGGAGTGATGGGAGTGAGCGCAGGACTTTTTTTTTGTATTCACTTTTTGTATCACACAGTTATGTTACAATCATGTGTTCCCTATTAAGGGTTAATAAGTATATAGGGGTGTATATATATATATATAAAAAAAAAAAAATACCCCTCTCTGTCTCAGAGATATATCTTTCCCAGAAGCTCAAGGAAGCAGGGTGAAATGTCCGTGTAGGACCCGCCTAGGGGGGTCTGCCTTGAAGTTGGCAGGCGGGCATTCCCTCCAATGGCCATTGGAGTAACTAAATGACCTCCATTTGTTTAAATATACATAAGGATTTAGGAGAGAGCACAGGTAACTTTTCTTTGGTTTTTACTGTATGTACTGGGGCTGATGTGTACTGTGGTCGTTGCTGCCACCCAGGAGTGATGGGAGTGAGCGTAGGACTTTGTTTTTTTGCAATGTTATATCTGTCTTATGGGCAATAGAAATGTGGTGCGCTCTCTATCAAGAGATGAAAGACCCTAGGGTGACTGATTCGAGTTCCAATGATCTAGGCCCACAGGGTCAGGGAATGAGTTTGAAGAGCTCTTAAAGGACCACTGTAGGCACCCAGACAACTTCAGCTTAATGAAATGGTCTGGGTGCCAGGTCCAGCTAGGGTTAACCCATTTTTTCATAAACATAGTTTCAGAGAAACTGCTATGTTTATCAGTGGGTTAAGCCTTCCCCTATTTCCTCTAGTGGCTGTCTCATTGACAGCCACTAGAGGCGCTTGCGTGCTTCTCACTGTGATTTTCACAGTGAGAGCACGCCAGCGTCCATGCTTTCCTATGTGACCGGCTGAATGCGCGCGCAGCTCTTGCCGCGCGTGCGCATTCAGCCGACGGGGAGGAGAGAAGGAGGATCGGAGGAGGAGAGCTCTCCGTCCAGCGCTGGAAAAAGGTAAGTTTTAACCCCTTTCCCCCTTCCAGACTCGGGCGGGAGTGGGACCCTGAGGGTGGGGGCACCCTCAGGGCACTATAGTGCCAGGAAAACGAGCATGTTTTCCTGGCACTATAGTGGCCCTTTAAAAGAACTCCAAAAACATGTTAACATTTTCTCTACTTTCAATAAAGCACAGACCTGTGTTAAGAGTAAAATAACAGACTATAAACCATATTTCATATGGTTAGCATTTACGTTTAGCTAAACAGCAGAGTTCACCTATTTTAGTAATTAACCCTTAGCATAATAACTAATAAAATGATTTAAAAAAATAATAAACAAGAACACTTTATTTTACATACAGACATGCTGTCCGTGTGAACCAATTCCTTCTCCCAGCTAGCTGCCTATCAAAGCTCACCCGACCTGTCCTGCTCAGGTACAGGTGTATGTTGGCCAACAGGTGAATCAGAAATACCCCCGGTAGGAATTTGGTTCTACAATTATGGTGTCAGAAATGAGATTGACACCTGCAGTGACTGGAAAGTATAGGAATGTTGCTTTAAATATTCTTGTACTAATCCTGTTCATGTCCATAATTTGTGGGACTATCAGATATCACTGTATAGAACAAAAGTGGTGTTGTGGTCATCAGTGGAGTATTTTTAATTTTGGCCCCTGCTGGGAAAGGGTCCCAGTAGCTTGAAGGCCGGTGGTAAACCGTTCCAGTATCAAGAGGACATGGAGGCTAGGTTCCCCCTTGCAACCCCCAACCCCCACCAAAAAAAAAAAAAAAAAAAAAAAACACCAAAAAAAAAACACAGAAAAACACAGGGACAATGTCCCAATAATCAGAGTTACGTTTCAGAGAAATGTGCAGGCGATCTGTTCTGCTCAGACCTAGGTGTATGTTGGCCAACAGGTGAATCAGAAGTACCCTCTAGTAGGAATTTGAATCTACAACCTCCTTAGGAAGGTTTAGACCATCATCCCACATGAAATTTTTGGTAGGGCAGGTAGACCATGGGTCATCCCTCCTCCTCAAGCGAGATTGTCAAAAAGCCCAAAACAATGGAGGTTTTCTTAGCAACAAAATTTTTGTAGTCAAAAAAAAAAAAAAAGACTGGATATTTCAGGCCAGTAATCAACCTACGAGCATTGAATATCTTTGTCAGATACCACACATTCAAGATGGAAGAAATTAATTTCTCAGACATCATCTTCAATATTGGAACAGAAAGGAACGTGTTCTTTAGATCCTGACAAGATTTCCTGGACTTATACATTACAGGGCCATGCAACACCTCAAGACACAGTTTCTACAGAACGAGCCCTCTTCCGATCAACTAGTACCTCTCTCCCAGTCAGTTCGTATGGAACTCAACTGTGGGCTCATACAGATCCGAGTCTGGAAAGGACGAGCCATATTTGGTCCTACACCAGACTTTATCCTGGAATCAAACACCAGCTTGTGGGGCTGGGGAGCGACATGTGCTGGTCATGCCATAGGCTTAGAAATAATTGCAGGAGCTTTTGGGATTCGCAGCCTGACCCAAGAACTTTTAGATTGCTGCATCCTGCTGAGAATACATAATGTGTTAGCCATCCAGTGCATCAACCGCCTTGGCAGTGCCCACTCAAAACTACTCTCCAAAATCCCCAGGACAATAACCATTTCTACTTCAAAAGGAATATTACTCTCCACACAGAATATCTACCATAAGTGATGAACCTAGTAGTGGACTGGTTCTCTGGAGAGATGCCAGTGACTGCTGGATCAATCCATCTTCAAAAGTCTGGTCACAAATTATTGTGTCCTAGGTATCAAAAACTGGGCAAAGACCCAGTTGTATGCACCTCATTAGTGGAATTCAATTGGTTCGGCTTTCTGGGACAAAAACTCCTGTTTTTTTTGGCAGACATGGCCAGAGAATAAACACCTCTCACTCCGCCAGCTCTCTACTAAGCTCACTTTATTACTATGCTTGGGTGAGCTTTCGATGTAGACGGTATATCCATCACCCCATAAGGCGTGGTTTATTTAGATTTCACAATACACCAAGACAAATACCAACTTTGTATCCAATTTTTCCTCCAACAGGTAACAAAACTTTGAGTGTTTAACGCCCTACACTATTACATGCACCATTCTTCTTCTGTGCGCTCCAATCAATTAGGTCGACGAATTATCGCTTATGTACAGCCTCATAGACCAGTCACTGTGGCTTTATCGGCACATTAGGTTCGATTGCAGCTATAAACCCCATTTTTGGAGTGCATTTTGTATGAGGGGCTTCTGTCTCCTCCGTGTTTTCCTTAAGGAGCATTCCTGTTGGATATATGCCACTCTGCACACTTGTCTCGGGAAGAGACTGCGTTTTGTTTTGTTTTTTCATTTCCGGCCAGCTCCTCATGCTGCTTTCTCTCTGGGCGGAGCGCTAAAAATGCAAATATGAGCCTCCTGTCAGATCATAAAATTGTAAATTATTCCAGTTTTACTGACAATTTTAATAATAACCAACGGTGAACATTTCCGACCCATTTTAGCTTTCCTCCCTACTTATACTTAGGATGTAACTTCCCCCCCCCCATTATTGCCTATTATGCATTGTTTGTCTTTTTCTTACAGGTATTAGTTATGATATTTATATTTAGTATTCATATACTATTTGAATAGTTTGCAAATCGTTTATTTTAATTCATAAAACCCCAACAAAAGAGTATACATCTCTAACAAGTTTAGCATCCAAAACATAGCCAATAAACTAAAAAGCTTGCTTACTAGTAAGGGCAGAAATCTGCAGTCAATGAGTGTTTGTAAATCACGGCTAGCATGACAAGCTTGTGACACTAACAGAAAAGCTTACAGAGCTGATTCATACAGAGTTACATCAAGCTATACAGCAATTACCCATTTACAAGAAAGGTTAACAGTACTAAAATGTTTAGTCTCTAAAATGTTGAGTCATAATTTTAGGAAAATTGGCTTGAGAGTTTCCTAACTTAAGAGTAGCCCAGGATTTATGTATTTGTTTGTTTATTTGGGTCTATATGTAAACATCTCCAAAAGTGTTAAATTTTTTTACTATTTTATATACTATTCCATTTAAGATTGAAAAGATTAAAAATATATATATATTATATATATATATATATATATATATATATACACACACACATACACACACACACACACACACACATATATGTAGAAAGGCCATTAGGCCTGAATTTCTGGGAGGAGTAAGTCCCCTACCTAAACTCCCAGCCCTACTCACCTCTGCCGTTAAAGTTGAATGCTAGCTGTCTGTCTCCATAGCAACCAGCACTTCCGGTCCGAGCTTCCCGCCAAGCAGCTCCAGTCTCCAGCAGGAGAGGTGTCCAGCTGAATCCTCCATCCGTTCTGCAGCCCTGCCACCCTGCTTCTCCCCAGTCGCGGTATCTGGCTTCCGGTCATGAGACCGGCACGCTCACGTAAACTTGTGAGGGAAATAGCTTTTAGCTATTTCCCTCCGTTCGGGCCTAAAAAACTAATGGGGAAGGCTCCCTTTTTCTTATACATTACCTGTTCGTGCATACTTATCCGTTCATGCACTTTCGTGGTTCGTGCGACTAAATTAGTCGAACGCTGGCTATACTTACGTTTCGTGGGTTCATCGTGCGGTCTAAACTGCCGACCATTGTTCGTGTAAACTGGTGTAAAGTTTGTTAAATTCTTGTATACCGTTCGTTCATATGAACAAACTATGTACATGTATACTTACCTGTTCGTTCATTTAGCGATTCGTGCAATTTTCTGTTCATCCCTCGCATACTTACCCATTTGTGCACTACTTCTATTCGTGCGGTATTAGTCGAATGCAGACTATACTTCGCTTCAGTGGGTCCCCCGTGTGGTCTAAACTGCCGACCCCTTACCAAGGCCTTTTGGAGTTAACCTCTGTGTTTTAGTTGTGTTAAATACTTAAATTCTTCTGACACCCAACTACTTTGGCAGAGTTTTTTCATGTCCACGCCAACCCCGTACGCCATCACAGAATATATATTAATATATAGCACGGTCCTCTGGTTTTCTCCGTAAAAAAACCCACTTACGCTCATCCAAGTACCTGTACAACAAATCAAGGTATAGTACTCCACTCATTACGGGGCTTTTTATACTAGACCTGACAGTCTATTTATCACGATTATCACACGGTCCTACGTCCTTGTTGTGTTAAATCCTCTACATATTTTACTTAGGCCTACGTTTATACTGCCATCAAGCAAGAACTTATCAACCTACCTTACCTGGCACCCCGCTACATTACCAGGTATTTGCGTTCTTACTCGTTACTAGCACTTGCCCTAGCGCCTCAATCAGCCTCTCTCTATAGCATAAAACTCGTCCCAGTCTTAGACTAATCATTCAGATCCCTCACCTCAGGATCCCACACTGCGCTCCTATAGCCACCCCTTACTACTAAGCATACGCCCCTACGTTACGCTCAAACACATCAACATCTGTCTTAACCCTTAGGCTTCTTCTCCGATACCAGCAGCGGTCAAGCCACTCTACTTAAACACTCGAAGGTTCAAGTTACCGGTTATAACCACTCATTAGTATCCACTCATTACACCCATAATTGCCATTGAACACATGTAAGGCGAGTGAATTGGCTTACAGGGTCTAGGTTCCGGCCCTAGCTCACCCAAGTAATTCCGGTCCCGCAAGGCCATCTCCCACCTCAACACGGAGGTATGGCCCCACGCCCAAATCATAGTTAGATGCCTCGTTCGCCCTTCTATAGGGCTGCAGTCAGGGCCTCACTTTTCACAGCCACACGTTTGAATCTCTTAAACAGTCATGGAGAGGCCAACATCCCGCCACCACTTCTGTGGCAACAAACTTCCCTCAGCCAAATCATAGATAGAGCCTCTCACCGCCACTCGGCACTAACAGGGCCTCACTTGTCACTAGTTCACAGTTAAGTTTTTCGCTTCAGCACTAGCCTTACAGTCCTCGTCCCCCCGTTCCCTCCTTTGCCCCTACTAAATCTAACTCACCAATTCATTTCTAGAATGTCTCAAGAACCAGCCCCCACCAACGAGTTGTCTGCCGAAGAGATCCCGTTCACTCCCATCAGACCCGAGCCTCCAGGCGAATCTCTCACCTACTCTTCTCCTACGTCCTTGAGAGCACGGACTATTCCTAAAATTACAGCAGAACTTAGGCTCAGCCGAACTTAGGCTACAGCTAGAAAGGCGGAACTCTATAGACTTTTGACCAATCAGGCCCCCAAGCCTAGGCCAGGCACTAGCTCTCAAGGATAGCCATTAGGCGTTTGCACAGCCACTCAGGACACCCTTGCAGCAATCTAGCCAACCTGCAGACCCTGAACAACAGGTTATCTAAGGTGAAGAGTGCCATCGCCTCACCAGGTAACCTCCCTGGCCTCTCAGCCCCCACCCTGGCAGTCTCTGCTACAACACCACACTCCCCTATACATCCCCCTCCAGCACCAGCCACAATTAAGTCACCTTTTGCGTCACCAGCGCACTACGTCCCAGACTCGATTAGGAAAGAAATCCTAGACGGGAAGGATGTGTGTCTGGTGTCACTACTTATAACCTCCCAAGATGTGCTGGAGAACCGGGCATATAACTACGGGGATCTCTCAGTGGTGCTTAAAACCAGAGATCCTAGGCTTAATAAAAAAATTATCACTACCGCCGTTCGTAATAGCCTTCGGGATATAGCGCGACGTCATTTGCTCGGTATATCCCCACAAGAGAGAGGAACTAGACCTCTACCTAAACAAAGTGGTGGATTTGGGCATCAAGTACAGGAGCTCATCTTTTTATGATTACCATAAATCAGTATCAGCGAAGGCGGCAACCCATCTGAAGCAGTTTAATATTAGAATTAACTGGTCAGATGGATACTGAATTATTCTGTCACCACTTCGCTGGTCTGAGGCCCCAGTCTTGTGCCGTATGTAATTCCACATCCCATACGGCTGATTTGTGCCCCTCTGAAGCTGATCCATCCCCCTCCACTCCCACCCCTCAAACCACTTTCACCCCTCACATTAAACAAGCGGGTGGTCAACTGGATAAACTGGGTAGACCCATCTCCTTCTTGGGCAAAGCGCAGGTGTGCAACAACTTTAATGCCGGGTCCTGCAGCTTCAGCGCCTGTAGGTTGTTGCACATCTGCTCTATGTGCTTCAGGGCACATACGAAGACCATGTACCCAGCCAGGTTGTCCCCTAAAAAATGACTAACCGACATTAATGTTGACAGCCTGTTTTTTTATGTGAGACCTCATCCAAGTAGGCATTTGGTGGAGTATTTGACCACGGGGTTCACACAGGGTTTTCTCACGGGTCTCGTAGCCATCCCCTCAGGCACGCTTGAATGTCCCAACCTCTTGTCAGCCTGCCAAGACCCAGTATCCACAGACACTCTCCTTTCCTCTGAAATTTCACACGGTTTCATGATCGGCCCCTTCACCTCCTCACCTTTTTCCTCCTGGCGCACTAATCCCATTGGTATAGCTGTGCACAAATATTCTAATAAAAAAACGTCTGATTATCGATTTATCGGCACTGCACGCCTCTTTTGTTCCCAGCATTAACTTACTCATCCCCGCAGAAGAATTTTCATTACAGTATGTTAAAATTGACGATGCAATACAATCCATCATTTCAACTGGTAGAAACGCTTGGCTATGCAAAACGGACATAAACACGTTCAAATTACTACCCATGCACCCATCACTCTGGCATCTGCACAGTGTTAAATGGCGAGACAGATACTATTTTTCCACACGTCTCACTTTCGGGTCTAGAAGCAGCCCCAAACTGTTTGATATAATCGCTGAAACACTATGCTGGCTGCACGTACACCCACTAATATCCTCAGCACCTCAGCACTTTTTTTCCCCACACTCTGGGTACCCTTATCACCCTCCAAAACCATCGGCCCCACTAATAAACTAACCTTTTTGGGGATCGAGCTGGACTCTGGTACCTTCCGAGCCAGCCTTCCCCCCGACAAATTGGACCGCTTGGGAGGGGAGATAGACATGTTCCTGCGGAGTGATGCATGCACCAGAAAGGAACTTCAGTTCCTTTAGGGGTCCCTAAATTTTGCGATGCGCATCATTCCGCAGGGTAGGTCATTCGTATCCAGGCTTCTCTGTCTGCTTCACGGGGTACCAGACTCCTGCCCAATTTCTTTGGACCAGCACGCTAAGGCTGACCTACTCATGTGAGGGAAGTGAGTGGAATGGTATCTCCATGTTTATCCCCCTCTCTCCGACTCCTCACCCATCATTCACACAGACGCTGCAGCCAACACGGGTTTCGCAGCTGTCTTCGGTAATCACTGGTTCAGGGGTCACTGGCCTGCTGAGACGGATGCCTTGCCAGGATTCAGGGAGACTTCAGCCCCATTTGAAATTTACCCCATAGTGGCGGCCCCACACTTGGGGTCATCTCTGGTCCGGCAAGGCAGTAAAATGCTATACTATTATTGTGGCTTTTGCCTCCTTCTGCCACTTACATTTAAAACATTCTCACAATACCATTAAACTATACCTCACGGGGGTTCAGCACCACAGTCTCACTAATTTCCCTAACACCCCCCTTTTTGTCATCATACAAAAGAAAATCTTAAAGGGTATCTCAAAGGTTTCTGTTCAACTTACTACCACCAGACTACCAATAGATGGGCCTATCTTTAGATTACTCAGCAATCTACTTGATAATTCCCCATTCGATCCCAACACAAACCGGTGATCAAGTCTGCAATTTATCTAGCTTTTCACGGTTTCCTCAGACCCAGAGAATTCACAGTTGGTTGTCAAGGGTATATCACACACAGCCTAAAAACCTCACACCTCACTAAGGTAGAAGATCACTATGTACTTACACTCCCATCTACCAAAACTAATCACTCACTACACCCCACTATTATTCCCCTCATTCCCACTGATCATGCTTGGTGTCCGGTTAAGACACTAGACCACCTATGGTCAACTCATCACACGCACTTACTAGACTCTCTGCTCTTGTTACAAGGGCACCCACTCCCCATTGCTAAATTCACGACGCACGTCAGAACCTTACTGGCAAAACTGGGTCACTCCTTCCGCATAGGAGCTGCTTCATCAGCCTCTAGAAACACACTGGTCCACATCATCAAGAGACTGGGTCGATGGAAATCCTCCATATGCCATACGAACATACCACGACCAGAAAGAGAGCTTCGCCATGCCTTCAGGAATTTGGTTATGTACTAAATGCAATAAAGTGTGTTTTCCTTGAACTTCTCTTTGCCCTCTTATTTACATGCCCACTCGTACGTTGGTTTTCGGCACACCACAACCAACTTTCATCTCAGACACTATCCATTACGTATTAAATTCCGAGCACGAATAGAAAGGCCATTAGGCCTGAATTTGTGGGAGGAGTAAGTCCCCTACTTAAACTCCCAGCCCATACTCACGTCTGCCGTTCAAGTTGATTGTCCCCACCCACCTTCACCCTTATAGCATTACAACTCCTTGGTGGGCCCTCTTATTTACAGTACCACTCGTACGTTTGTTTTCAGCACACCACAACCAACTTTCATCTCAGACACTATCCATTACGTATTAAATTCCAAGCACACACACACACATATTATATATATATATATATATATATATATATATATATATATATATATATATATATATATATATATATATATATATATATATATATATATATATGTAACAGAGCTCCTTGTACTCCGACTGAGTACCCTCCGTTGACGGATGCTCCTAGCGCTTCCTGAGGACTCCAAGCGCTGCAGCAGACACCACAACCACCGCAGACTCCGCAACCGCCGTATCTTGACTGGAGTCTCGCCGTCTTCCTTCCACCCTGGATCAACTTCTGTCCTCCAGGACTGTGTGGGAAAGAACTCTTCCTTCCACCCTGTATGAACCTCCAGCATCCAGGACTGTGTGGTGAAGACCCCTCCTCCAAGGAGAGCGTGTCAGGAACAAGCTCTTAAAAGAGCTAAGTGACTCAAGCTCAGGGGAGCATACGTTTAGAGGGATCAAGAAGAACTGTCAAAACCTTTATTCCCTTGGGACCAGCCAATACAGTCACCACAATAACATTGTTGTGAAACCTCAATAAAATCACAAACAGTCAAACCATATCAAGAAACACACAGAGACTTATCACAACACAATGGCACATTTTTAAAGGGGTGGGGGGAGGCAATATTTAACAGTAAATATCTAACCTGCCTGCAGAATTAGCAATATGCAAATCTACCCGAATATGCAAATGAACCAGTCTTGCAATTCAGGTAGTGCATATTGCTGTTGCTACCAACAGAGGGCACTAGACAAGCTCCATAGCCAAACCCACCTAGTTGGTAGCAAACCTCAGCAATACAAGAGAGCAGGCAATACATTACACAGTACACACACACACACTATAAACAATTACATTACACACACCCTGCACCTATAATGGGTACAGGGTGACTAAAACATAAGATAAATAAAGCAGCCTACATAAATAGTCTGTCTGAAGGTAGAATAGGGGCTTTAAAGGCAAATACATCAAAGAGTCATAGTCACAGGGGAGGAGGCTGGCAAGCAGGCCTCTCCAGTACCAAGTGGCGAAGGGCACTTCGTCACAATATATATATACATATATACATATACACATATATACATACACACACACACACACACTTTAAACTTGTATGAACGATTTCAGACCCTGCCTTATGCAGTTGTGATTGACAATTCACAAAAGTAGCTCAAGTGAGAAGCGGGGGTGGGATTCTATCAACTTGGGTGTGGTGTTCCCCTAATTTGTGTTAGAGAGTAAATTGTCATCTGACAAACTCCTGTATAAAGTGAAATTAGCCCATAGGCACAACATGATTGAGGATAAAAAGGTAAGATGACCACACGTGCATTCATAAATGACGCATAGAAAAGATGGATTCCGCAACGTAACTGTTCTTAATAAGGCCCTTTATAAATAACTAATTTTCTTAGAAAAATGTGAGCTATGACTTCATTGTCGGTAGGTTACATACATATCAGAAATGCCTTATAATACCTAAACTGATATGCTCTTGGAAATTTTTTTAAAACTCAGTGAAGCAAATGCTACAATTATTCAAGATCTTAAAGTGAAGTGGCATCCCTCAGACCTACCCAAGTGACTGCATACCTGACTGACTGCTGGGGAGCCCTTTCATGCAGTTTTGGAGCCACACTCTTGCAGCCGGACAAACCTACTGAGGCCTACTCACCTGGTATGCAGCATGGAGGACCGTTGGGGGTAAGCCATCAAGCACTCCTAATACTAATGGGATTGCCTGATCGGCTACAGCAAACACTTATGGCATGGAGCCCTTTACGAAAAACAATGGAAGGCCAAATTCTTAGCCAACTTTGACGAGATCTGCAGCATTCTGGCTCCGGGTTGAATCCTGTACAAGTCTGCTGCAACCCCTAACACCTCCTGATATACAGGTGCTCGCAGCAGATTACCTTGAAGTCTGTCTTTCCTTCTGAGCCAGACACCCGTTTGGCGCAATGCCCCTCCACTCACCAGCAACTCTTGCTGCACAAATGAGCTATGCGGTTGTCCCAAACGCTCACCCTTCTTCTGAGCCGGGTGCCCATCTGAAAGGTTACTCTCCACCGCTGTCCATGCACCTAGGAAGACAACCGGATTCCGGAGAACCGTGGGACCATGACCCTGATGAGAGGGGATCGAGGGACACAATGCAAAGGCTCCCATTAAGGCCGCAGGCCAAAGACCTGCAGTACTATCGCAGCGTGGACCTACATGCTATCAGGCTGAAGAATATACTAAGCAGGCTGCATTACCTTGAAACGTGGAGGGGTGAACCCGGGCTTTACAATAAAATCTGGCATTGCGTGTGGTGTCAGATGATTCCTGAATAATATCCAATGCTCTTTCAAAGTCACATTTCTAAGGCTTAGCTTTAATTTGGTCCATTTTTGTTGTTTTACTTCCATTTTAGTCTTATTATTGTTTTGCTACAAACAGCCTGACAGTTAGCACTCCAAACAGCCATGTGGTATAGTGCCCTGAATATAATACGCTTTTACTCATTCTGATGGCCAACGTACCAAAGTCAGAGCAACCTTGATTCCTACCTGGTGGTCTTCTCCAAGACTGGTTACCATCCTTAGACCTAGCATGATGTTATACCATATTATTTTGCTTAACAAAATGTCAGTTACTTAGCCTAATTTAATTACTGCTTATACTTGCATATCTACTGACATAGTGCATGACCATGTTTATTATACAGAAATTGAGCAGTTTTATTCCATGTCATGATGTTGAGTGCTTTGCATTGCCGGCATTAGCTATTGTGGAATTACAGGCCTGTTGTAAACCTTTACAAAACAAAAATAAATACGGTACTTAATTTCAGCACAGCCATTTCCTTACTCTCCATATAACACCCACCTCCAGTCCGTCCTTTGTGATTTGCCCTGCATGGGAACATATCCCTAAGCAGGGTAAACTTCCTCAGGGATACCAGCATCTGAATGGTGTAATGTCAGTCACTCCATTCGAAACATCCTAGCCAGCTTTAGCAACTCTGGCTAAAGAATTTTCATAACAACTGCAGGACATGCTGAGACGTGGGCAAACTACTAGCACAATATATAGATGAGATTTTGTGCTCTATTCAAAGACTAATAGACAAAGTTTATTCCAGCTTCTCCTGCTAAAAAAATAAAAAATAATAAAAAAAATAATATATATAATGTGTTGTCAAACTGCACTGAAAAAAACCTGTTCGACATCTTACGATAGTGGTTATATTGCTTAGGCTGTTCATAAGGGATGCATATACCTGGTCTTTGAAAATAGCACAAAATCTCATCTATTTTGTGCTAGTAATTTTTTTATTTTTTTTAGCAAATGTAAAGTTTGAAAAAAAAAAAAAAAAAAACTATTTAAAATCCCCCCCTCACCCCACTTCTCAGCATGTCCCGCAGTTGCTATGAAAACTCTTTAGCCGGAGCTGCTAAAGCTGGCTAGGGTGTATCGAATGGAGTGACTGACATTACACCATTCAGATGCAAGCATGCTGGTGTCACTGAGGAGGTTAACCTAAACGGTGACTAGGGCTCTATAGCATTAGGAATACATATTTGTATTCCCAACGCTATAGTGTTCCTTTAAATATTAGTGGGCAGAAGTTCCCAAGGTTGAAACTCAGTGGAATACACTGAGACAGACAAATGGCTTGCTTAACATCCTGAGAAACATACCCCATAAGAAATGTAACTTTACCTATTTAGTCCGACCCAGAAAGACAAGGACTCATGCAAGTGTACCCCCAGTATTATTGTTATCATCATGTTATTATTTATATAGCGCCATCAGATTCTGTAGCGCTGTACAATGGGTGGACTAACAGACATGTAATTGTAACCTGACAACTGGATATACAGGAACAACGGGGAAGGAATGCCCTGCTCAATGAGCTTACATTCTAGAGCGAGTGGGGAATAGTGACACAAAAGGGTAAAAGTAGTGGTACGAAGTAGGTTGTTAGAAAAGTATTCACTGAGGGCTTAGTCGGTAATTTTTGACAATTGAAGGAGAAGAGTCATGGGGAGTGATGGAAAAAAAACTGCTAACAGTTTAATTGATATGCTTTCTTGAAGAAGTTTGTTTTGAATGATTTTTTTAATGAGTGGAGACTGGGAGAAAGTCTTACGGAGAAGTGAAGGGAGTTCCACAGAAGAGGTGCAGCATTAGAGGTGGGAGTACGGACAGAGGATAGACGTAGGTCTTTGGAAGACCGCAGAGGCCTCGACGGGACATACTTGTTTATTAGGGAGGATAGGTAGGTTGGAGCAGCATTATGTAGGGACTTGTAAGCAAGTACCAGAATTTTAAATTTAGCCCTATATCTAAGTGGAAGCCAATGCAGGGACTGACAGAGCGGGAAGGCGTGGGAGGCGCAAACGGACAAGAAAATGAGCCTCGCCGCCGCATTCATTATAGATTGCAGTGGTGAAATCTGGGAACACGTAA
>OW240913.1:131765465-131803966 GCA_933207985.1 Pelobates cultripes | reverse complement strand
TTTTTATTGGACTAACATAATATTTCAAAGAAAAGCTTTCAAGAGCGTTCCTCTCTTCCTCGTGTCTAAAACAATACTGATCAACCTTATAGAGTTTAACACTTAAAACAACTGATGTTAGAGAAGGGGAGGGGTGAGAGAGGTGTCATAAATAACAGAAGATGTGCCTGAAAGTGAAAGGTGCAGGTTGGCTGAGAATAACTTTTTACAGGCAGCAGGGAGACTACCTGTCATTCCAGGTACTCCCCCTGCTGGCACTGCTATGGACGGCTATTCCATCCATGTTATGGTAAAGTCCTCGCAAGGACCTCGTGATCACATGGCCCAGGAGGGCCGGATCAGCAGAAGTGGGACTGCCTGGTATGCCAGGTAAGTCCCCCCATCCTGATCGCAGGCGGGGGATCACCAGCGAGCAGGTAAGTCCCCTGTACGGCAGGGAGGTACTATTCCACCCGCTGGCATTTAGAGCCGCATCCCCAAGGATGGCATAGCACGCCCGCCGTCCTTAAGGGATTAAAAAAAAAAAAAAAAAGAAAACAGCAGAGCAGGGAATGCAAGTATAATACTGCTGATATGTATGTATATAAATTGATCCAATAAAGGTGAAATGAGAATATTGAAAAAGAACTATATACGACATTAAGATGTGTGTTTATAAAAAGTGTTGGTAGTGTGTGAGAAAGCCAGAGTCTACATTAAATCCTTAATTTTTGGTGTTAAAATGTGTGGTCATTTTCATCTCAAATGTCTTTCGTTCATTCGAGTCTTTGAAAGGTTCCCATATGAGGATTGGAAGGCATCAGATTTTTTAATTTTTGCTATATGTGTTTCGGAAATTATTTGATAAGTTTTGCGAGTTTAGCTGTATATTCCTAGTTGGGGTCCTTGTCCAGTTTGTTGTAGTAGTTTACATCGGACAACTGTCTGTTCCCTTCTGTAATGTAGTCCTGGGTGTTCATGACAACTACTGATCCACCTTTGTCAGCCAGCTTACATAGTTACATAGTTACATAGCTGAAAAGAGACTTGCGTATATCAAGTTAAGCCTTCCTCACATATGTTTTTGCTGTTGATCCAAAAGAAGGCAAAAAACCTAGTCTGAAATGCTTCCAATTTTGCAACAAACTAGGAAAAAATTCCTTCTTGACCCCAAAATAGCAGTCAGATGTCTCCTTGGATCAAGCAGCTATTACCCCACTAATTAGAAATTATATCCCTGTATGTTATGTTTTTGCAAGTATTTATCCAATTGCAGTTTAAACATCTTTATAGACGCTGACAAAACCACCTCTTCAGGCAGAGAATTTCATATCCTTATTGCTCTTACTGTAAAAAAAAAACAACAACTTTTCTTTGCCTTAGATTAAATCTCCTTTCTTCCAGCCTAAATGTGTGACCTTGTGTCCTATGTATAGCCATGTTTATGAATAGATTTCCAGATAAAGGTTTGTACTGGCCCCAAATATATTTATATAATGTTATCATAACCCCTCTCAGGCGCCGTTTTTTCCAAACTAAACAGATTTACATTTTTTAACCTTTCTTCTTAACTAAAATGCTCCAATTCTTTTATCAATTTTGTAACTCGTCTCTGCACTTTTTCTAGTGCCATGATATCTTTCTTTAGAACAGGTGCCTAAAATTGCACAGCATATTCAAGGTGTGGTCTTACCAGCGATTTATAAAGAGTCAAAATTACATTTTCATTCCAAAAATTTATGCCCCTATTTATACATGACAAAACCTTACTGGCCTTAACAACTGCAGATTGACATTGCATATTGCTGTTTAATTTGTTGTCTATAACAATTCCCAAATCCTTCTCGTGTGTGGTTATCTCTAATTCACTACCATTTAGGGTATAAATTGCTTGTGCATTCTTAATTTCATCTGCCATTTTAGTGCCCAGTCCCCCAATCTATCCAAATCCCTCTGCAGCAAAGCAATATCCTGCTTACATTTTATTACTTTACAAAGTTTTGTGTCATATGCAAACACTGATACATGGCTTTCAATGCCTATTTCAAAATCATTTATAAATATGTTAAATAAAAGCGGTCCCAAAACAGAACCCTGAGGGACACCACTTACCACTTTTGTCCACCGTGAAAATTACCATTAATGACAACTCATTGTACTCTATCCTTAAGCCAATGTTCTACCCAAGAACAAGAATATTCATCTAGACCAATTTCTTTTAGTTTGAAAACTAACCTATTGTGAGGAACTGTATCAAATGCCTTGGCAAAATCCAAGTAGATCACATCCACTGCAACACCCTGATCTGTACTTCTACTTACTTCTTCGTAGAATGCAATTAGGTTAGCTTAACATGACCTGTGTTTCATAAAACAATGCTGATTATTGCTAATAATGTTCTTCCCAATAAATTCCTGAATATTATCCCTTAAAAGCCCTTCAAATATTTTCCCAGTCACAGAAGTTAAGATCACGGGTCTATAATTTCCAGGCAAGGATTTTGAACCCTTTTTAAATATAGGAACAACATCTGCCTTCCTCCAATCCTCCGGTACAAACATTTTTAAAATTTTGCTTTTTGAGTTTATTTAAAAAACTACCATATTGTGATCACTATTTCCTAAATGCTCCCCTACTTGAATGTTGGTTAAAAGATCAACATTGTTTGTTATAACAAGATCCAGACAAGCATCCTTTCTAGTTGGTGCTTGTACCAGTTGTGACATAAAGGTGTAATTTAACACATTTAAAAACCTGGTTCCCCTTGCTGAAGTAATAGACCCTCTATCCCAATTTATGTCCGGGTAATTAAAATTTCCAATAATTAACGTGTTACCCCGATTTGCAGCTTTCCCAATTTGCTCTAACAGCTGTTCTTCCTCATTAATATTTACATTAGGTGGTTTATGACATATACCAACCAATAATTGATTTCCCTTTGTTTGCCCCAAGCAGATATCTACCCATAAAGCTTCCACATTTTCCTCGTCACACTCCCCATGCATAATATTTGACATTAACTCATGGTTGATGTGACGAGACCAATCTCGCCACATTGCATTGGAGAAGCCTGGTTGCTCACCTGCTGCCTCTGGACTATGGCCCCCTGTTAAAAGACTTTATTTCGCCTGCAGAAAAGCTGTGTTCGTGCTTTTCTGCCGGTTGTTCGGTAGATTCAATCTACCGAACAACCGCACGAATGAATAGACCACCTGGGAGCTGGAGTGTGCCGGCAATTAACCTCCTGAAGCTGCGGTTAAATGGTGGCTGGGTGGCCACCATTCGTATCCCGAACACGAGGTCGCGGCCATTTTAAACATACGAATGCACAGCGGTGTTCGCCCCTATTTTCATGGAACTAAAATCGGACACAGTTTTGCGCGAACACCGCTGAAGCCGCCGACCTCCCTTCTTGTTCGGTGGAAGTGCACGAACGGCCCGGTGTTCGGTAGTTTTGTTTGAATGTGTTATACCCCAGATAGGAATCCCATGGAGCCCATTCGTATGAAACTGACTGTAAAGACTTTGGCTCCATGGCGATTAAACTGTATTCGTGTGGTCTGAGCGCCATTCGCTTAATAATGTGCGCTCAGACCTGAGCTATCTGGGGATATGTTACATGTCTGTGTTTTATGTAATAAATGTTACTTTATGTATTTTAAAGTATAATACTGGTTTTGTGTCCCCACATGTGTAATGGAGTTTTGCCTTTGTCTTGGGAGATAATTGAGTTACTTCCCAATTATCTCCCAGGGCAGAGGGGAGGAAGCCAGGATGCATTGTGGGAATATACTGTGACTGTGTGTCCTATTTGTCTGCTTGTCTGTCCCTTGTCACAGTCTTCCATTTGGTCCCCTAGGGGAGTGTCCACCAGGTGGGAGACCTGCATAAATACTGGGCAGGTAGCCCTCATTAAACAGACCACTGCTTGACCCTCAACACGGAGCCTTGTCTCGTTCTTGGGGGGGATTCACTGTATGCTGTTAGAGACTGATTGCCAGGAGTGTAAGCTGATTGTCTGCTTTTCCTGTTCGTCTGCTAGCAGCTATTCGTATGGCTCCGGTTCGTGTGTTTGGAGTGCTGTATTGGATGCCGTTCGGGAGTTTGGAGCATTCACTTATTGGCGGTTCGTGTGTTTGGTGTTCTGCAGTAGCTGTGCCTGTATCTCTGGAAAGGGGGCCGATCGCCGAAACGTTTTTTCCCCCTTTTGTGCAAAACGGTCCGTTACAGTTGACATACAAACATAACCCACCACTCTTCTTGTTTTTCCTATCCTTCTTGATCACGTGGCCGCAATAGGTGCCTGTGTATCTGCCTGCAGGGGGACTGTCTGTGCTGACAGGCAGTCTCCCTGCAAGTGAAAAATCCTAAAATAAAGTAAGAAAAAAATTAATTAGTGTAAAAAAATAAAAAAATATGTTTATATATATATATATATATATACAATAAAGAATAAAGGGAGCACACTAGGACTACTTCTGAGTGGCAAAAAATGGTATTTACTGTATTATAAAATAATACATGTCCTGTGCAGAATACAGAAAATCTACGTTTCGACCCTCCTGGGGTCTTTATCAAGATCACAGTGATACATTACTATCTACAACAATATATACATGTAGGTGAAATAAAGCTTACCAATGAGATGATCAGACAGCCGGCGGGCTGAGGAACCCGGAAGTGAGAGACCCACGTGAGAGCGTGCATGTGACGTGCGTGAACGTGCATGTGACTGGGTTGCCGAGCAACCTTAGAAACAAAGCATCAACTCCATTCACACTGAGAATTAGAATCAAAGAGATGCATGCTAGTTATGGAGGAAATACTAACTATGATCACCAAGATAGAATCGATCTGATAGTGAACTAAGTATAGTGAAAGTGAACGAAAAATCTATAAGTGTAAAAAAATGTGAACAAAATGTGACATGTACAGAACAGATCGATAAATCTCTGAGGTGTGGTACAACTAACTTTAAGCAAAGCTATATATCTTATAATAATATATATCCAATAGTTATATATAATACTATTGGGGAATAAAGAGATAATATATAAATCTATATGGTAAACCTTGTAATTAAAGGAGGAGCATCATAACTAATAATATCAATTAACTACTATTGACCAATATAGACAGGGAACACTCCGCCATAATTATAAAGTTAATCTTCATAATACTAGACACAATCTCTAAGTGTCTTAACCAAACTTTACATGTTAACTATACAATTAACGTATGAACTCAAAACTATATTTAGTGGTCAAACAACATATCTAGTATTTTGCAGAAACAGACCAAACGATAAAAAATAGAAACTGTCTATTCAGATGGTAGTAGCACACAATATGCTGCAATGTAAATGGCAAAATGCCATTGATAATGAATCCTATATACAGGAAGAAAGATTTAAGTCCCAAAAATACCATACAGATATTAAGAGAGATGATTTTACAGAAACATTGAAAGAACCAAGTGTTCATTAAGTCCTTTTGGAGTCACTGTATCTAGATGATAGATCCAGTAGGCTTCGCGTTGAAGTAATAGCTTAGATCTGTCACCTCCTCTCGGTGGAACTGGAACATGGTCAATAGCTGTGAAACGAAGAGTAGGCAAATGGTGTTGTGCTATTAAAAAATGTTTAGCCACTGGTTTGTCAGTTCTTTGATCTCTGAAGGCAGTTGTAATCCCAGACCGATGTCCCCTAATCCGATCCCTTAAAGTCATGTCAGTTTTCCCGACATAAGACAGTCCACACGGATATGTGATCATGTATACCACGTGTGTGGTCATACATGAAATGTAATGGTTAATAGGGATTCTCTTCCCACTATGTGGATGAACAAATGTAGCTCCGGTTAGCATATGGCTGCATGTGACGCAGCCACTGCATCTATAACAACCCTTTTTTTGGATTTTGGGCATCTTAGCATAGCACTGTCGAGGATCATTTTTCACCAATAGATCCCTAAGGTTGAGATTACGTCTGTAACTGATGATAGGATTGGTTTTGAATCTATCAGAAAGATTCTGATCTACCTGAAACATGTTCCAATGTTTGTATATACATTTTTTAAGGAACGGAGTTGCCGTGTTGAATGTAAGTGGAAGAAAGATATTATTCTTTTTCCTGGGATTCATGATGTTGGTTTGATTGAATTTATTCCAAGCATTCTTTTTAGCTTTTTCAAGAGTCCTAGGGTGAAAGCCTCTTGCCAGAAAGCGATCCCAGACCTCTTGAAGCTGATGTTCGCGGTTGACTGGGTTGCTGTTATATCTCATAACCCGAAGGAATTGTGAGATAGGTAGTGAGTCCTTAACATGCTGAGGGTGAAAGCTGGTCGCAGATAATAAAGTGTTCCGATCTGTAGCTTTTCTAAACAGAGTAAAGCCCAGGTGGTTTTCGTCTCTGTACAGCTTGACATCAAGAAATTCAATGCTATGCTTGTTCCAATTGAGTGTTAGCCGAACTGGAATAGGTAACATATTAGTCTGCTGAACCATATTTTCAAGAGCTGTTATAGTACCTTCCCATATTATAAAGATGTCGTCCACAAATCTAGCATATTTTATTATGTGTGATTGATATGCATGTAAAATATATTTCTGTTCAAACCAATACATGAAGCCATTGGCATAGGCTGGTGCCATGGCTGCACCCATGGCAGTCCCGGAAGTTTGTAAGTAGAATGTATCCTCAAATTTAAAATAATTACACGATAAAGCAATATCCAACCATTCCATAAGATATGGGATATAAGGACCCTTGTACATATCATCATTGGCCAAGATCTCAGCAATGGCTTCAATGCCTTCTTTCTTAGGTATTATAGTATAGAGGCTTTGGACGTCCATGGTAGCCAAAATAATTTCTTTATCCCTGAGGTCAATGTTCTGTATCTGACTGATGAAATGTTGTGTATCATTTAAACATGTTGGTGGTTTTCTTATACTGCTATTAATATAATGATCAACAAATTGGGCTATCGGCTCAATTAATCCACCTTTCGCGGACACAATTGGACGACCTGGTGGTCGTTCTAGGTCCTTATGTATTTTTGGTAACGTGTACATAACCGGATGTTTGGGGTACTTAACAAATAGAAATTTAGCAGTGTTTTCATCGAGATACCGATGCAATAGTCCTTCATCAATAAGTTTTTCAATCTTCTTCTGAAATTTTGCAACTGGGTCAAAGGTGAGTTTTAGATACGTAAAGGTATCAGACAGCTGACGTATGATTTCTTTCCTATAATCCTCATATGTTTGTATGACAATGGCACCACCCTTGTCGGCTGGCCGGATTATAATGGTGGGATCTTGAATCAAATCCTTTAGTGCTGCATGTTCATCTTTAGAGAGATTATCTCTATAGTCAGATGGTGTTGTCACAATGGGGCTTATCTCATGTCGTAAGACCTGCATGAAGGTCCTAATCGAAGGGTTAGGTGTAAAAATATCTTTTATTGCGATTCGGAAAAATATGTGTCTTAGTGGGGTTATCATCCTTCCTTATTTCATTACTGTATAGCGTTCTTTGTAATTTATACAGATCAATGGCCATATCAAATTTCCTAGGTTTAGCGACCGGTATAAACGTAAGTCCTTTTTGTAAGAGCGAGATGTGGTTATGGTCCAAAATCTTATTTGAGAGGTTAAATATAGATGTTATCTCCGTTGTCTGCAAGGTTTTCCCATGGCTCCTATATTTCTTGTGACCCTTTTGTCCACGTCTAAGGTGTCTCTTATATCTCTTCGATTTTGTTCGCTGATATTGGTTGAACGTGGCGGATCGTTTGGATGTACTCCATCCTTTAAAAAAGGAACCAGTTTTTCTGCTTGAGACTCAGCCCTCTTTTCCCCGTCTGAGGCTGATTCACCTGAACTAATGTCCACTGTTTGTAAAGCAGGCTTTCTTATGCGTGTCCTAAACCTAGGAACAGGGCTACGTGTATCTGATCCACTTAACCAGCAGTAAACCTGATGAAATTTGTAATCATGATTTACCTTCTCAATCTTGACTTTTTTTTAAACGAATTAATTCATTTTGATATTTTTGTATTTCATCCTGAAGTTTCAGCATAAATTCAGTAGATGGCGTAGCTTGTAAAGCAGTAACATGAGTAAGTTCAAATTCCTGTATTGATTTTTTTAACTTGGAGTAATTCTGTCCCAACTTCTTCAATTACTATTACCATCCAGTCCAAGGAGCATTTATTAGAAATATTCATCCATTTCTTACAGAAATTAGGATTCTGTCTTCCTATAGTTGGCGCATTTTTTATGCGAAAGCCCCTTGGTATCCGTTTGGATCTGTAGTAGTCGGACAGAAAAACACCATGCAAGTCCAGATCCACTTCTCTTTTTTTCAATCTAGATAGATCGTTATACAGGTCTTTTGCTGTGTGTATGTGGGGTAGGTCTTGCGAGCTACGTGGCCATAATACCGAGAGTGCTTGTTCCTCCGAAATAGACAAAGTTTCCGCTGTTTCTGCTAATGCTCCAGCTTGGTTTAGGAAATCCTCCATAGTAAATGGATCCTGATGGGGCTGAAAATCACTATTTAGGCGATAAGCCTTTTATATAGTATGGGGGTGCTCATGCAAGTGCCACGCTAGCACTTTCCAAATACACAGTAAAATAATAGATAGGCAAGGCACTCCTCCTCGAGCTTATTTAAGCAGATTCAAAAATTGCCTAGGTGCAATCCCGCGTAAAATATACAATAAAGAATAAAGGGAGCACACTAGGACTACTTCTGAGTGGCAAAAAATGGTATTTACTGTATTATGAAATAATACATGTCCTGTGCAGAATACAGAAAATCGACGTTTCGACCCTCCTGGGGTCTTTATCAAGATCACAGTGATACATTACTATCTACAACAATATATACATGTAGGTGAAATAAAGCTTACCAATGAGATGATCAGACAGCCGGCGGGCTGAGGAACCCGCAAGTGAGAGACCCACGTGAGAGCGTGCATGTGACGTGCGTGAACGTGCATGTGACCGGGTTGCCGAGCAACCTTATATACGTATGTGTGTATATATCTATATAATTTTTTAAAAATATTTTTATTTATATATAGGTATGTATGTATGTGTATATGTATATATATAGTGATATATACGTATATAGATATATATATATATTATTTTGCTCTACGTGTATTTTGATATATATATATATATATATATATATATATATTTATTTCACAATACAGTTAGAACGAAATAACACACATCTATATATTTTTTAATTTTATTTTTTAATGTATTTACATATTTTTTTATTATATATATATATATATATTTATATAACAATAATTTTATATATATATATTTAATCAGTATCAGTCTACGTGTAATTTGATATTAATATATATATATATATAATTATATATATTAATAGTAAAATACACCTAGACAGTGTACCTGTGTGTGTGTGTGTGTGTGTGTGTATATGTATGTGTATGTGTGTATATATATATATATATATATATATATATATATATATATATATATATATATATATATATATATATATGATCTAAGTATATATTAATTTTTTTTTTACACTTTTTAATTTATTTAATTTTATTTTCAGCCAGCAGGGGGACCACCTGTCATTACAGGCAGCCCCCCTGCTGGCAATGCAGGAGGCAGCTACCCCGGCCATGTGATTGTGGGGTCCTCGCAAGGACCCCACTCTCACATGGGGGCAGTGGTGTATCCTGGTTTGTGCTGCCCTAGGCAGGACAAAACCAGGCTCTGCCCCCCGCCCACCCCCACCCAACCCCTTCCCCTACCACCTTCTAAATACACACACAGTCAGACACAAACACACACACACACACAGTCAGACACAAACACAGACACAAACACAGTCAGACACATACAGACACAAACACAGTCAGACAAAAACACACAGTCAGACACAAACACACACACAGTCAGACACAAACACACACACAGTCAGACACAAACACACAGACACATACACAGACACAAACACAGTCAGACACAAACACACACACTCACAAACACACACAGACAAACACACACACAGTCAGACACATACACACACACAGTCAGACACAAACACACATTAACTTTTTTTTTATTATTTAAATCCCCCCCCAACCTCCTTACCTTTTGGGAGTGCTGGGGGGGGGGGGTGGTGGTCCTGTGGGTCAGGTGGCTGCAGGTCGGGCATGTGGGCTGGCAGGCGGGCGGCTGGCGAGGGAGCACTTCCTATGAGCTGCTCAGCTGTGTTCAGCTCGCTCGCGCGCCGGCTGCAGAGTGAGGCTGGGAGCCGGAAGATGACGTCATCTTCCGGCTCCCAGCCTCACTCTGCTGCGCGAGGGAGCTAGCACACAGCTCATAGGAAGTGCTCCCTCGCCAGCCGCCCGCCTGCCAGCGCCGCCCGCCTGCCAGCGCCGCCCGCCCGCTCGGGATGTCAGTTAGCCGCGAGGCTAACTAGGCATTTGGGGGGCGGCGTTTTTTGCCGCCCCCTGAAAAATGCCGCCCAAGGCAAATGCCTTGTTTGCCTCGCGGCTAATACGCCCCTGGCCGGGGGGCTTCCAGGACGTCGGACGTGCCGCGGGGGGCTCCCTGGTAGTCCCCTCCCCCAACCGCGATCGCCGGCATGGGATCGCCGGCGACCGGGTAAGTAGGAAAAGACCGGAGGGCGTACTATTACGCCCGGCGGAGTTTAGAGCCGCTTAGAATAGGGCGTAATAGTACGCCCTCCGGTCTTAAGGGGTTAAACTAGCTGAAATATTAACCCATCCCTCTTCCCTGGTAAAGCATATATCACTTACTTAAAGGACCACTATAGTGGTCTGTGGGTTCCCCCGACCTTCAGGCACCCTCTCCCGCCGGGCTCTGGAGAGAGGAAGGGGTTAAAATCTTACCTTTCTCCAGCGCCAGGCAGGGAGCTTTCCTCCTCCTCTCCTCCTTCCTAGTGATGTCATCGGCTTAATGCGCATGCGCGGCAGGAGCCGCGCGCGCACTCAGCCAGTTCATAAGAAAGCATTTACAATGCTTTCCTATGGACACTGGCGTCTTCTCACTGTGATTTTCACAGTGAGAGGCTCTAGAGGCTGGATTAACCCTCAGTGTAAATATAGCAGTTTCTCTGAAACTGCTATGTTTATTTAAAAAAAAAAAAAAAATGGTTAACCCTAGCTGAACCAGGCACCCAGACCACTTCATTAAGCTGAAGTGGTCTGGGTGCCTAAAGTGATTCTTTAATCCCACCTTGATCGCATGCAATACAATATATTTTCATGCCAAACTCCTTCAAAATGCTTGGAAAGGGTTGCAATGAACATTTGATCAATATCTTGGCAATCTTGATAGTACAGTGGATGAACCCAAATGCCTCTACCTCAAAATGCTCCACTGCAATCAATGTATGAGCATCTTGGACGTAAAAACCCAAGGGAGGAGTACAGAATATTTGATAGAGTCCTAACCTCAACATATGAGGAAAGGGATTTAGGGGTGATTATTTCTGATGACTTAAAGGTAGGCAGACAATGTAATAGAGCAGCAGGAAATGCTAGCAGAATGCTTGGTTGTATAGGGAGAGGTATTAGCAGTAGAAAGAGGGAAGTGCTCATGCCATTGTACAGAACACTGGTGAGACCTCACTTGGAGTATTGTACACAGTACTGGAGACCGTATCTTCAGAAGGATATTGATACCTTAGAGAGGGTTCAGAGAAGGGCTACTAAACTGGTTCATGGATTGCGGGATAAAACTTACCAGGAAAGGTTAAAGGATCTTAACATGTATAGCTTGGAGGAAAGACGAGACAGGGGGGATATGATAGAAACATTTAAATATATAAAGGGAATCAACACAGTAAAGGAGGAGACTATATTTAAAAGAAGAAAAACTACCACAACAAGAGGACATAGTCTTAAACAAAGGTTTAAAAATAATATCAGGAAGTATTACTTTACTGAGAGGGTAGTGGATGCATGGAATAGCCTTGCAGCTGAAGTGGTAGAGGTGGAGTTTAAGCATGGGTGGGATAGGCATAAGGCTATCCTAACTATAAGATAAGGCTAGGGACCAATGAAAGTATTTAGAAAATTGGGCAGACTAGATGGGCCGAATGGTTCTTATCTGCCGTCACATTCTATGTTTCTATGATATGTGTGATTTATCAGGTTGAGAAAATCGATTTTACCTCTCGTATACTTTTTTGTGTTTGTTCTGTTCTTACTTTTTCAATTGAATTTTTTCCCATCACCTCCATTTCCTATACATTCTGTGTTTTTTCCATTTTTCTCCCTATAGGTTGCAGAACTGTTCACAGATAACTTTGATTATCAGACAAGGGACGATTTTGTCCGTGGCATTTTAGTAAATGAAGAGGTGAGGCATCTGTACTAGTATATTAAAAGATGTGCCCTTTTCTGTGCTCTGATTACATTTGTAATTATCTTTATGTCTGTGTGTAGATCTTAGGAAATCAGATCCACCTTCATGTAACCCAAGAAGAGTATGGTGCCCGGGTATCCAACCTGCTGATGTATGAAGCTGTGACCTTAGATATCCTTTGCCGCTGGCTCTACCCTCTTACCCCAGAAACAAATTTCACTGACCAAGAGTCCCAGTGTTGTACACACGCCCGTCATAATATATACCGAGGGTCAGAGGTTAGCCGAGGCCATGGTAGCACTCTGCGAGAAAATGTGCTGATTGGGAGCAATACCACTATTGGAGCAAACTGCAACATCAGCAACACTAGCATTGGAAGAAAATGCAGTATCGGTAAGAGGGAAGTGAGAGTATAATGATTGGCTAGTGAAGCAGAGAGTGAGCAGTAAAAGTGAGTAGCAATCAGAGTGGAAAGTGAAGAACTCAGATTTGTTTAATGTATGTCATTACAACATTGGTTTAATGTACACTTGTGCAAAAAAATCATTTCGGCCTTAAATGAAACTTTTAATCCACAACAGAACAAATCTGCTTGTTCAGGGAATCATTTATGTGAACACATTGATTAGTTTGTGTGTGGATTAAAAGGTTTTGTTTTGGTTGAATTTATTCAATTCATTTTGTAAAATTATATAAATAAAATACAGACCCATGTTTTCTGTTGCCTCTGTTTATTCTCAACAAATTGCTATTTAGTGAATATACCTCTGAATTAGTTAGTCTTATGGAAAATAATGAGGATGTGCTTAAGAATGCAATGGATTAAGCATTGTAAAGCCATATTTATTTTTTAAATTGTTTTTTTTTTTAAAGAATTCAGGCACCCACACATCTCGTGCAGAATGCAGTTTAGATGAAACACTAGTATTCAGCCTACAAATTATCTAGTGGAACTTTGTCAACAAATTACTACACAAAAAAGTACACATGTTGGCAAGTTCCTAGTAAGAGTCTCCTTTTGCTCTTTCTGACAGGTGACAGAGTTACTTTGGAGAATGTGTACATCTGGGATGGGGTTCACATTGAAGATGATGTCACTATCAAAACGTCAATCATTTGCGACAATGTGATTGTAAAAAAAAGGGTGCAGATAAATGCCAACTGTGTCCTAACTTCTAAGGTAATGGAATGAGCATGTGGATGTGAAGGTAGCAGTCTATAGTTAAACCAAACTTCACCAGGTTCTCAAAGTTAACTTATATTTCAATCTTGCCTTCAGGTGGTTGTGGGCCCAGATCTGCAGATCCTAGAGAGTACAGTAATTTCTTTACATCATCCAGATGAGGATGAAGAGGATGAGGATGAATTTAGTGACGATGCAGAACATGGAAAACTAAAAGAGATTTCAAAGGTCAAAGGTAATAAAGCTGCCATTGAGTTAAGGCCTGCATAATGTTCTATATGAGTCTTTACCAAACCTGGAAAGCTGACTTCAAACAATTTACTGATTACTGCTGGCTCTTGGTGTTTATAATGAAGTTTTGGCATTTTGTGCAGATGTATGTGAATATATAAAATTGCCTTACAGAGTAAAGCCCAGCTTTCTTTTTTGAAGCTATTATAAATTTTTTTGAAGCTATTATAAATACATCGGACACTTGCAATGTAATTTTGAGGGAATGTAAACTTTTTATTGTTAATGTGGGAAAGCTAAATGCTTTTATTTTTTCCATACCCCAGTTTGTTAAATCATAATATATGTTACTCAAATCTGGCACTGGTTAAATATCTCATGTTTTTCTAAAGGTTTACGGTAAGTAGAAATGTTGTATTATGATATACTAAACATTATGAATACACCTTAAAAGGACATTATAGTCACCAGAACAACTACAGCTGAATGTATTTGTTCTGGTGAGTAGAATCATTCCCTTCAGACTTTTTGCAGTAAACACTGTCTTTTCAAAGAAAATGCAGTGTTTGCATTACAGCTTAGGGATAACTTCACTGGCCACTCCTCAGGTGGCTACTAGAGGTGCTTCCTGGGGCAGTGCTGCACACTGTGCAACACTGCCATTCAGTCTGTGCAGCACTGAAATTGAGTGTCTACACTCTCTGCATATAGACACTGAAGTTTACTCATAGAGATGCATTGATTTAATGTATCTCTGAGGAGATGCTGATTGGCCAGAGCTGGGCTTGATTTGTGTCGGCTCTGCCCTTGATCTGCTTCTGTGTCAGTCTCAGCCAATTATATGGGAAAGCATTTTAATTGGCTCAGAAAATCACTTCTGATGATGTCAGCCAAGCAGGCAGATCAGAGGCAGTGGCTGCAGACTTGAATACAAGTAGGATTTTACTAAATATAGGAAGGGTGTATGAGGGGGGCAGGGAGGCTAGATGTTTTAACCCCTTAAGGACGGCAGGCATGCTTGGGGACCCAGCTCTAAACGCCAGCAGGCCGCATAGCATGTCCATGCCGTCCTGGCCACTTACCTGCTCACCTGGCATCACGATCACATGGACGGAATAGCCATCCATAGCAGTGCCAGCAGGGAATGACAGGTAGTCAAAACAGTTTAAAATAAAATAATATATACTTAGATCATATATAATATATATGATCTAAGTATGTGTGTGTATGTGTGTATATATATATATATATATATATATATATATATATATACACATACACTAAGTGTATTTTAATATAATAATATTTATATATAGTTATATAAATATCAAAATACATGTAGAATATTAATTATATATATATATATATATATATATATATATATATTATAAAGTAAATAAATATATAAATACGTTAAAAATAAAAAATAATAAAAAAAGTGTAATTTTGTTCTAACTGTATTTTGATATTAATATATATTGATATCAAAACACACTTAGAACGAAATATATACACTTAGAATGAAAACTATATACTTAAGGATATACTTTATAATTTGTCATTATTCTGCCACTGTGGGAGCAATATCTAATAAATATCTAATTTACATGTATGGTGGAACAATATTTAATAAACACATATAGCTGATTCCTAATTAATTGGGTCTTAGGTTTAGTTAATGCTGTTAACACCACGATATGACATACTAGTGATTATTGCTAAAATAGTGATTGATGGATTGAAATGAAAAATGAGCTAATATGTCTATTTATAATTGAATCTTGAGTCTTAGAATGACTCTGTGACATATACCCTCTGTTTTATAATGTAGATGCATTTTTGAAATTAAGGCCATTTCTCTCTATCAGATAACTACTAAGTTGATTTTACTCCCAATATATTATCTGGCTAGTATATACCTGATTAAAGTAGGCAATGGATCTTTAAGTGGAAGCCTTTAAGCTGACGGACAACCTGTACTGCATTTGTATGCAGTCAGGGTGGTCGCGTCACCATAGTGACAGCTAACGCTGTATGTGTACATGTGGTTTCCAGTGAGACAAGCCCCTAGAAGGAGGAGGGCGCGATCGGCTTATAGCCACGCCTCCGGCTAATGCCGATTGGAACACGTAACTGTATGGGCGGGGCTTCTCCCGATATAAATTTACCCTCCCTTTTTCAGCCGTGCCAGGAGCTCTTGATAAAGGCGTGTGACCACGCCGAAACACGCGTCGAGCGTTTGCCGTTTGTTTGTTTTTATTACTGGGGGATGCAAGCAGTGATTTAGTCACTTAATGCTGGGGGACTCATTTGGAGTATTTACTCAGACTACTTAGTTAAAATTTTCTTTGTAATAATAGTTAGTAGCATCATTAGGAGATTCATTATTAGAATCACTTAGACTGTTTAGCCAGCGACCTATAGCGTTAGGCTGCCTCGAAGCAGCAATGTGTAGTGTCTATAGGAGCTAGCTTTGGCGAGTGCAGATATAGATCTTTTTGATTTTTTACATATTTAAGTGGTTTTTTGTTCCTGGGAGGGATGCTTTTGTCTGGTGGTTGCCTCTATATATACATAGGGATTGAATCCTTAATCCATCCTACTATTACTATGAGACACCTGCACACTAACCCCCAGGATTACTTTGTTTAATCATTTCTTTAGATCTATCTATATATCTGGGCTCTAATTTGTCTATTGAGATATTCTCTTCACTAAGTGAATAATCATTTATACTACTCTATTTAAGTACTAAATACTAAGTAGCATATTATATATACAGTGTCTCTCAGCTCCTTTCTAGACTCTTTTTTTTCATTTGCAACATTTTAGACAAGTTCTATGATAGACTGATTATATATGGACACTATTTACTTAAGTCTAAAGTGTATGCTTTGACAATATATTAGAGCCTATGGTAATTTATGTGGATTTACCTCTATATAGCTGGGATATTTTTAGATCCCTGCAGATTATGGGGATTTTTTCTCTAGAGGAGTGGCTTTGTGGTATTTGACTGAATACATATTGTACTATACTGAACTCTTTACTATAATTTTCAGTGCAGATATCTTAGCCACTCCATTACTGAGGATATCCATATTGCATCTACCCAGTTTTTACTTCACTTGTTTTTTCACAAGTGTTTCACTATTATCACACTTTATTTATTTTTTGTTTTGCCTCAAGACGGCTTAATAAAGGTTATACCTAATAATTATTCTAATAGTTTAGAGATATCATTTAGTGAAGTGGATGTCCAACTTTTCCATCCTTAGTGGAACAACCATTTCACTTTAACCTTTTCTTTTACTTTAAACTATTTTGTGGGGTTCATGCCCCTTGATATCTCTGTAACCCTCTCTGGGAATTTTTGATGTGCACTTAGTCCACCTCTAATATTTCCTTTCTTGTTTTATATATATATATATATATATATATATTTATGTAATAGTTTTACATAATTGTCATTTTATTAATTACAATTTGCAGGACCTGCCTGATGACCCAGGCAGAAAGTCCAGAGAATTTAATTTGCTATATTTAACCGTGTAACTTTCCAAGACACCTTAAAACTTGTACATTGGGGGTACTGTTTTACTCGGGAGACTTCGCTGAACACAAATATTAGTGTTTCAAAACAGTAAAATGTATTACAACGATGATATCATCAGTGAAAGTGATGTTTTTTGCATTTTTCACACACAAACGGCACACTGACGATATAATTGTTGTGATACGTTTTACGGTTTTGCGTTCAGCAAAGTCTCCATAGTATAACAGTACCCCTCATGTACAGGTTTATGGTGTTTTCAAAAGTTACAAAATCATATACAAGGCTTGCGTTTTAGTTTTTTCACATTGAAATTCGCCAGATTGGTTATGTTTCCTTTGAGACCGTATGGTAACCCAGGAATGAGAATTACCCCCATAATGGCATTCCATTTGCAATAGTAGACAACCAAAGTTATTGCAAAGTGGGTATGTCCAGTCTTTTTTAATAGCCACTTAGTCACAAACACTGCTGTCTACCATATCTAGTTCCATATGCATTGCTGGAGCTTAGGGGTCCCTGGAGAATTTGCTTATTGCTGCTGTTGCTTTGGAATTACACAAGAGCAAATATTGGTATAGGTAAATAGTGTTTAGAATGCCCCTAATAAAGTTGGCTGGGGTTGTGTTTGTTGCTGCCATCCAGCAGATATCTCTTTAGTTAAGTTCTTAAGTTTTGTGTTTTCATATTTCATTCTACCTTTAGATCAAGTAAGGTTTGTCAATTGTATTTAGTAACATGTTTTCTCTTTATAGTATACAACAAAGATGAAGTTGGATCAGAAGGTAAAGGATATGTGTGGAAATCCTCAAAGATGACAGAGGATGAAGAATTGGATCTGCAAATAAGTTTGTGGGGTAAGTACAGAAGAACTTTCACAGGAGTAGTTGGACATTTCAAAACCTATAGAGGGTTCTTCAGGAATCCTAATGTGAACATTTTATAATTGTACACATAATCAAATGTATTTTGTCCAGTTATATGGTGCTATTTTTAAGAATATACAATAACTCTCCCATACAAGATTTTCTTTGTGTATTTTTAACTACAGGCCTTACTTTGACCACTGTGGAAGACAGTGACAGTGAGAGTGAGAAAAGTGTTGGGTCAGAGTTGATAGATAGTCGCACAGTTTCCCCAGTGCTTGATGATATTAAAGGTAAGCATTTTCTCTTGCACTTCATGAAAACAGTTGATGAAATCTACATGTGGGGAACTATGATGCCCCTTTTTGATGCTGGTGTATGTAGATTTTGTGCAGTCTATTATATTACTATTATTAATAGTTTCTAGTGTACTGCTATATTTGTTTCACTTTGATATCGTATTAAATATCTTGCAAATATATGTATAAATGGGTCTGTTCTCTCTTATTTTTGGAATTCTTTATCATTAACATCAGCAAAATAGTACTCCATATAAATTTGTAAGTTGTAATAGATAAGTTTTAAACATAATACAAAAGACATTAAACATATCTAAGAAAAGACACTAAAGATAAAGAGAAGAGCGGGAGGAGGGGATACATGTTGATGCCTTTATCCATATTATCACTATATTCCATGTGGAAAAAACAAGATATGTACAGATCTGATGAGTATCTTGGGTCATGAGTATAAATTTATCCATTAACGTGCAATCCACCAACTATTCTGAACCTTAGTCGCAGAGAGTACGTTATCAGATCCTTTAATGGTGCGTCACCAAATATAGCCAGTTGGTCATTCCGGCTTATCAATCAGAAAAGCAGAATTTGTTTGAGATAGTGGCCTTTTGTTAGTTGCACAATGATATATTTTTCTTGCTTACCCTACCGTCTTTGCAACAGCACCACATCCTTTTTTGTTTGTATACAATGCTCTTTTTATGTCCTGGTCCTTCATTAAGTATTGGACTTGCATAAGGAATTATGCACTGTATAGAGTTCACACGCTGACCTTACCCTAAGTTAATAAGTCTAAATCTGTAGTCTTCACTTTGTGTCGTTTTTTTTTACTGTTTCCCAAACCTGCTGTAAAAGTTCTGACTTTTAGATTTCCAGTCCTCTCTCTGGAAACTCATTATTGCATGTATTATAGCTGCACCAAAAACACTAGTGCCTAACCACTGTGTAAGGTTCATGTCACCAAATTGCACAATTATTTAAACCACTTCTGGTCACCATGTGCAACAAGGTTCAATAATCCAGGTGGCTTAGACAAAAAGGCAATATGGTAGTCAACCTGTGATTTCTGTAAATGGCTGCCAATGAAAGTGCAAGCTTTGAAGTCAGATGAGATGCTGCTGTCTTTGGGCAAGTCTGACTTAACACCAGACCTTGACTAAGAAGGGATTAGGTGTGTGAGTATGGGAAATAGTTGTAAGAGTGACAATAGATTAATTAATTTATTGACTGGCTAAACACACTCTCACAGAGAATTAAATCCTCATCTGTAAACAGATGGTTTGTCAGTGAATTAATACCAAGCATGATGCCTCTGGGCACAGATAACAATAGTCTCTTCTACAGTGTTATGATCTCAGATTCCACCTTATTCTTCCCACTTGTTTAGACTGGCTCACAGTGACATTAAATATTCCATGAGAGCACACTCAAATAGCACAAACGTAGCCATTTACTAAGTTAAAATGATGAGGTTGGACCTGGAGCTCCTCCAAACTGAGGTGCAAATGGTTTCCTAGTGTCCTATTCTTAAGACCTCCAAAATTTTAAGCAATAGCAAAAAATAGATAGGACTTTGCGCATTCTAATAAACAACAAAGAAAATCCAGCAGACCACAATACACCTGCTGAGAAGACTTTAATGGAAAACAAGGAATTATGTACACTCTGAAGGAGTAATCTCCAAATTCCCAGATTCACCAAGGTCAATTCAGAAACCACTGCCACTTAAAGGCATTCATAAAGCCATTTCCCATATTCTCCATTTAGCTGAAACACCCAGGGCAGATCTTTGTAGTTATTCATATTCTACTCATACATTTCAGTATTATCCACCCAAACCTATCAAACCATGGATGGTAATGACAGGCAGTAAGGTCTGGTCTTCCACGCTCTGAGCCTATCACTGCTACCAAAAGTTGGACGTATTGTGAAGCGGAGGGGCTGGGCTTTGGATGCCAAGAACAGATCTTTTTATTTACCATATTTACTCGCATCTAATGCACCATCAAATTTAATGCACACCTCAATTTTTAAAACCTGGAAGCTGAAAAAAGTTTTTTTGCTGGCGAATGTAATGCGCATTTATACAATAAGATACTACTATAAATTATCGAGCTACAATTAAAATGTTTATTGCCATATACCATAGTAACATTGATGGTATTTCAATTTTAGTGTGACATGTTAAGTGGAAATTTGTCTGTGTGAATTCACCAGTTTTAATCCGCCTGTGTGAATTCACCAGAATATTTAGAATTTTGTCCCAAATGTAATGCGCCATCAAATCTAATGCACATTTACATTTTAGAAACTTTATTTTTCCAAAAAGGTGCGCATTCGATTCAAGTAAATATGGTATTCATTTATAGTCAAGGCTGCTTATTGATTATTTGCACTATGATCACCACAATGAGCTGTAGTTGTCATGGCTCTTAGTGACCCTCTTAATAGACATATCTTAGTTACAGCATCTCTCTTTATCAACCATATATTTACCAATTCATATTTTTTCTTTGTACATGGAGTCAGTTGTTATTTACATCTATTATTTCTGTGGGTGGGTGGCGAGTCTTAATGTTTGGGAATCCCATCTGCCCCTAATTACAATACTTTTGTGATACAGTGTTTCAGAATGAAGTTGTTGGAACGTTACAGAGAGGTTTGGATGAGAACATTTCTTGTGATAATCTGGTGTTAGAAATCAACTCATTGAAGTAAGTAGGAAGAAAATTGCAAATTGTGGCATATAAATACATTTTTATTTTATTTTTTTACCAATTTTAATGTGTCATTGCCCTACAGGTATGCTTATAACATCTCCCTGTCAGAGGTAATGCAGGTGTTGTGTAAAGTGACCCTGGAGTTCCCTTTACTGCAGCTGGATGTGGAACTTGACACTAACCCATATTTCAGCTCTCTTCTCCCGGTGAGTGTTTACTGCTTATTATCTGTGCCCTGTCTGAAAGTTATTCCTACACACACTGATCCTAACTGCATCCTCTTTCTTTCCCTCAGCTAATGAAGAGATGGACACCAGTATTTAAAAATTATATAAAGCGTGCTTCAGATCACCTATGTTTTTTAGGGGCCGTTGAGGAATTTTTTTTGGATCACGAGTCTCTCTGGGCTGCTATTGCAAAGGTAAGAAATTGTATTGTAATTGAAGATATATATTTTTTTTTTTTATCTTTGGTAAATTTGTATCTGTTTGTATTCGTATTATTAAGAAGGTAATTGTGTTTTAATTTTATAGTTGTATAGTGAAATTACATCCCTTACAATTTTAACAGCAGTTTTAGGCGACTTGGAATTGTGCATTACTGTTGTAGTTGCCATTTTTTTCATACACCATCTTGATCTGGAAAATTGCACATCCCACTGGTATTCAAAACATACCGTACTTAGATTTGGCAAATGTTTAACAAAATAACGACAACAAGGGCTTGGCTCATGAGCAATAGCCAATATGTAACTCTACAGATGTGTTTCAAACTAGAATTTCCCTTGCCATCAACAAGGTTTTGTCTAAATGCAACATTGTATTTCAACAAGATGAACACTATTGTTTGACCAGCTATTTTTGGTGATGATTAAAAACCATCATGTCACTTGCTGAAATCAACTTGTTTTTCTCCCTAATGATAAAGTCTCAATAAAGAACAAACAACTCAGAGCCCATGACTTGGATTTTGACAAATGGTCCCAATCCACTCAAAACATTATTTAGCTGTTTGTTATTCACCATTGGCTCTCTTGGACATGCGTCTGCACTCCAATATTACTTAATACACTGACTCATAACACTATGGTATTGTGTATGACCAGCAATAACAACATGGTACAAGCTAGGGATCGACCAATATAGATTTTTTTAGAGCCGATACCGATAATCTGTGAACTTTCAGGCCGATAGCCGATAACTTACCGATATTCTGTACATTTACCATTTTGAAAAAATAAACCATTTCTACACAAATCTACTGTTAACTGAACATGTTTATTATTTCTTTTCTTTTTTTTTACTAAGGTAAATGCACAAAATATACATGCCAGTAGAATATTTTATGTTTTCAAGAATATATGTGTGTGTGTAGTGGATGCAGTGAGTATTTGATTAGTGAATGCAGTGTATGTTTTTTGTAGTGGATGCAGTGTGTGTGTTTGTGTAGTGTGTATATAATGAATGCAGAGTGTGTTTGTGTAGTGTGTATAGTGAATGCAGTGAGTGTGTAGTGTGCATATAAATAAATGCAGAGTGTGTGTTTGTGTAGTGTGCATATAATGAATGCCGAGTGTGTGTTTGTGTAGTGTGCATATAATGAATGCAGAGTGTGTTTGTGTACTGTGCGTATAGTGAATGCAGTGTGTGTTTGTGTAGTGTGTGTATAGTTAATGCAGAGTGTGTGTTTGTGTAGTGTGTGTATAGTGAATGCAGTGTATTTGTGTAGTGTGTTTAAATATTAAATTTTAATTATTTTTTTGTCCCCCCTCCCTGCTTCATACTTGGCCAGGGAGGGGGGATATGGCATTCCCTGGTGGTCCGGTGGCATGGACTGTGCAGTGGGGGCACGCAGCAATCTCTTACTTACTTCCCTTCGGCTCCCCTGTCTAAATCCTCGGCCAGCGTAACGCACGGCGCATTGACATGGTAACCTGTGGCAACGCTTTGACGGTTGCGTGACCCGCAAGATTTTGACGGGAGCTGCTGGGAAGGTAAGTAAGCTGAAGGGAGCTGCCGGGCCCTCCAGGACCGCTGGGCATGTCCTGGTCTGCATTATCGGCAATATCGGTATCTCTATAGACTAAAATTACCGAAAATACCGAATATCGGCCAATAATATTGGCCAGACCGATAATCGGTCGATCCCTACTTCAAGCATATGTGCTCCACATGGGTTTTGCTTTTCTGTTTTCACAAATTTCCAAATTTTATTTTCTATATGTAGGTGCTGATGGGGTTCTACCAGCAGGATGTGGTAGCAGAAGAGATGATTCTTCGCTGGTTCTCAAAGACTGATATCACAGAAAAGGGCCGGCAGCTGCGCAAGAGACAGGTGGTAAGTGCAATGATGGCTCTTACAAATATGCACAAGGACTTGAGTCCCTTGTTATCTTACTATATGTTGCGGTTTAATTTCTGACTCCTCTAATTGTAGTTAGTTTCTTTTTTTTCTGTTCTTCAGCTACAGAAATTTATACAGTGGTTAGAGGAAGCTGAAGAAGAATCCTCAGAAGACGAGTGATAAATAGGAGGTACTTGCTTCTCCTGCCCTCATACAATATTTAAGTCTGGTGACCTTTTGAGTTTGACTCAATACTGTGACCTATCTCTACAGCAGTCAGTGGAGGACAACATCCTGAGGACAGCTCCACTGACAATTTGTTTATGGCCTATGGTTTGCAGCTCTTTCTTCCCTGGATTCTAAAAAGATCGTCCTTGCTAGTCACAAGAACATCTGCACTCCCTCCATTAGAATGTAGTGAGGTTTGTCAACGCCAGTTATTAGCTTTCATACCTCACTACCTGAGCATTCAGCGCTCTTCTAGGGAACTTGCAAGTTTGAAGCCACTGATTGGGACCTGGGGGCTCAAGTCTGCATTACATGAGGAGTTACTGTCTCACACGTTTACAATGGATCTTTCTGTTTTCAATTTCTGCTTCCATTTATTATTCCCTGTGATGACTAACACAGGAATTCTGCCAGATTTAGTCCTAGGAAGCCATGGGAAGCTAAATACACGGCACACTGTGCCTGTAAGAATCTCCACAGGATTAAAAACTGACATGTATGAGAATGCAAATATTTATTTCAGGGAACAAATAAAGAAAACATAGATATGGTGTGCATGTAGACTCTGTGGTGACTGGGAGAATATAGGCATTAGTCACTTCCTGCTCTGTTGTACATTGAGGTACCAGCACTGCCATGTATTGTATTACTAAAGGAAAACATGTTTTTATTGAAAATAAAAAAATACACGCAACCTCTTTATCGTTTTAAAATGCATACATATAACCAATTACTTATTTTCAGTACATCTCTTGGTTTAGCGTTGCAACCCATTGCAACAATATTTTCTATTGTCTGCCCTGTTTCAGTGCAGTGAGTGAAACAGGGAAAGCCACAGAGACTGTTGGATCCAAGGTGTATGGATATAGCTGAGGGATCCTGTCGTGCGCTAAAGGTAGAGATGAGTTTCAAAGAAAAAGTTATAGTGTGCTTACACTCTTTCAAACTGGTGTAGGTATCAAGGTCTCTCTCCAAAGACCTTACACTAAATAACTAGAAAATCAATACGATGCTGCACTACACATATAGTATTTGCATACTTTTTTTTTTTTTGTTATTTATTAATATAGTATTTCCACAAACTGTAGGGTTAGAACGTATAGAAACAAAAACATATGCGCATAAACATATAGACATGAAAAACTGACCATCAGAAGATATGTGTCAAAAAAATATAAAGTGCAAGTCGTGCTTCAACATACCACTGTGGTGTGTGAGAATACATAAAGTGCATTAAAACGTACAATTTACAGGAAAACATATTTTCTAATCAGTCTTATCCATTCTGTGGTGGAGAAAGAGAAGAAACACTGAATCAATATGCCATTCTCCAGTTCAGTGTACTCCTACATAGCTGTCCCAGTTCACTTCTTATTAAATCACTGCATCTTTGGCGGACTCCATATCCTAATGTCTGCACATGTTCAGGAGCTCCATTCAGATGGTAGGGAGGTATTGTGAAATTGTCCTTTTTTTTTTTTTTTTTTTTATAATTATTGTATTAAAAAATTGTTTTGAGTTGACAGATGTCCTAAGCATAATATCAGTATCGGTGGACACTTTGATTAGCTGTACACAAGAGGCCTTGAAAAATGCAATGCAAGGGTAAGATGTTCTAGAAATCAGTATTTACCTATATGAATATTTTACAAAAGAATGCAAATGGTGGAACTAATGTAGAGAGGGCTGTTATGTAAGAAATATTTTTGGGTCCCGTTTTCTAGTGCAAGTGTGGCCAAAAAGTAGATCCCCATCTGCTGTATAATTCCAATTATGCTATGCCAACTATGGATCTACCATTTGCCCATCATTGCAGGGTTGTATTTATGAGCAGTGTTTGTGCGTTTGAACGTAAGCATGTTTTTTGTATATAGTATGTGTGCGCATGTAGGTGTGTATTTGTATGTACTGTTAATGTTGGAATGCAGTGGTGTACTTTTGTGTAGTGTTGGCTTTTATATAAATTGCTTTTGAGTTTAGTGTTGTATTTGTGTGTGTAATGTAAGTGATTGCAGGGGGTGTGTTTGCATGTAATGTTGGCTTTGTGAATGTAAATTTGTATGTAGTATTGGTGTTTGAGTGAAGGGGGTGTGTTTGTATGTAATATTAGATTGCCATTTGCTTATTGTGTTGGTGTTTGCTTGGATGTATGCACATAGAAACATTGCGACATACCTACATACACAGATCTACATACACATATATATATAGGCACTGTCACACTCACAAATTCATATACAATCTGACAATCAAACACATAGGTATATACACTGTCACACACAGATACACATGCTGACACACATATACACATACATACATATACACATGCATGTCGTAAGTTTATATTTGCAACCAGCCTCTCATTAACATAACTTTAGTGTGCAGAAGGGTGGCTTGCTTGAGGTCTTGTTGCTGGCTGAGGTTAATGGGAGTATGGGGCTCTCTACTTGCTCCTCTGCCTGATCTCTCACTCCATGCGGTCTCCTCTCTCTGTGCCTGATCTGTCACTTCATGCTGCCTCCTCTCCCTGTGCCTGATCTCTAACTCCATGCTGTCTAATCTATCACTTCATGCTGCCTCCTCTCCCTACCCTGTGTACGCCGCTAACACTGCCTCTTCCCTCATGCGCGGCACTTGAAGCTCAGAGAATGTGATTTGCAGTCACTTCCTTACAGCCTAAAAATTCAACAGGGGCCCGGTCCGTTGCCGCAGCCTTTTAAGACCGCGACCGGGCCCCTGTTAAACAATAAATGCGTGGGCCACCTGATAGGCTCCTCTAGCGTGCGGGCCCTGGTGCAATCGCACTAAAATCTACCATCCTCTTGGCACCACCATACAGATATTTTATATTGTTATATTGATCTAGGGGATTTATCAAAAATGAAAGGAAAAAGAGGGACCAACCACTCACTTCTACCACCCAACAAAGAACAAAACTTTTCCACACATCCAGTCTGTAATGTCAGTGACTGTCCTTCAGCGTGGAAATAAATGTCTTATCGGCTTCTCCCATCTAAGTCTTCAGAGATGGCATACAAAGCACAACTGGCAGGACAAAACACTACAATGAAAGGCATTTGAAAAAATTGTAAACCACAGCATGAGAAATTTAATTTGATTTTTTTTTCTTTACTGCCAGAATTTAAAATACTTTTTTAAATCTCACATCCGATTGGGGAGTCAATGCCAGTGGAGTTGTAACAAGATTTCCATCTGCTGCTCCAAAACATTTTCCAGCATGTCTTAAGTGGAGTTCCACTGTGTGCTACCATCCTGTTGTAGATGGTGTGTGGGAAGCCTCATTATTTTATTTTCTCTTGTTCCAGACACAAGTTGACCAGCCCTTGCACTGTGGTGGAAATAGCTAGGAATCCACTTCTGATGCTCGAGTATGGTTTCCACCTTGGTGTCAGTAGTGCCCACATGGGTGAATATGAGTATTCTCGGGACTTGCTCTGTGTAAGAGAGCTTCTTGTGAGGTCTGGGAACAATAATAATGTGGAGCCTTTAAAGAGCAAATTAGTTTTTCCCAGGGCTGCTGGAAGAAGCAGGGCCTTATCTTGGAGTGATTGGAAACGGTAAAAGAGGTCTGCAATTGCTGATAATGCAGTCGCTGGTTTCAGCAATCAAAACATGCTATCAATCTTCACCATTTTGGCCTGTTTAGGCAGCAACAAGACAGCGAACAGATGCCTAACGAAATGCAGTAAGTCGAAGAGGCCTATAGACTCCCGAATACCTTGAACTTTTAAGTTGTATCATCTCCTCTGATCCTCCACTGTCTCAACTCTCATTAGTAGTGAGTTGCTGTCACTGGAGTTAATTGATTTTCTACCCCATGGTGGATAGCCTGGAGTCATTGGTGCTCAGGGAGGCCTCCAGAAGGGTGATTCTAGAGGTGGCGCTGTCAATTAAAGTAGGCCATGTCAGTGCTATCTTCATGCAAAGTTCTGCCAGCATGCTTTTTAGCAGGGCTGTATTGACCAGTTCCCAGGCCATGGGTGCCAAATGATGCCCCCTGTCCTACACTATTAGGATTTCCCTATTCTCTCACAACCTTCCTATGTATGGTGGAGTTTCTCATATAGTGAAGATATCTATCAGTGGGAACTACCCTTTCCTTTCCAGCCTTTAAAACCCAGAGCTGGTTATTTTGGCTTCTGCTCCAAGTGAGTTTGATATCATAGGGAATTTTTCACTAAAAGATTATTTTATTGCTTTTATTACATTTTATTCTTGGATTTTCTGCACTGTTAGTTTTTGTATTTTAGGTTTAAATACATTATATGTGGTAATATTTTGATTGTTTATGTATATATTGAACACAGCACCATTTTATTGTACTTAGATTTCTTCAACTATGTTTTGCTAAAGGATTAAGTCCATCTACAATCAAAGTAGTGCTTTCAACTATCAATCATATTACTATTAGGAACATTGCCACCAACCCTCTTACTGTTAAATTAGTTAGAGCAATTTCTTGGACCCAGATTAATGAGCCAATTCCTCCCTGAGATCTTAGTATGGTACTATCTGCATTAACAGAACCCTTTAAAACTTTCCTTTGAACTTACTCTCACTGACAACAATATCCTTAATTGCCATAACATCAGCCAGAAGGGTGCGGGGCTTACTCAGCATATGTCCTTTACCAAGAAAATAGCATGTCTGATTGTCTCCTTCCAGCATTCAGACCAAATGTTCTCAGCTCTATTGTACTCTATTGTAGTCAAGGAATTTGATCACCAACTTTTTCTTTCCTCTTCATTCCTTCCTCTGGGAGTAACACGTTCTGAATGTGAAGAGAATTTTACAGATTTATTTAGACCAAATATCAGGCTATAGGAAATCTAAAAAGGTTTTACATTTTTTTTTAGGAAAATAAAAAGGAATGAAAGCTTCCATAGTATCACTATCAAGATGGATCAGAGAAATGATCTACTCAGACCTGGAAAATCTCCCCCAAACAAAATATAGTTCATTCAACAATGCCTGTCAACATCTTGGACCTCATTCCATTGGTGGTAATTTGTAGAGCGGTGACATGGTTTTCCCCCTGTAAGGTTTTTCATGATATTGTCAGGATCCTATCTTGACATCCAAGATTATGTTTCTTTTATTCTGTTTCATTACAAGAAGTTCCAGTTTTCCACCACTAGACCTTTTCTTCTCTCTACCTCACCTGCCTCGACTGATTACTCAAAATCCTACAAAAGACCACATCCAGCTCAATACTGGGCCTTTACATTGAAGTTGATGGTCTACCTGAAATAACTTCTGATCCTGGCTCCTATCTACTTTACCTTTCCACGCTGCTTGATACCAACCTGATCGACGCTAATAATCAACTTTACCTTACCAAGCTGCTTTATACCTACCTGGTCAACTTTATCAACCTTTATTACAAACCTGCTTCATACCAACCGGAACTACGCTATCAACCTGCTTTATGTTACTAACCCGTTTATATCAACCTGATCTACACTACCAACCTGCACCATACCAACCTGAACTACACTATTAACCATTATTGCATGGGTTTATTTACCTGAATTATCAGTGCTCCTTCCAAACAGGGGGGTGATTCCCTAAACGTTTATTTTACTTGCAATTCTGAAACCTTACTGTTCTGGTTTACTTATCTCTCTTAATATCCTATACTTTCATCTATAGGATTTCTTACTATCTAATTACATCCTGTTAATAGAATCGAGAGAAAGAGTAAGCACTAAATAACAATAAGGCTGCAACCCTTAAAGGGAATCCCTCAAAAACCCTTCAAATAAAACAAGAATAGAAACAAAGATAAATGTTGCGCCAAAATAGACCAATAAAATATAATAAAATGTGTAATGAAATTAAATATAAAAGTCTTAGCTGAACAGATCTTCTTTAGATCAGATAGTCTATTAAGTGCTTGTTCAGGAACAATGTCCTCGCTGTCCTTCCCCAGGGGGATCCAGTATTATGAAAAGATAAAACAGATAGAAAACCAAATAGTGTGGTATGTCCAATGTGGTACAAAAAATAATAAAAGAAGATGGTAATGCACTCACATGTATTAGAGCTATAGCTAGCTCTAGTATGGAAAGCGTACAGCGGTATGATCCCTGCTTATGGGATATGGTGCAGGCTTCTTCTTTCAGAGCTATGTTCAACACTCAAATAGAATAAAAAAGAGACGACCAATAGTGCTCACTGGATAAAACAGTAGTAAATAAAATATATAAAAAGGTACTCACAAGAATGGAGCAGGCAAACTGCAACTTGACGACAGCGTTGGTGGTATGATCCCCACCTCTTATTACTTGGAGTCTTGGATAGTAAAATGCCAGGTTTTCTATCATTTTTTATATGGCATTTTACTATCCTGGACTCCAAGTAATCTGAGGTGGGGATCATACCACCAACGCTGTCGTCAAGGAGCAGTTTGCCTGCTCCATTCTTGTGAGTACCTTTTTACCTTCCGACGTCATCCGCCGTATGCGCAAGCGCGGCAAGAGCCGCACGTGCATTCAATCAGTCCGTAGGAAAGCATTTCTCAATGCTTTCCTATGGACGGCAGCGTCTTCTCACTGTGAAAATCACAGCGAGAAGCACGGAAGCGCCTCTAGCGGCTGTCAGTGAGACAGCCACTAGAGGCTGGATTAACCCTATTGTAAACATAGCAGTTTCTCTAAAACTGCTATGTTTACAGCTGCAGGGTTAACCCTAGATGGACCTGGCACCCAGACCACTTCATTGAACTGAAGTGGTCTGGGTGCCTATAGTGGTCCTTTAATCAGCGGAGGGTTCTGCCATTGCAGAGAATTAGGATTCCCCTGGGGGGTCTGGGAAAACCCCCAAAGGTGGGGGTTCGCAGGGATGCAGGAGAAAAGTTGCAAGAAGCATGTCCCGTGCTGGGAGATCGGCTGCCTCTCTCAGGCTCTAGGCAGCTATCCCCACATTGCTGCCCTTGGCTACGATAGTCCTGATACCAAAACCCGACAAAGATCCCTTGTTGCCAGAAAACTATCGCCCCATCTCCCTTATCAATCATGACTCAAAGATACTGGCAGACAAGTTGAACCTTTTTTAAACAACAATCAATGCCGACCAAGTGGGTTTCATACCCGCGTGCCTGTTGTTTGAAAACACGCGCAGAAACATAGGCCTGATTTGGAGACAAGTTACAGTCAAGACTCCTTCCATACTGGTCTCCCTTGACGTTGAGAAGGCCTTGATAGGGTCAACTGGCCCTATCTATTCTGTCTCCTTGCCTTTCTGGGCTTCCCCCCGCCTTATCTTGCCTTGGTAAGAGCTATGTACAGCGTCCCAGGAGCTGAAAAATATGCCCTTTGGTTGGAAAATGGCACATAGCAGGGCTGCCCGCTCTCCCCAGTGCAGTTTGTGCGGTCTCTGGAACCCCCTCTGCAAGCTATCCGTGAACACCCAGATATTCACGGAATCACGGTGGGGGGTACACAATTTTTGGTTTTGGTATATTCAGATGGCATTCTAATATCACTTACCAATCCCGTGGAGTCTATGGCTGCACTCCAGGATCTCTTGACGGCGTATGGGTCCATTTCCGGCTATAACGTGAACATGAATAAATCTAGTGCCCTCCCCTAGAGATGTCGGTGGCAGACACGGCACACATCCAATCCACCTATAGCACTCAGATGGCACAATGCTCCCTTAAATACTTAGGGACTCATTTAACAGCTGATCCCTCTATATTATACAAAATGAACTATAGACCACTAATGAAAAAATTGATAAGAGATATGGAATAATGGATGGATAAGCCGATCTCATGGATTGGTCGTGTTCACGCCGTGAAGATGAACATATTGCCATGTATTCGATTTCTATTCCAGGCCCTCCCGATTAAGATTATGAACATTGATTTAGCACCCCTACAAAGTGCAATAGGGTCTTTCATTTGGCAGAACAAGAGGCACAAGGTCTCTAGAAATGTCCTCTATCTCCCTAAAACAAGGGGAGGGCTGGGGCTCTATCATCTCTACTATTATTACCTGGCAGCACAGCTTACAAAGATAGCAATGTGGCATGTACGGGTCGATGTTAGGAAATGGGTCGACTTGGAATCCCTAATGACAGGAGCAGATACCCAACAATATTACATATGGGTTCCTAGAAATAATATTACGGTCCACTTCTCGGCCATACTTAACTCCCTCATAATATGGGATGTGACAGCGTCTAAATTTGGCCTGTCCTCCATCCCGTCCCTGATCACTCCTCTGCTCAGAAACCGGGCGTTCTCTCCAGGTATGTCGGCCTGAGATTTAAAAAATATAGGCCTTCAGATATTTTGTCATTTATATTAGGGGGGCCAGATAGTGTCATTTAAGACCCTTAAGACACACACTAGACTCACCCTGTCTGACTTTTTTTTTTTTCGATACTTGCAGATTAGAGACATTGCAAAGCAGACATGCGTTAAAGCGTCGGCACACAAAACTTTGACCTTTTATGACATGCTAGGTCTTATAATATTATTGTACACCTACCTGTGTACAGAAACTAAGGTATGGGGGCAACTGACTTACATTTCCCAATGGGAGGCGGACTTGGGGGACGAGCTGGAGGGCATCGACTGGCAGGATATCTGGAAAGCGGCTGCTTCTTCCTCCATTTGCATCACGTTGCAAGAGCAATGTTTTAAGACTATGTTTTGGCTGGACACTACACCGGTTAAACTCTTTTGCATAAATCAAACTCCAATTGACTTGTGCTGGAGGGGCTGCGGCCTCAAGGGCACATACCTACACATGCGGTGGAAGTGCCCCGAGATCATAACACTCTGGTCTGCAATAGGAGATGTTTCGGAAAAACTTTTTCACAGATGATCGGACCTAACCCCAAGGGAGTGCCTCCTAAATAAGCCATTAGAAGGGTGGACTCGCTCAGAACAAACGTTGATTCAGAGTCACTTTGGCGACCAGGCGAGCCATAGCTCAGATTTAGCTACAACCTACCGTTCCCTCTGTCGCCCAGGTCCTTGATAAAGTTAAAGGGACACTCCAGGCACCCAGACCACTTCTGCCCATTGGAGTGGTCTGGGTGCCAACTCCCACTACCCTTAACCCTGCAACTGTAAATATTGCAGTTTTCATAAACTGCAATATTTACATTGCAGGGTTAACTCCTCGTCTAGTGGCTGTCTACTAGACAGCCACTAGAGGGCACTTCCTGGTTTATAGCACAGATTTTCTGTGATTTAGCGTCGCTGGACGTCCTCATGCTATGTGAGGACCTCCAGCATCGCTAAATTCCCCAAAGGAAAGCATTGAAAGCATTTTTCAATGCTTTCCTATGGGGAAGTCTAATGCACGTGCACGGCATTGCCGCACATCCGCATTAGATTAGGAGCGTGGATGGACCCTGAACCAGCGCCGAGGGACATCGGCGTGGGATAAAGGTAAGTCACTGAAGGGGTTTTAACCCCTTCAGCAACTTGGGGTGGGGGGTAGGAGGGAGAGGGGACCTGCAGTGCCAGGAAAACAGATTGTTTTCCTGGCACTGTAGTGTCCCTTTAAGGACAATTGTCTGATGGACAAACTGATAGTGCAGGTGAGAAACACAGTACACAAATATGAGAAAGTATGGGAACCCTGGAACTCAAGTGACTTTGTAGACTGAAGTGGGATGCTGGTGGGGGTCAGTGGGGAGTGGAGTCAGGGTGCCGACGGATGCGGCCCTCTTCTGCCTCCTGCCCACACTCCTCCCCTCCCTTTCTCCTCTTCCCCCACTCTAACAAGCGACCAATACACACTATGCTATCCTTCTTTTCTTCTTCTTCTCTATTCCTGTGTCGGCTCTCGAACACATCTTCCATGAGATTCTGTGTCTCTGCATAGTCCAGGGTATTTATCATTCAGTTTTACGGACATATGAGAGATTAGCTTTACCAAGTGAAGTTGTAAACATCAGATCAGGGTCTTCTACAGTGTCACACCCTCCCTCCAAGGCACAGAGGCATATTCCAACAGGGCAACAGGTCTTTTCTGTCCTCTCTCTCTTTTTTTACTATTTCTCTACTGTAACTCACATAAAAACAAAAAACTTTGGTGCTTCTGAAGCATACTGATAACAGAGTGAGTGTACGGGATCATAAGGTGAATTGAAGAAACGCTGTTGAGTTGAATAGCTTAACCGTGACACGGCTCAGGATGCCATGTTATGTTACATTATTATTGTTGTACTATTTGAACAGTGTTGTATTGTACTGTATACTGAGTTGTTATGCTATTTTTTGACCAAAAATAAAGAATTGAAAAAAAAAAAAAAGAATACTATTCACTCCTAATTTATGTAAATATTTCCAGTGAAAGAGACACTTCAAATGCATACAATTTCAATCAGCGTACATGCCCCCTGGTGATGGGGATCTATAGCCATCATTGTCTTACTTAAATGTCTCAGAATTTAAATATCTGTGCAATAGATTCTACATGCCCGTAATCTTTCTTACATTCTCCAGCATACTGCCTCTACCACTTGATTGATGAATACACGTAGGTTTATTTACTGAGAATTCAAAGTGAATTCAAATAGAATTTCAAATGTAAGGCTAAAGTAAGTGAAAGGAGAGCAGAGTTAGAGTTTTCCCAGTTCTGCAATGTTCACCTTAAATTGGAAATTGATATTGAATTCACTTTGAATTCTCACTTTGAATGATCCTGTAAGACGTGAAGACAAGATATTTAGCTCATGGCAGAGACAAAACTATTCTTTTCTGTAAACAATAAATAAATACATTTGTATTTAACTGCCTAAATATGTTGTTTTATCAGATTCTATGCAGATTTTTAAATGCATGGATGCTTTCTAGGAAAAATATAATATTTTCCAATCTGATTAACATTTTTAGTTATACAGTGAACAACAATTATTCTTTTTATGCATCTTATACTTTATGTTTATCATTATCTCTATAAGTGCATAGACAAATGGTTATATTCAAAACTCTGAAGAAAAAACATTGTAAAAGTAAAACAGTGATACGGTTGTTCACGAAACTGCAAATTGTAGCGAATTGATATTAGAATGACAAAGTTTAGGTTGAAATAACAGTTTTGAGCAAATTCTCAAGCTTACCTGCAACTTTTTTTTGTTTTTGTTTACAATCTTGGATATTTTGTCACAATTCATAATGTGTTGATTAACCCTGTCAAATCCAGAATTATCAACCAAGAAATCTATAAATGCCCATTTCTTATCTCCCAACATTTCCACGTCACAGTTGATAGATGTCAACTATTGGGCTGTATCACAGTGGACAATTATTAAAAATTTACAGTTCCCAAGTATCACATCTTTCAACAACACAGTGAGATAAGGCCACACCTTTACATTTGTTATAAACATAGCAGGGAATTATCTGGATTAATATAATTGCTGGTGCATGACAACACTCTGAGTCATACTGTTATTTAGCATTGCCTCCTGCAAGCAAACACTAATTTAGGATTAGAAACTGTGTTTCTACGGTCAAAGCTAAGATACAATGCTTATTTCAGACCATTCGAGTTTCTCAAATATGTATTAATAAATAAACCTCATGACTGTGCTGGAGTAAGAGCCTAATGCTAATGATTATGATGGGCCTAATTACAGAATCTTTTAGTTACAATATGTCAAAAACAGCCATAACTCCCATGTGTCCTGAATATAGTAGAACAGTCTTAGATTTGACACTAGTGTTCTGGTGGCCTGAGCTATCTCCATGGTATCCTGCCTCTAAAGGACACCAGAGAACAACTCATACTATCCAACTGTTGTCACTGAGAAATTGACGTGTGATTTATTGCCACAATACGTATTTTAGTTCTGCAACTCACATCTGGGGTGTCATGCTGGTGTCATTACTGCCTTAAAAAAACAGTAATTAGCTTTGTGCTCTTGCAAGCCATGCTGAGGCATACAAGTTGACAGCCAAGTGCACTTGCTAAGGTAATGCTACTTTGGGTAGAGACGACAAACAATTTGTCTGATTTAGTGTACTTTCTCTCTGTGAACATACATGCCCATCTCAGCCTCTTATATTATTCTTTCAATCCATGACTATGCTTCACGTTATTGTCTATTCTGTTTGTTTTATCTATATTTCCCGGCTGACATGGCAGTAGGTAGCCCCTCCCCTCTCATCAAATAGCACAGTAAAAAGTTAAAGGGATCCTGACTGATCCTCAGTCTTTTTCTCCCTATCCTCTCAAATTGGGACAGTTAGTCTGCCCTAGACTGCTCGTTTTTCTTTTAAATGACTCACATAGAGTTGTTACTTTCCATCACTCTGGGAAGTTTAGCCTTCCTTCCCTATGAGGTAATTCAGGGGCATCAAATGACCATTCTCCTCCAAGGACATGCTTCCCCCCCCCTTAAGCTGATTAAGTGTTTGGCTATTCAGCTCGTAGGTGTAGGCAGTTGAAGGATCTGATTTCCAGCAAAGGAAGATATTTACTATTCTAAATGTGGTTCATAAATGTAAAATATGAGGTGTCACCAATGGAATGTGCCTACTGGTTCCACTAGTTTTCATGGTGATTTCCCAAGTTCTAGTAATCCAGACCACATATTACAACATAACACTTTGATAAAGCTCTCCCAAAGTTTTTTTTTTTTTTTTAAATCACAGACTGCCCAATCACACTGAATCACAAAGGCCTACCTTGATAGATGGCATGCTCACAACCAAAGGATATCCTGACTAAATATGATCAGCTCTTCGAGAGAATCTGGGCTAAGTTTAACTAGCAAACAACATTGTAATTATCTACTGCTTACAAGATGGTTTACGGTTCTCCAGAATCAAAGTTGACATCCTTAAGACCCCATGCCATTTCCTACACCATTTCTAATCAGTAATGCTTTTCTAGGCTCAGAACCCTTCAGGTAATTTACCCCTCTCACCACCCACACACATGGAGGGCTAGGCAGCAGAGGCGTCACAACCACTGAGCTAAAATTACACCACTCTCTAGGTAATAAAGCTTGGACATGGTTTACGGTGCTTAGGATGACGGCTCCCTTGCAGGCCAAGGGCTGGTATGGCACGGTTCTGGGACTCTCATTCTCCTGATTTCTTGCTCCCTCATATCTGTTTTGTCTTTTACCCTTTTCTGTATATTTACATGTAGCGCAGCCACTCTGAGGACCAATAACATGTTATACTTACCATTTTGCGTGTTGGGTTGTACTATACAGTGACAATCTGACATTTTGCATATGGACAAACTGCTCTCCTGCTCAGCAAAATGTATCTTGCCTTGCTAGTGACCTAATTAATTGATTACACTATTCCATTCAGTTTTGTTTGATTAACTGTTCACTAGGTGTTTTCCTGATTCAGCCTTTTATTTCTACCTCTATTTCTGCAAAGTAAAACTCTTCCTTTACACTGCTCACTTATTTGATTTTGCAGTTTGTCTACCATTTTTCTTATTTTGTATACCATACTGAAATGTAGACCCATTCATGTAAATCTCTGCTCACACCACTAACCCCAGGTACCAGTGAATACATGGGGCTCTACTTAATGTGCTGGGGCCAATTTTAGTGTCTGGGAGACAGCCACTGGAGGCAGACTTAGTGCAGCAATGTAAACAATGCAGTTTCTCTGAAAGTGCAATGTTTAACATTGCAGCACTAAGTGCAATAGGAATGAGCTAAAGGTGTCTGGGTGCCTGTAGTGTCCCTTTAAGAATGAATTGATTCAATGCTTTCCTATGGGATTTTTTTTTTTTGTAAATATCTTTTTATTAAACCTTTTCGTTTTTGTCAATTTTGCAACATGTCAAAGAGAAACATGGACTCGCAGGTCCCTCTGGTCATTCACAGAAACTTATACATCGGAAGGCATGTGATGACATACGTGTCTGGGCGACTCGCAGGTCGCTTTCTTGAGTAAATAGCATGTGTATTGTGGACTCGCAGGTCCGGTGTTACATGGTGGTGCTTAGTACTCTGTTATATTTGATATGTACCATTTCTACGTTGGGTGGTTTTGCATGCCCCACCGTGGTTGTGTTTTGTTTGTCTATTCCCCATGCCTACCCAGTAGCCTCTAGGCAGTAGTGGGACATGTGGCCATGTGGTGTGCAGCCCCCCAGTGACCTTGTGTCCAGGGTCCAACCTGGCCATATTGTGGGGTGTTGGCCCCCTGCCGTAGTATAATTTGGTTCTGCCCAGCGGCATAGGTGGTGTTGGTGGGAATAACCTAAGGGGCATCCTGCGACTCCCTCCTAACTAATGAGCTTTATAGCTCACAAAACAGGCGCTCTTCCACCCCCTTTACTCGCGAGGCCGCAGTCCGCCCCGAGCCCCGCAGGTGGTCGCACCCTAGCAGGTGTCGTGGCCCTCCCCCGCGCCGCCCCCCGGGTCCCCCGAACCGGCTCCTATGGGATTTTTGATGGTGCTGGACGTCCTCATACAAAGTGTGAGGACGTTCAGTGTCGTTTCACAGAGTTTTACTCCATGTAAATGCAGGAAGTGCCTCTAGTGGCTGTCTGAGCAGTATTAATGCTCTAATGCTCTCTAAAACAGTGACACTGCACCCTGATAATTTAAATGAGATGAAGTAGTCTGGGAGCCTATAGATTCTCTTTAAATGCATATTTAGGGATCACAGTGTGAACAGAGTTAAATCCCTGCTCACAATACAATCCCCAGGACTGCATAGAGCCCTTTAGT
>OW240913.1:131737359-131765365 GCA_933207985.1 Pelobates cultripes | reverse complement strand
GTTCAGCTGCAGTTTTTGTGCCATGGGGAGACCCTCCAGGATCTGAATAAACCCTGGCAGGGTCACCCAGCCTATCCCTGTTCAAAACAGACAGGTACTAGGTGCCAGGATTCCAGCACCGATCTCTATATATTTGACTGGGAAGCAGGCTCATTCAGAATTACACAAAGAGTAATTCTGAAAACAGCCAGTAGATGGTAGCAACATACCACCATCTACTATGTTAAATACAGTAAAACCCATTTCTAATATCAGAATTTGGGTTGGGGTTAGTGGTGGGGTTAGATTTAGGGGTAAGAGTAGTGTAGGGTCACACTTGGTTTAGGGTTAGCTTTAGAGTTAAAGGAACACTATAGTCACCTAAATTACTTTAGCTAAATAAAGCAGTTTTAGTGTATAGATCATTCCCCTGCAATTTCACTGCTCAATTCATAGAAACATAGAATGTGACGGCAGATAAGAACCATTCGGCCCAATTTTCTAAATACTTTCATTAGTCCCTAGCCTTATCTTATAGTTAGGATAGCCTTATGCCTATCCCACGCATGCTTAAACTCCTTTAGTGTGTTAACCTCTACCACTTCAGCTGGAAGGCTATTCCATGCATCCACTACCCTCTCAGTAAAGTAATACTTCCTGATATTATTTTTAAACCTTTGTCCCTCTAATTTAACCCCTTAAGGATGGAGCCAAATGTACACGTTGTGAACAAAACAAAATGTAAACAAAACCTGGCATTTGCGCTACATGTCTGTCCAACCGTAATAGTAAATGCACCCACCCTTATTATATATCATTTTATTCAGGGGAAACAGGGCTTTCATTTAATATCAAATATTTAGCTATGAAACATAATTTAATATGAAAAAATGGGAGAAAATAAGATTTAAAAAATTTTTTTTAGTTCTACATGACATTTTAACTGTCAATGTCATAATACTGTTTGCTTTTACTGCTATAAAATACACATATTTGTATTCAGCAAAGTCTCACGTGTAAGACAGTACCCCCATGTACAGGTTTTATGGCGTTTTGGGAAGTTACAGGGTCAAATATAGCACGTTACGTTTGAAATTGAAATTCGCCAGATTGGTTACATTGCCTTTGAGACTATATAGTAGCCCAGGAATGAAATTTACACCCATAATGGCATACCATTTGCAATAGTAGACAACCCAAGGTATTGCAAATGGGGTATGTCCAGTCTTTTTTAGTAGCCATTTGGTCACAAACACTGGCCAAAGTTAGCATTAGTATTTGTTTGTGTGTGAAAAATGCAAAAAACGCCAATTTTGGCCAGTGTTTGTGACTAAGTGGCTACTAAAAAAGACTGGACATACCCCGTTTGCAATACCTTGGGTTGTCTACTATTGCAAATGGTATGCCATCATAGGGGTAATTTTCATTCTTGGGCTACCATAGGGTCTCAAAGGCAACCTAACCAATCTGGCGAATTTTAATGTGAAAAAAATGAAACAAGCCTTATATTTGACGCTGTAACTTTTGAAAACACCATAAAACCTGTACATGAGGGGTACTGTTGTACTCGGGAGACTTCGCTGAACACAAATATTTGTGTTTCAAAACAATAAAAAGTATCGCAGCAATAATATCATCCGTGTAAGTGCTCTTTGTGCGTGAAAAATGCAAAAAACATCACTTTTACTGGCGATATCATCGTTGTAATACATTTTACTGTTTTGAAACACTAATATTTGTGTTCAGCGAAGTCTCCCGAGTAGAACAGTACCCCCCATGTACAGGTTTTATGGTGTCTTGGAAAGTTATAGGGTTAAATATAGTGCTAGCAAATTAAATTCCCTTTACTTTCGGCATGGGTTGTCAGGCAGATCCCGCTAATTGTAATTAATTAAGATACCTAATTATGTAAAAATATTACATAAATATATATGTAGAATTAATATATATATATATACACACGTATGTGTATATATATGTATATATCTATATAATTTTTTTTAAATATTTTTATTTATATATAGGTATATATATATATATATACGTATATATTTATGTATATAGATATATATATTATTTCATTCTACGTGTATTTTGATATATATATATATATATATATATATTAATTTCACAATACAGTTAGAATGAAATAACACACATCTATATATTTTGTAATTATTTATTTTTAATTATTTTTTTATTTTATTTTTTAACGTATTTACTTTTTTTATATTATATATAAATATATATATGACAATAATTATATATATATTTAATCAGTATCAGTCTACGTGTAATTTGATATATATATATATATATATATATATATATATATATATATATATATAATTATATATATATTAATAGTAAAATACACCTAGACAGTGTATGTGTGTGTATAAAATATATATATAATAAAGGAAAATTTATTCCTACTTACCGTAATTTTCTTTTCCTGGTCATAGGCCATGGCAGCACAACAATGGGTAGCTCCTCCCTATCCCTAACCAGACAGGAACCTAATTAAAACAGAAGGTATAAGTAACCCCTCCTACCCCTCCCACCCTCAGTCTTGTTTCCAGCAATATCCCAGGGTGGGATCTTTGTGCTGCCATGGCCTATGACCAGGAAAAGAAAATTACGGTAAGTAGGAATAAATTTTCCTTTTTCCTGGCCATATCCATGGCAGCACAACAATGGGTAATACCCAAGCAATAACCAAGGGAGGGAAAGAAGAACACAAGACTTCCAAAATATGAATGCAAATTGACAATACACACCTCATAAGGACATGAAAAACTGATTGCCCACTAATGGCACATTATCAAAATGACCAACTCAAAATGTACCAAAAAACAAAAATGTCTGAAAATTGATTGAGGATCAAGCAGCCATTTACCTACAAGTTCCAGGGAAGCTTGGCCACCGATGCTCAAGAGGGAGAAATAGCTCTAGAGCGAGAAATGGCTCTAGAGCAAACATACCTTTAAGTACTGTAATCCCTAGGGCTTAGTAGCCTAAAAAACAGTCAAGACTACCCATCTGTTGATGGCTTATATAGAGGCTTGAAGATCTTTATGGTCTATTAGTAAAGATAAACAGAAGAAATCCAGAAAGAGAGATCAGAGAGTGCTGAGACATATCTCTGAGGTGATGTGGCCAATTCCTAGATAAGTCCTGGATTGAAGAACTTAGAACCTTAGAATTAGAAATATACCATGAAAAAAGGCATTTCAACTATGTAAAGGTAGCCAGGCATATAAGTTTTCGCATGGCCCTCAGAAGGGTACTAATTACTGTAGTTCAAAAAAAACAACAACTTATATTTAAGCTTTTCTACATTATCGAAACCTCCAGAATGAGGAAAGTAGCACTGGACCTGATGGAAGAGGGAAGAACTATTTTGGGAGATCCCTTGGAGGTACTGAAGAAGATAAGTAGAAGTGGAAACCATGGACTGGGTATTAATATGGAACTGTCAGGATGATTGATATTGGCTCTTGCACCCTATGCAGAAGAGAAATGTTGGATGTTAAGGGAGTCCCTTTTCTGAACATATTTGAATTTGGAGAAAAGTTCCTCAACGCCAGTGGATGGTATTCATGGTTATCACTGTCCAAAGGATTTCCATAGGTAAGTTAACCTCCGCCTTTGTGACATCCTATCAGATCTATGGTGGAGGACCTGGATCAAAACTCTCTCCGTTGGGGTAATATGCTAGTCTGAAAAGAGCTGTACTGAGCCATGGACCATGTCGAACTGTATTCCCAGCTATACCCTGAACTGGGAGGGAACAAGGAGACTATAGCAGACATTCATCTTTCATCATGAAGATGTAAAAATAAAAGTGATGTGAGGCAAAGGATACATGGCAATAAGCATCCTGCAAATCTATAGACATTATCCAATGTACTAGGAATACTACCTTTATAAATAAGAACTACAAGAATCCTGTAAATTAGAATGGATCTCCAACACCTGTTAGAAACAGATTCTTTGTGTTCTAGTTGCTTTTTAAAACATTCTCACAATAGCTTTCTCTAATTGAAGGGAAGCCATGAGATTTACAAAGCATCTCTTTTTACCTTTTCTCTTCCTCTGGTAGAATAATAACCACTTACATCAAGTTTGAGATCTACCATACTCTCTTTATGGTGTGAAATACCTTGGTCTGAGAAGGAAGTTAGTGAGAATCTTTATATCGAAAGGGTCTCCCAAACCTTAGGTCTTGAAATAGACAAGCTTTCTTGCCCTCTGCCGTTCTGTTGATCCATTAATATAGGAGGATGCATCCGTGGACCAGGTATTAAGCAAAAGAGCCCAGCTAATAGACACAAAGAAAGTCATATTTCTGGCTATAATATAATGCGACCTATGTAGGCTTCTTAGCTGAAGACTATTCCCGGTTAATGACTCGTAAATTGACAAGAGACAAAGGAAATTTATCTCTGATATGCTCCTCCAATTTATCCATACCAATATTAGATCCTTAGAGATTGAGGTAAAACCTTACAGCAAGATGAAAGCCTGTGCCAGCTGCCACATAGGCTTTAGAGAGGAGCAGAACCATGTATACTCCGTGGAGTTTCAGAGATCCCGCATTGTTTACAGGCAGAGAGGAACATTTAGCCAGTCTAAGGACTGCATCTACTACTTAGGAGCAGAGTCCCAGGTACTAGTGTCTGAAATTCCAATGGATGAAGACTGAGACACTCCCTTGTGTTGAAAACCTCTCTCAGTGTAGACCCATTACTCCATTAAGGATCTTAAGGGGACCGAAAACTGGAAAAGATACTCTACACCTTCTGACATCCGAAAAGAAAGGCTAGAGGTAAAAGGACTCTGGAAATCAAATGAACGGATTCTGGAACTACTGAAATAGACTGAATATCCTCATCTGATGATTTTATATCTCTGAATGGATCCATCTCCCAGGATTCCTAAGAGTATTCATTCTGGGAATTGTCCAGAGGATCCAAGCTTTAACAGCTTCTATGACGTCTTGAGATACCTCCTGTTAATATTGTGTAATACACAGGGCATGGGTAGAAGGGCCTGTAGCCACTTTCAGACAGTCTGTGCAGAGACTTTACTTTTACAAGGATCTCTTATCATATGTCTCACAAACAATTCTTTAGTGTGACTTCCCTTGTATGATCCGGATTATTTTCTTTCCGTAGAGCTATCATCATAGGGAATTCCAATTATTGATAGGCACTCTTTTGTTTAGTAATGACAGAAAAAATAGAATGGCTTACCTATGTCTCTTAGAGTGTGACCTTTTTTCTGGGAGCAGAGGGATCTGAATCCATAACTGCATAAGATTTCCTTTTATCCTTTACAAAGAAAAATCTCTGCTAAATAAGTAGAGATTGATAGATACAGAAAAATAAGTAATATACCTTTGATAAAGAAAAACTTACCAAAACCAAAAAGAATAATTCAAATTAAGATGGAAACTGCACACAAATCGAATTACTTAATATAGGAAAAACCTATAAGAAAACATTGTGCTGAAAAGGGGAGGCCAATATGACCCTGCAACCACTGCAACTGGGCTTACATTTTAGAATACGCAGGAGCGAATCAGATTTCCGCGCATGCGCGGTAATGGAATGGTGCGACCACTGGACTAGCACCTGCGTATTCGCGGGTGATTAAACGCAGAGGTAAAAACCTGAAAGGGCCCAAAAGTAAGAATGGAAACTTAGGGACTTAAAATAAAACAGGTTGAAAGGCTGAGATAGAGGAACAGAACAGCGAATAGCCTATTACCAAGTACAGAGACATTGAAATAGGATAATAAATTTAGTGAATACATAAAACCAACATGGAGGCATATAATAATGAAATTAAAAAGCACATAGAATAACTGAACCCAGCAGCTGTATTAAAAGGCACTAGAAACAATTATTGCAAATCTTGAACCAGGAAAGAGGCATTCAGATATTTTCTGGTTTCCAAGTGTACACATTTTATTTACAATTATGGACTGAGTCAGCCCTGCAGTGAATTGAACTGGTGAGCCCCAAGTGACAAACAGATTCTTCTGATGAAGTATTAGCCCACTGAACTATCTCACCACACTCAGGAGAGACAGCTGCAATAAAAGGTTTAACAGAGGCCTAGGAATAAGTAAATCCAGCAGTTAAAATAAAAGGCCCAACAGAGGCCTAGGAAAAAGCTCGCTGCTATATTAAAAGGCATAACAAATGCCTAGGAAAAGGTGACTCCTATGGCTGTATTAAAAGATACAGAGGTTTAGGAGTAAGACACAGGAGCCTATGAGTAAGTGACTCCAGTTAAAAGGCCCAACAGAGGCCTAGATATAAGTAATCCAGTGGATACATTAAAAGACACAGAAGTCTAGAAATAAGTGACTCCAGTGGCTATATTAAAAGGCCCAACAGTGGCCTAGGAATAAATTAATGCAGCTGCTATATTAAAAGGCCCAGCAGAGGCCTAGGAATAAGTAATCCAGTGGATACATTAAAAGACACAGAAGTCTAGAAATAAGTGACTCCAGTGGCTATATTAAAAGGCCCAACAGAGGCCTAGGAATAAATGAATCCAACTGCTATTTTAAAAGGCCCAGCAGAGGCCTAGGAATAAATGAATCCAACTGCTATATTAAAAGGCCCAGCAGAGGCCTAGGAATAAGTAACCCAGTGGATATATTCAAAGACACAGAGGCCTTGGAATAAGACACAGAAGCCTAGGAATAAGTTTGATAGAAATTCAGATTAGCAGGAATCTCTTACCGTTTAGATGAAACCGATGAAGGGTAGAAGGGGTTATATCCATATATTTGCTCTGTATGTGCCTGCCGTGCCTGCCCAGCCTGCTACTCCTTGGTCACTGCAGGAAATAGGCTGATGACAAAATCTTGCTACCTTTAGGGTCACAGCAAGTAAATCCATGGGAAAGTACAAGATAGTGAGTTATACTTTAAGCCTTTCAGTGATGGAATGCTAGTCCATCTCACATTAACTCTTTCAGTGATGAAATGTTAATCTCATAGAATCTTTGCAATCCGTGTGCATGTCCAGCCTGCTACTCGTTGGTCACTGCAGGAAATAGGCTGATTGCATAATCTTGCTACCCCTAGGTTCACAGCAAGTAAATCCATGGCAAAGTAAAAGATAGTAAGTTGTACTTTAACCCTTTCAGCGATGGAATGCTAGTCTGTCTCACATTAACTCCTTCGGCAATGGAATGTTAGTCAATGTCATATTAATCCTTGCAATCCATGTGCTCTGTATGTGCATGTCTGGCCTGCTACCCCTTGGTCACTGCAGGAGACAGGAGGATGGCATAATCTTGCTACCCCTAGGGTCACAGCAAGTTAGAACCCCCGGTCACTAAAGGGGTCTCTCCAGGGGGTCACCTTTGCACAGGGCCGTGTACTGGAGACTGCCCAAGGGAGAGAGGCTGAACTCCCTTGAGGGAGAAGGTAACAACCCTCAGGTAAGCCAAAAAGAAAAAATTCTCTAGTCTTAGAATAACTAAGTCTGTCCTAGGGATAGGACAGGAACAAAAAGAGAGACTGAGGGTGGGAGGGGTAGGAGGGGTTACTTATACCTTCTGTTTTAATTAGGTTCCTGTCTGGTTAGGGATAGGGAGGAGCTACCCATTGTTGTGCTGCCATGGATATGGCCAGGAAATATATATATGATCTAAGTATCTAAAAAACATTTTTTAGATTTTTAATTTTATTTCATTTGATTTCCAGCCAGCAGGGGGACCACCTGTCATTACAGGCAGCCCCCCTGCTGGCAATGCTGCAGCCAACTATCCCGGCCATGTGATTGTGAGGTCCTCGCAAGGACCTCACTCTCCATGGCCGGGGGGCAGGGGGGGGGGTGGGGCTCCTGGGAGTCCCCCGCCCGGGTAAGTAGGAAAGACGGGGCGTACTTAAGCCAGCGTTTAGAGCAGCTTATAGATAGGTAAATAGTAAGCCCTCTGTCTGGGGTTTAACTATGTCCTCTTGCTGTGGTTTTCTTCTTTTAAATATAGTCTCCTCCTTTACTGTGTTGATTCCCTTTATATATTTAAATGTTTCTATCATATCCCCCTGTCTCGTCTTTCCTCCAAGCTATACATGTTAAGATCCTTTAACCTTCCTGGTAAGTTTTATCCACTTAATCCATGAACCAGTTTAGTAGCCCTTCTCTGAACCCTCTCTAAGGTATCAATATCCTTCTGAAGATACGGTCTCCAGTACTGTGTACAATACTCCGAGTGAGGTCTCACCAGTGTTCTGTACAATGGCATGAGCACTTCCCTCTTTCTACTGCTAATACCTCTCCCTATACAACCAAGCATTCTGCTAGCATTTCCTGCTGCTCTATTACATTGTCTGCCTACCTTTAATTCATCAGAAATGATCACCCCTAAATCCCTTTCCTCATATGTTGAGGTTAGGACTCTATGAAATATTCTGTACTCTGCCCTTGGGTTTTTACGTCCAAGATGCATTATCATTAATTAATTAATTAATTCACCGTCATTTAGGAGTTAAATCACTTTGTTTCTGTTTATGCAGCCCTAGCCACACCTCACCTGGCTATGATTGACAGAGCCTGCATTAAAAAAACCAAACTGGTTTCACTTTCAAACAGATGTAATTTACCTTAAATAATTGTATCTCAATCTCTAAATTGAACTTTAATCACATACAGGAGGCTCTTGCAGGGTCTAGCAAGCTATTCACCCCTTAAGGACACAGCTTCTGAAATAAAAGGGAAACATGATGGAATATTTCTGACATGTGTCCTTAAGGGGTTAATATAGCAGGGGATAAGAAAATCTTAATTAAACAGAAGTTGCAATAAAGAAAGCTTAATAGGGCTCTCTTTACAGGAAGTGTTTATGGAAGGCTGTGCAAGTCACATGCAGGGAGGTGTGACTAGGGTTCATAAACAAAGGGATTTAACTCCTAAATGGCAGAGGATTGAGCAGTGAGGCTGCATGGGGCATGTTCTATACACCAAAACTGCTTCATTAAGCTAAAGTTGTTCAGATGACTACAGTGTCCCTTTAATGCTGTTTTAGGGTTAGAGCAAGGGACAGGGAATTGGTTGTGTCTATGGAGGATCCTGCTCCATAGACCTCAATGCTGTACTCTTGCACATGCGCGGTAGTGCAGCAGTGACATCAGCTCCGAAGAGGGCCCTGCCGGATCAAGATAGCTGGTTGAGTATAAGCCGAGTTTTTCAGCACATTTTGTGCAGCTCCTCGGTCAGCTCCGTTCTGCTCACAGTGTAAGTCTCGCGAGAGCCGCGGGTCTCGCGAGACTTACACTGTAAACAGAACGGAGCTGACAGAGGAGCTGCATGGAGGAGGAGGGAGCTGACAGGAGCTGCAGGAAGGTAAGTAAGAGCTCACTGCCAGCCACCCCACTGAACTGCCAATGCCACTGGACCACCAGGAATTTGATATTATTTTATTTTAATAATATTATTAAAATAATATAATAATAAAATAATATTTTATTATTATATTATTGTAATATTTGCATTATTTTTTTTTTTTCCCCCTCCCTGCTTGTTTAATAATAATAATATAGTAATATTATTATTTTAATATTATATTATTTTAATAACAATATTTTATTATATTATTATTTTAATATTTGCATTATTTTATTTTAAATGTTTTTTGTCCCCCCTCCCTGGCCAGGCAACAAGTAGGGAGGGACAAAAAAACATAAATAATGCAAATATTAAAATAATAATAATAAAATAATATTATTAAAATAATACAATATTAAAATAAAAAAATTAAAGTTAAAATGCCCTCCCCTCACCCAGTTTACACACACACTGCATTAATTATATACACACACAAAACACAAACGCACATACTGCATTCATTATATATACAAACACAGACGCACACACTGCATTCATTATATATACACACACACAAACACACACTCTGCATTCATTATATACACACACAAACACACACTCTGCATTCATTCTATACACACACTGTAAATAAATATTCAATTAATGTAATTTTATTGGGATCTAATTTTATTTAGAAATTTACCAGTAGCTGCTGCATTTCCCACCCTAGGCTTATACTCGAGTCAATAAGTCTTCCCAGTTTTTTGTGGTAAAATTAGGGGCCTCGGGGGGGGCGGGGCCTGGACGCCATACTGTGCGGTCGCATGGTCGGTGAGCTCCTCTCCTGAAACTAAAATGACAAAACCACAGGCTCACCGACGCCTAATCGACACTAAAAGGGACCCAAGAAAGCTGAAAGCACACCGGACTGTTGCCGGTGCGATCGAGTGGCCCACAGAGACTGAAAACCAGATGCTGGAAAACTGCGGCCTAGCGAGACTCGGGCGGGAGGAACGGCCGACCTCCTAGACGGGAATCAAAACAACCCGCAACGTATTGAGCTTCGTGCTTACCCCCCCTCCCCCCTTTGGACCGGTGGGGGCTATCCCGGTCCGCACAAGCTTGCAATCAGTGGCGATAACTATCCCCACAGCTGCAATAGCCCTTGCCAACTCACTACTGCACAACACAAGATGGCGGCTGTCTTCTGTCAGAGCGAACCCAGACACACGTAGTCTGAAGCGCTCCAGCTCAGCCCCACGGAACAAGCCTGGCGGAGGCTGGAGAAATTCATTGAAAGGCTCTGGGACCCTGTGGAGATACACCTGCAGCCCACATCACCTCATCTCTGAGGAGAGACTCGTGAGAACAGGCCCAGGCTGAAAGAGAAACCCTCACCAAGTATTATCACCTCGTGGCCACCACAACCCACGACGGTGAGCCCACCAGCGCAGGGGGCCAAGAGACGCAAAACCCCAAAGCACCATGCATACAGATCGCAGCCTCACCGCCGTAGACAGCGCCGGCACAGAGCCACCAGCCACCCCCCTCCACAGCAGGATACCCCTAAGCGACACCAAGACTGTGGTGTGCGGAAACCAACCCGCCACCAGAGAGGGAGAAGCGACCCGCGCCGAACCCAGAGTGTCCCAACCAGCCTACAGCATTTGCAGCACAGCCTGACTTCCCGTACGCCGGACAGGGGGACCGAGATACCCGAACATGGGATGAACTGTCCACGATGGTATGCACAGGGTATTGGTTGAAGACCGCTAACACTGCCTCCCTCTGCGCCCCTTATGTTGCCTGGCAAACGGACTGACCTGGGACAAACCTCACGGGAACCCTAACAGTTCCTATCAAGCTTGTGGTTTATATTTGATCTCTCATAACCTACAAAGCAATGTTACCTTGTTAAACTTTTATTTCAGCTTAGTGATGCCTTAGTTTAATCCTATATGTTGAAGCTCACGTAATTTTAAGCAGCCCAGAGGCTTACTAGCTCTTAACACTTGGGCAGACCCTGTTCAGTAACGACGACTAATCAGGCTTCCCTAGTATCACAGCGCTGCCTGACAACCAATGTTTGACATGCTGATATCCTGTGGCAGCCTGCCCTCTTAACACCTAGCAAGGCACACAGTTCTCTACCTAACTACTAACCTGTTTATCTTACCATATGCTCTTCCTACATTTAAACATGTAAAAATTGTGCAGAACCACTACCGCAATGACTGCAATGTTATAGTATTCTAACGTGTGCTACTGTTTTGTAACCTATTATGTAAGCTGTGCACAAAAAAAATAAAAAAATAAAAAATAAAAATTATATATATATATATATATATATATATATATATATATAGAACTGCAAAAATACATTGAAAAAAAACATTGGATAAAATATATAAGTTAAACATTCAAAATATTTATTAAAAATTTATTTTTTTTTAAATTAGGGGCCTCTGCTTATATTCAGGTCGGCTTATACTCGAGTATATACGGTAAGTAAATTGTACCCTTATCTGTACCCCAGACCACCAGAGGCGATGTCACCGCCGGAAGACTCTGCAAATTTGGTAGAGTCCCCAAACGGTGACAGTGCCACTTTAAAAATAGTGTAGGGTTAAAAAGTAAGATTAGGATAGGCATACAGTTAAAGTAAGCATTGGTTAAGTGGTATAGCCTTCGTGTGGGGGTTGGTATAGGGTTAGCATGAACTATCAAACATTAATTTAGATCCTTAACATATTAGGTACTTAACAATCAGGGCTGATATAATCTATTTTGAGTTCTTTTTAATTAGTTGCACAGGATGGGACAAAGTATTTTGTCTCTGTATATTTCCTACGCCTGACACTTCTAGACCCTGAGCTACTGCCGTCTAGAACGGTCCATCCCCCAGTCATCACCAGTGAATTGACTCGATGAATGGAGTATTCCGCGTTCACCTCCATAGACCGCAGGTTCGGCAGTGATGTCAGGACAAATGGATAACGGTTCAGCGCTAAATAATCTAAAAGAAACTAAAATAAGTATAAAAGCAGCAACCTATAAAAATTAGGTCCCTCAACAAGCCTCACAGGAAATAAGACAAAAATGGGTATATAGGTCGCGCTGAAGGGACAGAAAGGTGGTATAAATAAAATGAATAAATATAATAGAAAGTCCCAAGTAGTAGATAAACCTGTATATTTCTTAGGTGGATATAAAGTCCAAATGAATGTCTGAAGCTTCTTATGTTGGAGGTGTCTTGATTCGCTTGTCGATATGTGGGTACATAAAAGAGATAAGAAGAACTCCAATAGTGTAGGATGTCAGCAAATTTTCAGGTATAAGTCTGTGAGTAGGTAAAAAACTCACCTTAGCATGAGCAAAAAACTTGCTCAAGTGTTATTAGCATTCAGTGGCGTCAATCCCCCACTGGTCGGATATGGGTGATGAAGTCCTGAGTAATTCCTCGATATGTGGAGAGATGGGAGACGTATATAGTACTCACTGAATTTTTTTTAAAGAACAAATAAAATAGTAAAATACTCACATGTATATGAGCAGGAACTACTGCTCAATATAGTGGCGCAGGTGGTACAATCCCCACCTTGGATTCTTGGAGAGTAGCGTACTTCAATCCAAATTCGGTGACCAGCAGCTGCCTGAATGCTTGATGCTTCTGTGCACGGCGATTGCGGGGTTAATGGTGCTCCGGTCTGCCTCTGTATTAGAGGCAGACCGGGAGGACCCGGTCAGGCTGCCCAGCACATGTGCTCGCTCTGACTGCAAGTCAGAGCGAGCACATGTGCTCTGTATACTCACCTACCGGCTCCCTGCACTTCCTGGTTCTGTGTGAAATACAGAATATTTCATAGAGTCCTAACCTCAACATATGAGGAAAGGGATTTAGGGGTGATTATTTCTGATGAATTAAAGGTAGGCAGCCAATGTAATAGAGCAGCAGGAAATGCTAACAGAATGCTTGGCTCCCTGCACTTCCTGGTTCTGTAGGAAAAAAAAATTAAGTTAATTTAAAGTCCCACCACCCTTTACCCAGTTTAATAAAAAATTAACCCCTTCCCTGCCAATTGATCACTGACTACAGTGATCAATTGGCAGCGATTACATTTTACAATGATCTGTTTTTTTTTTTAACCCTCAGGGGTTAAATTTATTTAATAAATTAATTAAAATATTTTAAAATTATATATTTAGCTAGCTGGGGTGGGTGGAAGTTAGTGGGGAATTGGGGTATTTGGCTTTTGGATAACTAGGGGTTAACGTTAAAAAAAGTTTTAAAATACACTTTAAAAAGTTAAAAATTAAGCTTAAAAAAGTTTTAATAACGTTTAAGTAAAAAATAAAAAAAACACCCCCCTTTACCTAGTCCAAATAAAAATTAACCCCTTCCCTGCCAGTCGATCACTGCCTACAGCGATCAAATACAGATCACAGTATTATACTGTGATCTAATTTTTTTTAACCCTTGAGGATTAACTTTTATTTATTTTTTAACCCTCAAGGGTTCAATTTAGTTAATTAATTTAAATATTTTATAACTATATATTTTGCTACCTGGGGTGGGTGGGAGTTATGGGAAAATGGAGAATTTACTGTTAGTGCTGTTTACTGCTAGTTAGGGGTTAACGGTAAAAAAAAAAAGCTTAGAAAAATATTAAATCTGTAAAAAAGTTTTAAGAAAGTTTAGAAAAAAATTAATAAGCAAAACAAAAGTTTAAAAACTAGATTTTAAAAGTAAAAAAGTAAAAAAAATACATTTTAAAAACGCTCATTACCACTACACTTGGAACAAACTAGAGAAAGAAATTATCCCATGCCAAGGTTCAAAATATGCCTTTTGAATTACCCCAGAGTGTATTCTTTAATAAATAGTATGTGTTTGTGGGGAGGTTTCAATAACCAACCGTCTAAACTACTCCAAATTGGAACATGGACACAGCATAAAAATTCAAAGTTTGAAAAAAACTGGAATAGCTGTGTCCCAAATGTGCCCCTCCGATGTCCACACATACCTGGCAAAGGTACATACGGGGGTATTGCTGTACTCAGCCGACATAGCTGAGCAACATATGAAGTATTATACAGTCGTAGCACACATAAGGTTTGCAAAATATACTGTGCAAACTCACTTTGTATGTAAAAAAGGAAAAAAAACGCTTATTACCACTACATCTGGTACAAGCTACAACAAGATCAAAATATACCTTTTGAAACACCCTGGGGTGTCTACTTTAAGAAATGGTAGGCCTTTGTGGGGTATTTTGAATTTAAAACCTGCAAAGATGCTTGGAAATTGCACATAGGCCCAGCGTCAAAATTCAAAGTTTGGTAAAAACGGATATGGCTTGGTCTCCTATATGGCACTGTAGCTTCACGAAATAGTGCCAAAGACATTCAAGACTGAGCGTCTTTTTACTCAGAAGACTTAGCTGAGCATAATTTGGGAGGTTTGAACTTAGTGGCACATGTGAAATATACAAAACGCCCAGCAAAAATGCAATCCGTATGTAAAAAATGCACAAAATAATTTTTTACCACATACTTTGGCATATATTGGTGAAAAAATGGGGGTATGTTAAGGCACAATATGCACCTTATGAGATACCTTGGAGTGTCTACTTTTACAAATGGTAGGCCTTTGTGGGGGTTTTTTTAACAGTCAAACTGTTATAATACCCCAAATGGAAGCTAAGGCTCATTAAATCCATCTCTCAAAATTCTACTGTGAATACTGTAAAGGACAGGTCTCCTATATGGCACTGTAGCTTCACGAAATAGTGCCAAAGACATTCATACGGGGTGTCATTTTACTCAGAAGACTTAGCTGAGCATAATTTGGGGGGTTTGAACTTAGTGGCACATATGAAATATACAAAACGCCCAGCAAAAATGCAATCCGTAAAAAGCTGCTGCAGATCTCAAGACATGGGAAGCTTACTCCATTTCCTGGCTGGGGAGAGTGGCCTGCATAAAAATGAATCTCCTACCGAGATTCCTGTACCTATATCAAACACTACCAGTCCAAGTCTCGAACAAAGACTTCAAAAACCTACAAACACAAATAGACCGCTTCATCTGGGCGAACAAACGCGCCAGAATCAGGCAAGATATACTCTACCTCCCGACAAGGGCGGGGGGACTAGGCTTACCCCATTTCCTACACTACTTCCACGCAGCCCAACTAGCCCAGATTCAGACACTACATGCCCCCATAGGACTTAAGCGGTGGGTAGATCTGGAACATGACCTCTTCGGCAGGGACTTCCCCTCTCTATACATATGGCTACCTCGGCAAGCACGCCCGAAGGTCCCGCAGACCACCCCAGCGCTCACCACCTCCATAGCGATATGGAATAAACTCTCCCTGCAATGCGCACTCACCTCAGACCCATCGCCCCTGACACCCATTCTCAGAAATGAACACTTCATACCGGGAATGACCCCGCGAGACTTTGCCCACTACGAGGACAACAACCTCCACAGGGTGTACCGGTTCTATAAGGACCAACAAATAATCCCTTTTACGGACCTGCCCCAAACAGTACCATTTACCACACGCGACTACTTCAGATACATCCAGATAAAAAACTTCCTCGAGACAACCACGTACAAACAAGCAGGACATACCCCCCTCACCCCTTTTGAAAAATCCTGCATTCACACTCCAATACGGAAGAGCCAAATTTCCACCACATACACGTGGATACTCACAGCGACAAAAAAACAGCCACTCAACTACATCACAGCATGGGAACGAGACCTGGGCCCCCCCGCTGACCCTTCAGATTGGGCAGCCATCTGGGAGGCCACAGCGACCATAACTATATGCGTCACACACAAAGAACAGGCCTACAAGACCCTCATGCGATGGTACATTACACCGCTAAGACTCAAACAGATGGGACTATCCACCGCAGACAGATGCTGGAAGGGATGCGGCCAACAGGGGACATACTACCACCTCTGGTGGGAATGCCCTCTCATAACAACAATTTGGAAGAACATAGCAACGCTCGCATCACTAGTCCTACACGACACCATCCCTATAGACCCTTGGCTTTGGCTCCTATCTAAGCCCCTACCAAACACACCCCGTGCCCACAACAAACTCCTAGCCAAACTAGCCCTAGCCACCAGACGGGCTATAGCTGCCCACTGGGGAGTAGCCACGATCCCATCGCTAACTGACATAAAACGCAAAATGAACGAAGCCAGGACAATGGATAGAATGTCAGCCCTCATCCACGAAACCACAACGCATTGTGACAAAATATGGGATCCATGGCTTGCAGAACCCACCACACAGGTTTGACACAACACCGCAGTGCGCCACCCCCCTCTCTCCCAACCCCCCATCCCAGATACCTCACCACCGCCCCACACCTACCCTACCTCCAGTATATCCTGACAGCAAAACGAAGGCGGACAGCTGACTCTGAGGAGGCGAACTGCAACAACGACACAGGAACGCCTAGGAAAAACATTTCCCCCCCCACCACCCCTACCCCCTGACAAACCCACCCCTTAGAACGCAAGGCAAAACTAGCAACAGTAGGCGAAGAAGCCCCCACGACATAAGGGGACAAAAGCAGAGACACCACATACCCCCAACACACCGAGCAAGGGTCAACAGCTATAAACCAAACGCAATGACACCACCCCATAATACCAAGCCCCTTATGACCAAGAGATGTTATCCATCAACGCTACACAGACACCAAGCTACCACTGAAGGGACGAGACGATCGTCCATCACTAACACACATTCTAGACCACAATCCACAATCCACTTGACAAGATAAGAGTGACCCAGGACCACCCTGACTATTAGGGGTACCACCCTACAAGTCGTCTCTCAGATCAGGATCACACGACCACATAACGACGAAGATAGACAATCATATAACAAAAACCATTGACAGACAACAGACACATGAAAAACATAAGCAATCACGACAACGGACACACCAAGAATCGAATGTACATTTGACCAAATAACCATCTTCTTTCTGTTCCCATACAATCTCAATGTACATTATGCAACCCGGCTTTTGCACAAGCCTAAGTATTGAATAACAGCTGTATGTTATGACAATGTTAAAATAAAGAATTATAAAAAAAAAATTGAAAAAAAAAAAAAAATGCAATCCGTATGTAACAAATGCACAGAATAATTTTTTACCACATACTTTGGCATATATTGGTGAAAAAATGGGGGTATGTTAAGACACAATATGCACCTTATGAGATACCCTGGAGTGTCTACTTTTACAAATGGTAGGCCTTTGTGGGGTTTTTTTTGAACAGTCAAACTGTTATAATACCCCAAATGGAAGCTAAGGCTCATTAAATCCATCTCTCAAAATTCTGTGAATACTGAAAAGGACAGGTATCCTGTATGGCACTGTAACTTCACGAAATAGTGCCAAAGACATACAATGGGGGTGTCATTTTACTCAGCAGATGTAACTGAACACAAAATAAACTTTGTACAGGAATAGCACACACCAACTTTACAAAATATACATGAGAATTTCTTTGTTATAAGTTTGTGTGCCAAAAACCAAAAAAAACACAATTTTACTCCAATATTTAGCAGAGGTTGGCGGTAGAAAGTGTCAAAACAATCTTAGGTAAATAGCCCGTGATGTCTACTTTATATAAATATATACTTTTGTGTGACAATTTTGTTTTCTTTTATGGCTATTAAAGGACCACTATAGTGCCAGGAAAACATACTCGTTTTCCTGGCACTATAGTGTCCTGAGGGTGCCCCCACCCTCAGGGTCCCCTCCCGCCCGGCTCTGGAAGGGGGAAAGGGGTAAAAACTTACCTTTTTCCAGCGCTGGGCAGGGAGCTCTCCTCCTCCGATCCTCCTCCAATGCCGTTAGCTGCGCGCGCATTCAGCCGGTCACAGGGGAAAGCATTATTTTCACAGTGAGAAGCACGCAAGCGCCTCTAGCGGCTGTCAATGAAACAGCCGCTAGAGGAATTGGGGGAAGGCTTAACCCATTCATAAACATAGCAGTTTCTCTGAAACTGCTTTGTTTATAAAAGAATGGGTTAAGCCTAGCTGGACCTGGCACCCAGACCACTTCATTAAGCTGAAGTGGTCTGGGTGCCTAGAGTGGTCCTTTAAGCTTACAAGACAAACATACCAAATTCTAAAATCGCTCCACATTAAAAGTCTATTTTACTCCTTGTGCTTTGTGACCTGTAACTACCCAAAAAAAACTTAAAATCCCAGACACATTATATATTCTGTAAATCAGAACTAAATTAATTTATTTTTAATTACTTTTCTTAACCTGCACTAATTATGCACACATTATTATTGCAAAAACTGTAAAAAAAAAAAACAAAAACCCAAATTTCATTTTTTTACATTTTTCTGTATTTTTTTTTATAATAAATAAGCATTTATATATGTGTGTGTTACATCAAATTAAAGCCCTTTCTGTCCTTTAAAAACGATGTATAATATGTGTCGGTGCAATAAATTAGTAAAATGCAAATTGCAGTTGAACGCAAACAGCAAAAAATGAAAAAAATGCCGTTGTCATAAAGTGAAAGACGAGCTTTTGAAGCTCTGTCCTTAAAGGGTTAAGTCGTAAAGCCAAAGGGGTATTAATGGGGAAAAAAAATATACAAAAATCAAACAAATAGGACTTTTAACTAAAGTGTGAATGTAATGAATTCGAGCTGAATTTCACATTTTTGCCAAAATAACTGACTTTTTTTACCCAAGTTTACTATTTTGGTCTAAAATGTGAAATCTCGATAATTTGTGACACTAACTGGACCTGACAGAGGGAGTGAGAGATACACAGCCAAGTGCTTAATGCCTACTCACTGAATGCTCCTCAGTCTGTTACTTATAAACACGCTACGCTCAACCCACGCGAAAACGCACGTCACCCCGTCAGGTCATGTGACCGGATGACGTCACCAGCAAAGCCTGGCATTCAGAAGCCATCATTTTGTAGAAGCGGATTTCCCGTTACGTACGTCGCTGTAGGCGTGGTTTCTCAATAGGCTGTCCTTGGTCGGCGCATGCGTAGAGAGCCGCGACTGGCAGTGAGTACCGCGCATGCGCAGCGCCCGATAGACGGACACCGAGTGACAGAAACAGAGCGAGGAACCGGCCGGTAACTGTGCCCGAACACACAGGCCAGACCGGGAGAGGCCACCGGGCTCCGACAGCGAGGGTCCGGGGCGGGCAAGCCAGCGGGAGGGAAGCTAATGTGTGCTGTACTGACAGGCCACACTCAACTGTTTATTACTAGCCGTCCGCATACACACACACACACACAGAGACACTGCCTGCTCGGCCCATCCTCTCCCAACACCGAGCTCCCACACCGAGCTCCTATACTGAGCTCCCACACTGAGCTCTCTTATACCGAGCTCCTATACTGAGCTCTCTTATACCGAGCTCCCACACTGAGCTCTCTTATACCGAGCTCCTATACTGAGCTCACACCGAGCTCTTTATACCGAGCTCCTATACCGAGCTATCTTATACTGAGCTCCCACACCGAGCTCCTATACTGAGCTCCCACACCGAGCTCCTATACTGAGCTCACACCGAGCTCTTTATACCGAGCTCCTATACCGAGCTATCTTATACCGAGCTCCTATACTGAGCTCCCACACCGAGCTCCTATACTGAGCTCCCACACCGAGCTCCTATACTGAGCTCCCACACCGAGCTCTCTTATACCGAGCTCCCAGTCTGTATCTATCACATCCTCTCACTGAGCTCCCATACTATCCCAGTTTCACACACTGAGCTCCTATCCTAGCTTTACACACTGAGCTCCTATCCTAGCTTTACACACTGAGCTCCTATCCTAGCTTTACACACTGAGCTCCTATCCTAGCTTTACACACTGAGCTCCTATCCTAGCTTTACACACTGAGCTCCTATCCTAGCTTTACACACTGAGCTCCTCCAACCCTAGCTTCACACACTGAGAGAGAGAGATTCTCTCCCAGCCCAGTCTCAAGGTTCACACTGAGCTCCAGGCTCTCATCCAGCCTGCCCTCTCACTGTCAGCTCTCAGACAGTCTCTAACATCCTATTCTCCCAGCATAGTCCCCTCTAGACTCCACATCCTCTCACTGTCAGCCCTCTGTCTCTCCATGAACCCCCTTGTATGACAACTACTGGGGCTGGGCCCCTCCCCATATCTGTTTACAGCACCCTCTTCCTCAGGCCTTTACCCTTGTCTGTTGGGTCACAATGGGGGAAACCAAGGTTATTTACCACCTGGATGAGCAGGAGACCCCGTACCTGGTCAAGCTGCCCGTACCCTCTGAAAGAGTTACCCTGGGAGACTTTAAAGGTGTTCTGAACAAACCCAACTACAAGTTCTTCTTCAAGTCCATGGATGATGACTTTGGGTGAGTGAGCTAAACCTGTAGGGCAGGAGGTAGGGGTAATATATCTGTCAATGTGGCATTTTATATCCCCAGTCTGGTTGTTAAATAATCATTGCCAATTAGTTCCCCCTTAATTAGTTTGGAGCTGATGGTAGACTTCCTGTGATAGCAGACTTTTTAAAGTTGCCAGTCCATGATATAAGTGACCGAGACAGTATGGACTCTGCATTGTGTATAATGGTTGAATCTGAGGATAGCTGATTATACACAGCTGGGGAATCCTGAGGTGGCATCTGGGCCTGGCCCTGTCTATTTGGAGTTGGGAGTCTGCAGCTGTGTAATAGACTAGCGGAGGATATGAATCTAGTCTTGAAACAATGACCATTGCTATTAGTATGCTGTGATTATTGTTGGCAGTCTGCTATTAACTCAGAAATGGCAGATGGGTCACTCATCAGCTATTCAAATGGTTAAAACATGAATTTAAGAATTATCTAAATTGGTACTGATTAAATGGACTCTTACATTTTATTATTAGATGGGTTACTAACGCACATTGAAAAGTATTCTGTTATTGGTAGACTCTTTTATGTCTGTGCGTACAACAGCCCTTTACTTATTCAGTGTTTCAGAGATTTTAAATTGGTGTTCTTCCAGTCAGGAAACCAGCAAACTGACAGTAGTAAATTAAAGGGCACAAAGGATTAGCATGGAAAGAAGGGCATACATTCTGGCCTCTGTCTCAGTATCATTAACCCCTTAAGGACCAAACTTCTGGAATAAAAGGGAATCATGACATGTCACACATGTCGTGTCCTTAAGGGGTTAAATTCCTATTACAAAAAATCCACAGGCTCCTTTAACCTTCTCGGGTGATGTATTTAATTTCCGTCCTGCAAATATTGTCAGATTTCATGCCATTTAAAGTCACAATTAATGTTCTAGTTGCTGACCATTGAAAATTAATTGCTATTATTTTGGTGATGGTAAAATAAAACATGCTACTTGACTATAAAAGAGAGATGTTTGTGCTGATCAGGACCTTACAGTTTGAGTTCTGTATTGAAACACAATGGCAGTATCTGTTGTACTCACACCTCAATTTAGCTGTCTTTTGGATGCTCTGTACAGGCCTTTGTTCTGAGAGAGCGTGGATAGGCAAAGAAGGCAGTGCTGCTATGACAGACATCCAGGAAGAGTTTAAAACAAGTACCAATGCTTTCCTTCCAGTGTAAACAGTGGCAAATGGTGTTCTCTGTATACAGGAGCTTGGTAGGAGGGAGTGTGAAGCATAGCTAAATCTTCTAACTTCAACATGTCTGAATTACTGTTGTATGTCTGTACCGTTCAGATGTATGAGGGTTAAAACGTGATTGATGCCAGCGTGTCATACATAAACTGGGTTTAAAAAGCCTTCTTTAGCTGTATACCTAAAGTTTAGGGTTAAAGGAAAAAAGCATTGATTTGAACAAACCTCTATTAACCCTAATGAATATTGTACACATTGTGAAAAGCAATATTTAATCTGTAGGTTGGTATTGTGAACTACTGTCTCTGTATTCTGGAGTTTTGTTGAAAATTGTCTGCACAAAAACTTGTGATCATCTTTACAATGTTTCTGTTTTGTATTCTTTAACAAGCATTTTGTTAATTTTCCATTGTTCCTGTAAACTGCATATATGCGGAATGATCACTGTGAAAATATCCATTTTCTCCTGTTCATAGGTCTTATATTCTGCTTTGTTTTGTTGTTGGTAGTGCGGTAACAATATCAATGTATTCTGGTTACTGGCATTTGCTTAGATGTCACCCCTTCTGCCTGTCAATTGTAGAAGTGTAATTCATGAGGAATGTGTTGTAAGAGTTAGAGCATGTCCAGAGTAGCAGGTAACGCTAAACTTTTATGTGAAGATAATTGGATTCACATGATGCTACTGCAAGAGGCATAAGCAGACACTGTTTTTGATGCTTGGTTTTTATTTCATAAGACACAACAGGTTATGGACACTTTAAAAAAACAAAAACAAAAAAAACTTTTTTGTTTTTAATAAGTTAGTCAGGCTATTCTTGTAATTTGCATTTACAGGGCTGTACAAATAATACATAATTGGAAACAAGGTATATTGGTATAGAAAAGTATGTTTGTTTATTGCATGAATTTCATTGTTCTTCCTATTTCTATCTTTGCGTGTGTCGTATCATCTCAGTAGTGATAATCACGTGTATTGTTTTGCAAATTTGTTTCTTGGGTAATTTGTGACTGTGTTTTAAGCCTATCATTGACACCTTTTTTTAGGTAATTTAATTTATACCATGCCAGCATATTTCCATTCAAAGTAAAAATTTTATTTTTTAATAAAAAAACCAAAATATACAAAAAACACAGGGTTATTTACCGCAGTGGTAATTGTGAAAACGTTGAAGTGAAAATCAGATTGCATGGCAACTATAGCCAAGCTGGAACTAGAACTCATTACAATATTTTTTTTCCAACAGTGCAGCCGGTAAAGGGACACTATTGAAGTGTCTAATGTTCAATGACACCATTCAGTGCACTGAAATAGTCTAGGTGCAGTGTAAAACATACATTGCAGCACTGAGTCTGCCTCCAGTGGCTCTCTCCCAGACAGCCACTGGAGCCGCTTCCTGCATCGTAACGGACTTTTGACCTGGTATCTGACACTGTACGTCCTCACACTCTGTATGAGGACATTCACCGTCAGATTTGTCCCCGTAGGAAATTCAATGCTTTCCTATAGGGAGGTCTAATGTGCACTCGTCATTTGCCGTACATGTGAATTAGCGCCTGCTGGTCGTGCGACATCGGAGGGGGGTCAGCCCTGAGCTGAGGGACATCGGTTCTGGGATAAGATAAGAAGTAAATAAGGTGGGTTTTTGTTGTTGTTGTTTTTTACCCTTTATTCACCGGGTAGGGGGGAGGCTTGGGTAGCGATCGTGCCAAGATTTGTATTCCTGGAACTATAGTATGTCTGTAAAGGCCAACATTTTTAATTCTCTTTTTAATTTCAGACAATTCACACTTAACTAAATAATGGTAACAGTGAAACAAAGGATTCTATTTTTAAGTATTTACTTTGTGAGCATTCAAACATTTGTCTTCTAATTTTGTAATTTGTTTTTATATATTCTACACCAATTGTGTGTGTGTGTGTGTGTGTGTATTATTAATAATGTTCAAAGGGTTTTTGTTGTGGGATTAGTGTTTACACAGGCCTCTGTACAGCAGCCATACCACAACGAACACCACTACATGGCTGTGGGCACCCGTCCCCGAGTCTGACAGACCACCTCTTGAAGGGCGAGAGAAGTGACGGACGCGGCATGCGTGCTCACTGAAATGCTTAGGTTCCCTACAAAACTCACACGCAAATTGTACCAATCTCAACACTTGTTCTTTGTGCCTCCTTTTCCTTTTTGTTTACGTTAAATTAAGTTGCGACCAGGTCAAACACCAATGTACAATTTACTGCAAGTTTTAACAATATATCCTTTGCTTTCTGTACCACAATTACACTGATACAAGAAATGTGATTTGGCTTTTGCACAAGCCACCATTGATGCATCGCAACATCTATCAGTGCAAAATAAAGAATTAAAATAATTAAAATAATTTAACTGTCCCATCAACCCAAACATCTTTTCACACTTTTGATGCTCTTATTCACTCCTTTTGCCACCTTGTCCGCCACAAACTTTGCATTTCACTTCAATGAGATCTCTACGATCAGAGAAGAGATTACTAATTTCTCTCCTTCCCTTACCAATAAATCACCCAACCCCAATCCTTCCACCATTCTACATGCTTTCGTACCTGCTACAGCAGAAGTTAGCAGAAGTTTCTGCTTTGCTCCGGTCCTCCCGCCCCACCACCTGTTCCCTCGATCCTATTCCCTCATATACCATCCGCACTTTGTCTCCCTCTCTTGCTCTTCCTCTCACAAAAATTTTCAATCTCTCCCTTTCCTCTGGCACATTTCCCTCACACTTCAAACATGGAACTGTAACCCCAATTCTGAAAAAGTCTAGCCTTGACCCAAACTCCCCATCCAACTACCGCCCTATCTCGCTACTGCCATTTGCCTCCAAGATCCTCGAGAGAGTTGTGTACACCAGACTGACTGACTGACTGACTTTCTCGAATCCAACTCTCTGCTTAAACCCACTTCAGTCTGGATTCCGCGCTGGTCATTCTGTGTAAACTGCTGTTACCAAAGTATTAATTGCTGCTAAATCTCGCGGCCATTACTCTATCCTAATTCTCCTTGATCTTTCTGTCTTTGATACTGTTGATCATCAACAGCTTCTTCACATTATCTGTAATTTTGGTTTACAGGATACTGCTCTCTCCTTGTGCTCCTCCTACCTCTCCCAGCGCTCTTTCAGTGTTTCTTTCTGACTCTGCCTCCCCCTCCCCCCCCCACCACACTCTTTCAGCGTCCCCCAAGGTTCTGTCCTTGGTCTCCTACTGTTCTCTCTCTATACTGCCTTAAACTTATCAGCTCCTTTGGCTTCCATTATCATTTCTATGCAGATGACATGCAAATCTACCTGTCCGGGGCGGGGCCGGGCCGCCGGGCCGACTGGACGCCATCTGCATGAGCTCCAGCAACAAAATGCATGAAACAGCACCAATACAACTAAAAGCCGCACAAAACAAGCAAAACCAGCCGCACCTGACAGGGGGAAAACCCTGACTTTCAATCGGTGCCTACACGAAGTTGACCGCGGGACGGGCGGGCAGCGAGGACTGGGTCAGGCCTACACGCGGCCTCTGAGCACCGGTCGCCATTGCCGCAAACAGGCGCAGCATAGAACCAGCCCGTTATAAGGCAAGCATTCCCGGCATGGGGAGACCCTCGGCCCGGGGCACGGCCCCGTCTCCCCCCCCCGGCCGGCGGGGGTTATCCTGGCCACATGGCGGCGACAGGTACCACGACGGGAGCCCCCGCGTGGACATTATGCCGACTGCCTAAACTGGCAATGGCAAAGAGACGGCCAGCCAGCTGTACTGGACATCTACACCGAGGGGAAATACTTTTAGTGATGAAAACACCCTGGCAGGGACAGAGAAGACACAGAAGCTCAGGAGGTTGGGGATCCGACGCAGCTGAGCCAAACTACTGAAATGGCTTCCCCTCAAAGGCACCATTGAAAGAGGAGTGCAGAGTCACCAAAGGAGATAACTTACCGAGGGGAGACGACCTGGAAGGCAGGGGTGGACTCCGGTGCCGCTGGGCCCCTGAGGGACCCCACGCGATGCCGGCCAGCCTGCAGGAAAAGTGAGTGTCCGGGCCTCTGGGTCTGGGAGGTCCCCAGAGAGCCGTGTCCCTGAAGCTGAGAGCCCTGTGGGGTGGGTTTGCGCGGCCCCCCCGGCAGACCGGTAGCCGGGAGCGGCGTGCACCGGTCCCAAGTGTGAGGCCGGCACCAGGAGAGACAATGGGACACAATCTTCACTGGGTCTGAGGCGGTGCTGAGGAGGTGCAGGGAACGGGAGACCCGCGGATTCTAGGTGTGGGGGTCCAGCGGATAATTTCTGCCCCCGAGTGCCCACAGCATCGCGGAGGACTCAGGTGCTGGGCTGGAACTATCGCGGGGGGAGACTTGGCGCCCCGGGAGACGCGCCACGGCCATGCCATGGTGGGCCCTTATCGGACTAACACTACGAACAGCTCTGCTCTTATACTGTTATAGTTAATATGGTTATACTAGAAGTTATGAGGTGTACCTTTGAGCCTTAACCTGATGGGTCTAGCCTAAACGACACATGCACCTGCATATAACAACTAAGATGTTTATTATCCGGCTCACGTGACTAGATAACAAATACGTTTAAGGGGCACATAATCTGGGCATTGCTGTTAGTCAAAATACTACAAAGCTGCACTGGTCTCTACATCAGGATAAGTTAAACATATGCACGTTGTACATTTTAGCCCTCATTATGCGTACATTATGTGATTGCTCAGTTACTGTCATAATTTTGCAAGGAATTACTGATAGTTTAGCACTAGACTATACAATGTGACTTATACACATCAGCTTCAGAATGGATATGTAATGTTGTAGTGCCCCCACGGGCAAAAGCTTGACGCCACTCATTAATGCCTACTTGAATAGCCAGAATGTTGTATTATACGATGTATATTAATATGCCTATATCTTAACACAGAAATGACCGCGCTCATCTAGTCACATATATCATGTGTTAACTCTGTCATTCTGAGAAGACGCTCAAGGAACAGGCTCACATATAGACACCCTAGTTTATTTCTTTTAACACTGCATTAGTTTGCCTATATACTTCATTACACGTATTGCATGATCAGCTACAGTTTACCTCAGATAGACGCATTATAGGATGTTGTTACCTTTTATGCTGTAATACTTAGAAATGTATTCCTGCAAAGTTCAAGTACGCCTATATGTTCTGATCATTACGCCTCTGCGCAGGCGATAATCTGCATCTATTCCTATGTGCTAACATTTAAGCCTCTACGGAGGCGACCGTTCACCTTAATGAATGCTATAACTTACTGCTTAAGCCCCTGCGTGGGCAACCTCTGACTTTATTACGAACCAGTTCGCAATATGCACTTATATTGTGAAAACAATAAAAATATTTAAAACAAATCTACCTGTCCTCTCCTGATCTCTCTCCGCCCATCTTGACTCGTGTCTCTGACTGACTGCCTCTCTTCGATCTTCAACTGGATGGCTGCTCACTTCCTTAAAGCGGCACTGTCATGCCGAAACCCGTTTTTTTTTAACCCCCCTCCCGCCTCCACTACATCCAATTGACCCACTAGTCACCCCCAAATGCCCCTAAGCCCCCCACATTACCTATTTTTTAATCCTTATTTTCTGCCCCGATCTTGATTCAGGGCGCCGCCATCTTTGTGTGGGTAGATGAAGTCCCTGTGGGACACGTCATCAGCCCACACTAGGCAGACACTGAGATTCCCGCACATGCCCAGTGAAACACCTGGACATGCGAACGGGAATTTCATCTATTCATTCATTCATCAGACAGACGAATGAGTGAATAGAAAGATCAGCCGAACAAACAAACACAATGTATCGGTGTATCTGAGTATCAGTGTATGTTTGTTCGTGCAGTTTATTACAAGGAGGGCTGCTCACTGTTGAAAAAAAAAAGACGTAAATTACAATAAGGGGGGGCGGACCTATTGTCCTCCCCCCCTCCCCCACCCTGAGCGGCGGGTGGGGGCCATAAAGATAATGGGGGGGGAGGACCT
>OW240913.1:131711237-131737259 GCA_933207985.1 Pelobates cultripes | reverse complement strand
TGCCTATCCACGCTCTCTCAGAACAAAGGCCTGTACAGAGCATCCAAAAGACAGCTAAATTGAGGTGTGAGTACAACAGATACTGCCATTGTGTTTCAATACAGAACTCAAACTGTAAGGTCCTGATCAGCACAAACATCTCTCTTTTATAGTCAAGTAGCATGTTTTATTTTACCATCACCAAAATAATAGCAATTAATTTTCAATGGTCAGCAACTAGAACATTAATTGTGACTTTAAATGGCATGAAATCTGACAATATTTGCAGGACGGAAATTAAATACATCACCCGAGAAGGTTAAAGGAGCCTGTGGATTTTTTGTAATAGGAATTTAACCCCTTAAGGACACGACATGTGTGACATGTCATGATTCCCTTTTATTCCAGAAGTTTGGTCCTTAAGGGGTTAATGATACTGAGACAGAGGCCAGAATGTATGCCCTTCTTTCCATGCTAATCCTTTGTGCCCTTTAATTTACTACTGTCAGTTTGCTGGTTTCCTGACTGGAAGAACACCAATTTAAAATCTCTGAAACACTGAATAAGTAAAGGGCTGTTGTACGCACAGACATAAAAGAGTCTACCAATAACAGAATACTTTTCAATGTGCGTTAGTAACCCATCTAATAATAAAATGTAAGAGTCCATTTAATCAGTACCAATTTAGATAATTCTTAAATTCATGTTTTAACCATTTGAATAGCTGATGAGTGACCCATCTGCCATTTCTGAGTTAATAGCAGACTGCCAACAATAATCACAGCATACTAATAGCAATGGTCATTGTTTCAAGACTAGATTCATATCCTCTGCTAGTCTATTACACAGCTGCAGACTCCCAACTCCAAATAGACAGGGCCAGGCCCAGATGCCACCTCAGGATTCCCCAGCTGTGTATAATCAGCTATCCTCAGATTCAACCATTATACACAATGCAGAGTCCATACTGTCTCGGTCACTTATATCATGGACTGGCAACTTTAAAAAGTCTGCTATCACGGGAAGTCTACCATCAGCTCCAAACTAATTAAGGGGGAACTAATTGGCAATGATTATTTAACAACCAGACTGGGGATATAAAATGCCACATTGACAGATATATTACCCCTACCTCCTGCCCTACAGGTTTAGCTCACTCACCCAAAGTCATCATCCATGGACTTGAAGAAGAACTTGTAGTTGGGTTTGTTCAGAACACCTTTAAAGTCTCCCAGGGTAACTCTTTCAGAGGGTACGGGCAGCTTGACCAGGTACGGGGTCTCCTGCTCATCCAGGTGGTAAATAACCTTGGTTTCCCCCATTGTGACCCAACAGACAAGGGTAAAGGCCTGAGGAAGAGGGTGCTGTAAACAGATATGGGGAGGGGCCCAGCCCCAGTAGTTGTCATACAAGGGGGTTCATGGAGAGACAGAGGGCTGACAGTGAGAGGATGTGGAGTCTAGAGGGGACTATGCTGGGAGAATAGGATGTTAGAGACTGTCTGAGAGCTGACAGTGAGAGGGCAGGCTGGATGAGAGCCTGGAGCTCAGTGTGAACCTTGAGACTGGGCTGGGAGAGAATCTCTCTCTCTCAGTGTGTGAAGCTAGGGTTGGAGGAGCTCAGTGTGTAAAGCTAGGATAGGAGCTCAGTGTGTAAAGCTAGGATAGGAGCTCAGTGTGTAAAGCTAGGATAGGAGCTCAGTGTGTAAAGCTAGGATAGGAGCTCAGTGTGTAAAGCTAGGATAGGAGCTCAGTGTGTGAAACTGGGATAGTATGGGAGCTCAGTGAGAGGATGTGATAGATACAGACTGGGAGCTCGGTATAAGAGAGCTCGGTGTGGGAGCTCAGTATAGGAGCTCGGTGTGGGAGCTCAGTATAGGAGCTCGGTGTGGGAGCTCAGTATAGGAGCTCGGTGTGGGAGCTCAGTATAGGAGCTCGGTATAAGATAGCTCGGTATAGGAGCTCGGTATAAAGAGCTCGGTGTGAGCTCAGTATAGGAGCTCGGTGTGGGAGCTCAGTATAGGAGCTCGGTATAAGAGAGCTCAGTATAGGAGCTCGGTATAAGAGAGCTCAGTATAGGAGCTCGGTATAAGAGAGCTCAGTATAGGAGCTCAGTATAGGAGCTCGGTGTTGGGAGAGGATGGGCCGAGCAGGCAGTGTCTCTGTGTCTCTCTGTGTCTGTGTGTGTATGCGGACGGCTAGTAATAAACAGTTGAGTGTGGCCTGTCAGTACAGCACACATTAGCTTCCCTCCCGCTGGCTTGCCCGCCCCGGACCCTCGCTGTCGGAGCCCGGTGGCCTCTCCCGGTCTGGCCTGTGTGTTCGGGCACAGTTACCGGCCGGTTCCTCGCTCTGTTTCTGTCACTCGGTGTCCGTCTATCGGGCGCTGCGCATGCGCGGTACTCACTGCCAGTCGCGGCTCTCTACGCATGCGCCGACCAAGGACAGCCTATTGAGAAACCACGCCTACAGCGACGTACGTAACGGGAAATCCGCTTCTACAAAATGATGGCTTCTGAATGCCAGGCTTTGCTGGTGACGTCATCCGGTGTTCTATCAAATTTCCCTACCCCGTTAGAAAACCCTACCCTCGTCACTTCCGGTGACGAAGCCGCACCGGACGTGACGTTGGGACGGGGGGTGTGCGCAGCCGCGCAGGCGCACACCACCTAGGTAGGGACTTTGAACAGCGAGGAGTCGCATAAAGGCGCAGTGCGCACGCGCGCCAAACTACTCCCGTCGGAGGTACAGCGCGCGTGCGCACTTGGGGACAGGGAGCGCTTCACAGACACCGCGCATGCGCACTATAGGGGTAGGGAAATCTGATGGCGATTAAGCCCTGTGAAATCTCCCTACCCCTATACTGCGCATGCGCGGACTGGACTCTGATCGTCTGAGTAAAGCTTCTCCCTGCTCCCAACACACTCAGCCATCCAAGGGGAGGGGGTACTATATTAGGGGGGGTTTCAGTGCATTATATTGGATAGTGGGGGGTTTTCTACATTATTGTATGGGGGGTCTGCGCCAGCGGGGGTCTGCTGGGCGTGGGGTCTGCGCTGTAAGGGGGCTGCGCTGTATGGGGGGTTTGCGCTATATGGGGGTCTGGCGCTTATATGGGGTCTGCGCTTGTATGGGGGCTCCACGGCATGGGGGGTCTGCGCAGTATATTGGGGGTATGCTGTATGGGTGTCTGCGCTGTATGGGGGGTCTGCGCTATATGGGGGGTCTGCGCTATATGGGGGGTCTGCGCTGTATAGGGGGTTGCGCTGTATAGGGGGGTTGCGCTGTACATAGGGGTCTGCGCTTTATGGGGGTCTGCGCAGTATATGGGGGGTCTGCGCTGTATCGGGGGTCTGCGCTGTATGGGGGGGGCAGTGTGTTAGATGGAGGGGCTGTTCGTTACATGTGGGGGGCTGTGCATTAGATGGGGAGCTGTACAGTACGTGTGGCCTGTGTGTGTGTTAGATGTGTACAACCCTAGTTTCACTGACAAATATTTATTTCCTAGATATCATATGCCAAAGCATGCTTTTTGCTATGAAGCCGCAGCCATCTAGTCACTCGCCAGAGAAGGATGAGAAACTGCACCCCAGCGAGAGGGACAGCCCCACATCTGCAACCAAATCCATCGGTCACCAAATTCAGTAATCTCCGTCTCTTTGTGCATTGTGTATGTACGGTACTCCCAATTCTTATATTTAATCCGGTGTGTCTCCCACAATCTTTGTGTCTGTCTGCATGCACTGTGTCTGTTATGCCAGTTACTCTAACTAGTTTATTTCTTTTTGTGTGTGTCACAGCTTTGACAAGCATGTTCTTCTATGGGACACGAAGTACATGAAGAGGAATGAAGAAGCCCATGTCTGATGCTCGTCTCCAGGGTGGAGTATTGAATTTATAACTAATGAAGTGGCATCTGACACATGACGAGCTGCTCCTGTTTGCACAGCAACTTCAACATTGTGTACTGTGATCACAGCATAGTTCAGAGGTAGGTAACCTTGGGCAGTCCAGATGCTGTGAATAACATCGACCATAATGCTGGCAAACCATTATGGGAGGTGTAGTCCAAAACATCTGGAATACCGAATGCGTATGAATGCAAAGTATGGTGTGTATGAATGGTCAGTAACAAGGGTTGAAGCCTTGACGTGGCGTTACTGCTCACATGTGTATTCATGTGCCAATTCAACCAATGTGAGTCACTGTAATACTTATAAGGTAACCAAAAGTACTGTGATTGTGGAGAATGAAACTCCTTATCCTATGAAATCTCCTATACACTGCTGACACTGTGACCGTATCACCTACACACTGTTTACCCTGTGACCGTATCTCCTAAACACTGCTCACACTGTGACCGTATCTCCTATACACTGCTGACACTGTGACCGTATCTCCTATACACTGCTGACACTGTGACCGTATCTCCTATACACTGCTGACACTGTGACCGTATCTCCTATACACTGCTTACACTGTGACCCAATCGCCTAAACACTGCTTACACTGTGAATGTTATTTTTTTCAAGTTTGTTTTAGTGTTTGCGGTTTCATTGATTTGTTAACCACTCTCCTCAATCTTCTGTTCTGTGTTTTCTTACATTTGTGGGAAGAACAAGGTGATCCTCTCAATTTTACACTCCTTTACTGATGGTTCCAGTGCCAGAGACAACCCCACCACCATTAACCTCGACCTGCTCAAACAGAAGAGATTACCTTCTTCTATAGAAAACGTCCTTATGGCTGTTTCGGAACACATGGTGCTTAAGACTCGTGGACCGTCCAGGGAAAGAGACCATTACATTATTAAGATACTACCTTCCTAATGCCATACAGCCTTTCTTTACATGTGATCATGTGATTGAACTTTCTCCTTCTTGGATACCACAGTGTGACTTTTCTTAACCAGTTTCCAAATTTGACTTTTATATTTTTTCCACTATACATATAAAGTCTAAAATGCATATTAATTTTGAAGAAATAAAGTATTTTGCTGACACCTTAACATGCGATTTGTGTTACTTAGCTACAAATAATACCATCACTAGCTGCGTTCCATTGTAGTTTATCAGAAACTGCGATATTTAACATTGCAAGATTAAGGGGACATTGGCACTGCACCCAAACCATTTAAACGAGATGACGTAAGCTTTTAAAGAGCAACTTCTTACTATGCTTATTGCTATCTTTTGAAAGTCATCACATTTATAAGCAAAACTATGCATAGGCACAGTGACACGAGGACCTATATGCACCATAAATTATCATATGTTGTTACAAAGCCATATTTCCTAACAGACCTGGATTGTTTAGTAGAGTCCCAGTTTGGGTTTGCTCTCCACTGTCCCACAATAATTAACAAGTTAACATTATTACAGACAAATTACTGTACATTTAAAAATTAAGAGTTTTAATTTTTTTTAAAGTGGCAATATAAAAAAGACAAACAATATTTAAATTTCTTATTTAACAAAATTGAAAAAGTATGTTGTCCATTAATTACATAATAATTGCACATGTGACCTAATATCAGATATTGTTATTGTCACCCCTCCCTTACTGTCACCTCACCTCATCACCCCTTGTCACCCCCCTCTTACGGTCACCTCACCATCACCCCCTCACTCTGTCATCCTCCTCACACTATGTCACCCACCCTCACTGTCACTCACCCTTACTGTGTCACCCATACTCTCACATTACGTCACCCCTCTCTTACTCTCTCATTCCCCCCTCACCTCATCACCCTCCCTCTCACACTATGTCACCCTCCCCACCCGGCCACCACTCTCCGCACTCTGGCACCTCCCTCCATGCACACCGTCAACCCTCAACACGCAGGCACCCTCCTGCTCTTTTACACTCACCCTGCCACAGTTACCCCTTTACTCACCCTGTCACCCCCCCAAAGGCAATCATTATACACACCGTCATAAAACATAGCTACGCTATAAACTCAGTGCCAAAGGCCAGTCAGTACACAAACATACACATGCTCAGAGAAACATACATACAGATACAAGGATACTCACTGTCAGATACACACACTCGGGTAGACAATGCAATGATGTAAACAGAGACTAGCTCTGTGTATCCAGTGCTGCAAGCTCCACCAGGGACGTTTTAGCCACGAGGCAAACAAGGCATTTGCCCAGGGCATTTGGGGCGGCTTTTTTTGCCGCCCCCAAATGCCCAGGGCAAATGCCTTGTGGCTAACTGACATGCTGGGCTGGCGGGAGGCATGGCGAGGGAGCACTTCCTCTGAGCTGTCTGCTCAGCTCCCTCGCGCGCCACAGAGTGAGGCTGGTAGCCGGAACATGACGTCATATTCCGGCTCCCAGCCTCACAATGCAGCGCGTGAGGGAGCTAAGCAGACAACTCAGAGGAAGTGCTCCCTCGCCAGCTGCCCGTCTGCCGCCCCAGCAGCCCGACTGGCAGCCCCACTAGACCCCAGGGAGATAGAGAACCCCCCAGCATTAGCAAAGGTAAGGAGGCTGGGGGTGTAAATTAAAAAAAAAATTTGAGTGTGTCTGTTAGAGAGTGTGAGTGTGTCTGTTAGTGTGTGTGTGTGTCTGACTGTGTCTGTTAGTGAGTGTGTCAGTTTCTGTTAGCTAATGTATGCATATCTGTGTGTGTGTGTGTGTGTGTATTTAGAATGCGGGGCGGGGGAGGGGGGCGCCTGAGTTTTGTCCTGCCTAGGTCAGCACAAAACCAGGATACACCACTGAGCTCCACCATCAATATATCTACAGCTTCTTATACACAAAGTCAACTGCTATTTTTTCTTCAATAATGGTGTTCTCCGTGGGGTCTCATGTATGAGTTTCGCCTAAGGCCTCGCCAAGTCTAGAGCCGACACTGCAGTACAGCCCTTCAGTATCCAATAGTCTCTTATGCAGGGACTCCTCAAAGCGGTTTGCTCCTTCCCTCTGGAACTGTAAGAATAAAAAAAATATTTACAACCCACCAAATCGTAACCAGAAAGCATATTACTTATTTTATATTATTAGAAATGACAATTTCAATGTTGAAGATTGGAGGCGTAGAACAGAAGGAATGATCTAGCGCTTTCAATTTTGATTAAAAGCATGTCTGTGCTTACAGTGTAAGCAGTGTTTAGGCGATAGGGTCAGAGTGTAAGCAGTGTATAGGCGATAGGGTCACAGTGTGAGCAGTGTTTAGGAGATACGGTCACAGTATGAGCAGTGTATAGGAGATTTCATAGGATAAGGAGTTTCATTCTCCACAATCACAGTACTTTTGGTTACCTTATAAGTATTACAGTGACTCACATTGGTTGAATTGGCACATGAATACACATGTGAGCAGTAACGCCACGTCAAGGCTTCAACCCTTGTTACTGACCGTTCACACACACCATACTTTGCATTCATCCGCATTCGGTATTCCAGAGGTTTTGCACTACATGTCCCATAATGGTTTGCCAGCATTATGGGAGATGTAATTCAGAGCATCTGGACTGCCCAAGGTTACCTACCTCTGAACTATGCCGTGATCACAGTACACAATGTTGAAGTTGCTGTGCAAACAGGAGCAGCTTGTCATGTGTCAGATGCCACTTCATTAGTTATAAATTCAATACTCCACCCTGGAGACGAGCATCAAACATGGGCTTCTTCATTCCTCTTCATGTACTTCGTATCCCATAGGAGAACATGCTTGTCAGAGCTGTGACACACACAAAAAGAAATAAACTGGTTAGAGTAACTGGCATAACAGACACAGTGCATGCAGACTTGCGTGCCACATACATACAGCAGACAGACACAAAGATTGTGGGAGACACACCGGATTAAATATAGGAATCGGGAGTACCATACATACACAATGCACAAAGAGACGGAGATTACTGAATTCGGTGACCGACGGATTTGGTTGCAGATGTGGGGCTGTCCCTCTCGCTGGGGTGCAGTTTCTCATCCTTCTCTGGCGAGTGACTAGATGGCTGCGGTTTCATAGCAAAAAGCATGCCATGGCATATGATATCTAGGAAATAAATATTTTTCTGTGAAACTAGGGTTGTACACATCTAACACACAGGCCACACGTACTGTACAGCTCCCCATCTAACGCACAGCCCCCAAATATAATACACTGCACGCCCACATGTAACAAACAGCCCCTCCATCTAACACACTGCCCCCCACATTTAACACACAGGCCACCCCAATATATTTCACAGACCACCCAATATACTGCGCAGCCCCCCCATATACTACGCAGACCCCCATATACAGCGCAGACCCCCCCATACGGCGCAGACCCCCCTATACGGCGCAGACCCCCATATATAGCGCAGACCCCCCATACAGCGCAGACACCCATACAGCATACCCCCAATATACTGCGCAGACCCCCCTATAGAGCGCAGACCCCCATATATAGCGCAGACCCCCATACAGCGCAGACCCCCCCATACAGCGCAGACCCCCCATACAGCGCAGACCCCCCATACAATAATGTAGAAAAACCCCCACTATCCAATATAATGCACTGAAACCCCCCCTAATATAGTACCCCCTCCCCTTGGATGGCTGAGTGTGTTGGGAGCAGGGAGAAGCTTTACTCAGACGATCAGAGTCCAGTCCGCGCATGCGCAGTATAGGGGTAGGGAGATTTCACAGGGCTTAATCGCCATCAGATTTCCCTACCCCTATAGTGCGCATGCGCGGTGTCTGTGAAGCTCTCCCTGTCCCCAAGTGCGCACGCGCGCTGTACCTCCGACGGGAGTAGTTTGGCGCGCGTGCGCACTGCGCCTTTATGCGACTCCTCGCTGTTCAAAGTCCCTACCTAGGTGGTGTGCGCCTGCGCGGCTGCGCACACCCCCGTCCCAACGTCACTTCCGGTGCGGCTTCGTCACCGGAAGTGACGAGGGTAGGGTTTTCTAACGGGGTAGGGAAATTTGATAGAACACCGGTCACATGACCTGACGGGGTGACGTGCGTTTTCGCGTGGGTTGAGCGTAGCGTGTTTATAAGTAACAGACTGAGGAGCATTCAGTGAGTAGGCATTAAGCACTTGGCTGTGTATCTCTCACTCCCTCTGTCAGGTCCAGTTAGTGTCACAAATTATCGAGATTTCACATTTTAGACCAAAATAGTAAACTTGGGTAAAAAAAGTCAGTTATTTTGGCAAAAATGTGAAATTCAGCTCGAATTCATTACATTCACACTTTAGTTAAAAGTCCTATTTGTTTGATTTTTGTATATTTTTTTTCCCCATTAATACCCCTTTGGCTTTACGACTTAACCCTTTAAGGACAGAGCTTCAAAAGCTCGTCTTTCACTTTATGACAACGGCATTTTTTTCATTTTTTGCTGTTTGCGTTCAACTGCAATTTGCATTTTACTAATTTATTGCACCGACACATATTATACATCGTTTTTAAAGGACAGAAAGGGCTTTAATTTGATGTAACACACACATATATAAATGCTTATTTATTATAAAAAAAAATACAGAAAAATGTAAAAAAATGAAATTTGGGTTTTTGTTTTTTTTTTTTACAGTTTTTGCAATAATAATGTGTGCATAATTAGTGCAGGTTAAGAAAAGTAATTAAAAATAAATTAATTTAGTTCTGATTTACAGAATATATAATGTGTCTGGGATTTTAAGTTTTTTTTGGGTAGTTACAGGTCACAAAGCACAAGGAGTAAAATAGACTTTTAATGTGGAGCGATTTTAGAATTTGGTATGTTTGTCTTGTAAGCTTAAAGGACCACTCTAGGCACCCAGACCACTTCAGCTTAATGAAGTGGTCTGGGTGCCAGGTCCAGCTAGGCTTAACCCATTCTTTTATAAACAAAGCAGTTTCAGAGAAACTGCTATGTTTATGAATGGGTTAAGCCTTCCCCCAATTCCTCTAGCGGCTGTTTCATTGACAGCCGCTAGAGGCGCTTGCGTGCTTCTCACTGTGAAAATAATGCTTTCCCCTGTGACCGGCTGAATGCGCGCGCAGCTAACGGCATTGGAGGAGGATCGGAGGAGGAGAGCTCCCTGCCCAGCGCTGGAAAAAGGTAAGTTTTTACCCCTTTCCCCCTTCCAGAGCCGGGCGGGAGGGGACCCTGAGGGTGGGGGCACCCTCAGGACACTATAGTGCCAGGAAAACGAGTATGTTTTCCTGGCACTATAGTGGTCCTTTAATAGCCATAAAAGAAAACAAAATTGTCACACAAAAGTATATATTTATATAAAGTAGACATCACGGGCTATTTACCTAAGATTGTTTTGACACTTTCTACCGCCAACCTCTGCTAAATATTGGAGTAAAATTGTGTTTTTTTTGGTTTTTGGCACACAAACTTATAACAAAGAAATTCTCATGTATATTTTGTAAAGTTGGTGTGTGCTATTCCTGTACAAAGTTTATTTTGTGTTCAGTTACATCTGCTGAGTAAAATGACACCCCCATTGTATGTCTTTGGCACTATTTCGTGAAGTTACAGTGCCATACAGGATACCTGTCCTTTTCAGTATTCACAGAATTTTGAGAGATGGATTTAATGAGCCTTAGCTTCCATTTGGGGTATTATAACAGTTTGACTGTTCAAAAAAAACCCCACAAAGGCCTACCATTTGTAAAAGTAGACACTCCAGGGTATCTCATAAGGTGCATATTGTGTCTTAACATACCCCCATTTTTTCACCAATATATGCCAAAGTATGTGGTAAAAAATTATTCTGTGCATTTGTTACATACGGATTGCATTTTTTTTTTTTTTTCAATTTTTTTTTTATAATTCTTTATTTTAACATTGTCATAACATACAGCTGTTATTCAATACTTAGGCTTGTGCAAAAGCCGGGTTGCATAATGTACATTGAGATTGTATGGGAACAGAAAGAAGATGGTTATTTGGTCAAATGTACATTCGATTCTTGGTGTGTCCGTTGTCGTGATTGCTTATGTTTTTCATGTGTCTGTTGTCTGTCAATGGTTTTTGTTATATGATTGTCTATCTTCGTCGTTATGTGGTCGTGTGATCCTGATCTGAGAGACGACTTGTAGGGTGGTACCCCTAATAGTCAGGGTGGTCCTGGGTCACTCTTATCTTGTCAAGTGGATTGTGGATTGTGGTCTAGAATGTGTGTTAGTGATGGACGATCGTCTCGTCCCTTCAGTGGTAGCTTGGTGTCTGTGTAGCGTTGATGGATAACATCTCTTGGTCATAAGGGGCTTGGTATTATGGGGTGGTGTCGTTGCGTTTGGTTTATAGCTGTTGACCCTTGCTCGGTGTGTTGGGGGTATGTGGTGTCTCTGCTTTTGTCCCCTTATGTCGTGGGGGCTTCTTCGCCTACTGTTGCTAGTTTTGCCTTGCGTTCTAAGGGGTGGGTTTGTCAGGGGGTAGGGGTGGTGGGGGGGGAAATGTTTTTCCTAGGCGTTCCTGTGTCGTTGTTGCAGTTCGCCTCCTCAGAGTCAGCTGTCCGCCTTCGTTTTGCTGTCAGGATATACTGGAGGTAGGGTAAGTGTGGGGCGGTGGTGAGGTATCTGGGATGGGGGGTTGGGAGAGAGGGGGGTGGCGCACTGCGGTGTTGTGTCAAACCTGTGTGGTGGGTTCTGCAAGCCATGGATCCCATATTTTGTCACAATGCGTTGTGGTTTCGTGGATGAGGGCTGACATTCTATCCATTGTCCTGGCTTCGTTCATTTTGCGTTTTATGTCAGTTAGCGATGGGATCGTGGCTACTCCCCAGTGGGCAGCTATAGCCCGTCTGGTGGCTAGGGCTAGTTTGGCTAGGAGTTTGTTGTGGGCACGGGGTGTGTTTGGTAGGGGCTTAGATAGGAGCCAAAGCCAAGGGTCTATAGGGATGGTGTCGTGTAGGACTAGTGATGCGAGCGTTGCTATGTTCTTCCAAATTGTTGTTATGAGAGGGCATTCCCACCAGAGGTGGTAGTATGTCCCCTGTTGGCCGCATCCCTTCCAGCATCTGTCTGCGGTGGATAGTCCCATCTGTTTGAGTCTTAGCGGTGTAATGTACCATCGCATGAGGGTCTTGTAGGCCTGTTCTTTGTGTGTGACGCATATAGTTATGGTCGCTGTGGCCTCCCAGATGGCTGCCCAATCTGAAGGGTCAGCGGGGGGGCCCAGGTCTCGTTCCCATGCTGTGATGTAGTTGAGTGGCTGTTTTTTTGTCGCTGTGAGTATCCACGTGTATGTGGTGGAAATTTGGCTCTTCCGTATTGGAGTGTGAATGCAGGATTTTTCAAAAGGGGTGAGGGGGGTATGTCCTGCTTGTTTGTACGTGGTTGTCTCGAGGAAGTTTTTTATCTGGATGTATCTGAAGTAGTCGCGTGTGGTAAATGGTACTGTTTGGGGCAGGTCCGTAAAAGGGATTATTTGTTGGTCCTTATAGAACCGGTACACCCTGTGGAGGTTGTTGTCCTCGTAGTGGGCAAAGTCTCGCGGGGTCATTCCCGGTATGAAGTGTTCATTTCTGAGAATGGGTGTCAGGGGCGATGGGTCTGAGGTGAGTGCGCATTGCAGGGAGAGTTTATTCCATATCGCTATGGAGGTGGTGAGCGCTGGGGTGGTCTGCGGGACCTTCGGGCGTGCTTGCCGAGGTAGCCATATGTATAGAGAGGGGAAGTCCCTGCCGAAGAGGTCATGTTCCAGATCTACCCACCGCTTAAGTCCTATGGGGGCATGTAGTGTCTGAATCTGGGCTAGTTGGGCTGCGTGGAAGTAGTGTAGGAAATGGGGTAAGCCTAGTCCCCCCGCCCTTGTCGGGAGGTAGAGTATATCTTGCCTGATTCTGGCGCGTTTGTTCGCCCAGATGAAGCGGTCTATTTGTGTTTGTAGGTTTTTGAAGTCTTTGTTCGAGACTTGGACTGGTAGTGTTTGATATAGGTACAGGAATCTCGGTAGGAGATTCATTTTTATGCAGGCCACTCTCCCCAGCCAGGAAATGGAGTAAGCTTCCCATGTCTTGAGATCTGCAGCAGCTTTTTACGGATTGCATTTTTGCTGGGCGTTTTGTATATTTCATATGTGCCACTAAGTTCAAACCCCCCAAATTATGCTCAGCTAAGTCTTCTGAGTAAAATGACACCCCGTATGAATGTCTTTGGCACTATTTCGTGAAGCTACAGTGCCATATAGGAGACCTGTCCTTTACAGTATTCACAGTAGAATTTTGAGAGATGGATTTAATGAGCCTTAGCTTCCATTTGGGGTATTATAACAGTTTGACTGTTAAAAAAACCCCCACAAAGGCCTACCATTTGTAAAAGTAGACACTCCAAGGTATCTCATAAGGTGCATATTGTGCCTTAACATACCCCCATTTTTTCACCAATATATGCCAAAGTATGTGGTAAAAAATTATTTTGTGCATTTTTTACATACGGATTGCATTTTTGCTGGGCGTTTTGTATATTTCACATGTGCCACTAAGTTCAAACCTCCCAAATTATGCTCAGCTAAGTCTTCTGAGTAAAAAGACGCTCAGTCTTGAATGTCTTTGGCACTATTTCGTGAAGCTACAGTGCCATATAGGAGACCAAGCCATATCCGTTTTTACCAAACTTTGAATTTTGACGCTGGGCCTATGTGCAATTTCCAAGCATCTTTGCAGGTTTTAAATTCAAAATACCCCACAAAGGCCTACCATTTCTTAAAGTAGACACCCCAGGGTGTTTCAAAAGGTATATTTTGATCTTGTTGTAGCTTGTACCAGATGTAGTGGTAATAAGCGTTTTTTTTCCTTTTTTACATACAAAGTGAGTTTGCACAGTATATTTTGCAAACCTTATGTGTGCTACGACTGTATAATACTTCATATGTTGCTCAGCTATGTCGGCTGAGTACAGCAATACCCCCGTATGTACCTTTGCCAGGTATGTGTGGACATCGGAGGGGCACATTTGGGACACAGCTATTCCAGTTTTTTTCAAACTTTGAATTTTTATGCTGTGTCCATGTTCCAATTTGGAGTAGTTTAGACGGTTGGTTATTGAAACCTCCCCACAAACACATACTATTTATTAAAGAATACACTCTGGGGTAATTCAAAAGGCATATTTTGAACCTTGGCATGGGATAATTTCTTTCTCTAGTTTGTTCCAAGTGTAGTGGTAATGAGCGTTTTTAAAATGTATTTTTTTTACTTTTTTACTTTTAAAATCTAGTTTTTAAACTTTTGTTTTGCTTATTAATTTTTTTCTAAACTTTCTTAAAACTTTTTTACAGATTTAATATTTTTCTAAGCTTTTTTTTTTTACCGTTAACCCCTAACTAGCAGTAAACAGCACTAACAGTAAATTCTCCATTTTCCCATAACTCCCACCCACCCCAGGTAGCAAAATATATAGTTATAAAATATTTAAATTAATTAACTAAATTGAACCCTTGAGGGTTAAAAAATAAATAAAAGTTAATCCTCAAGGGTTAAAAAAAATTAGATCACAGTATAATACTGTGATCTGTATTTGATCGCTGTAGGCAGTGATCGACTGGCAGGGAAGGGGTTAATTTTTATTTGGACTAGGTAAAGGGGGGTGTTTTTTTTATTTTTTACTTAAACGTTATTAAAACTTTTTTAAGCTTAATTTTTAACTTTTTAAAGTGTATTTTAAAACTTTTTTTAACGTTAACCCCTAGTTATCCAAAAGCCAAATACCCCAATTCCCCACTAACTTCCACCCACCCCAGCTAGCTAAATATATAATTTTAAAATATTTTAATTAATTTATTAAATAAATTTAACCCCTGAGGGTTAAAAAAAATATCAGATCATTGTAAAATGTAATCGCTGCCAATTGATCACTGTAGTCAGTGATCAATTGGCAGGGAAGGGGTTAATTTTTTATTAAACTGGGTAAAGGGTGGTGGGACTTTAAATTAACTTAATTTTTTTTTCCTACAGAACCAGGAAGTGCAGGGAGCCAAGCATTCTGTTAGCATTTCCTGCTGCTCTATTACATTGGCTGCCTACCTTTAATTCATCAGAAATAATCACCCCTAAATCCCTTTCCTCATATGTTGAGGTTAGGACTCTATGAAATATTCTGTATTTCACACAGAACCAGGAAGTGCAGGGAGCCGGTAGGTGAGTATACAGAGCACATGTGCTCGCTCTGACTTGCAGTCAGAGCGAGCACATGTGCTGGGCAGCCTGACCGGGTCCTCCCGGTCTGCCTCTAATACAGAGGCAGACCGGAGCACCATTAACCCCGCAATCGCCGTGCACAGAAGCATCAAGCATTCAGGCAGCTGCTGGTCACCGAATTTGGATTGAAGTACGCTACTCTCCAAGAATCCAAGGTGGGGATTGTACCACCTGCGCCACTATATTGAGCAGTAGTTCCTGCTCATATACATGTGAGTATTTTACTATTTTATTTGTTCTTTAAAAAAAATTCAGTGAGTACTATATACGTCTCCCATCTCTCCACATATCGAGGAATTACTCAGGACTTCATCACCCATATCCGACCAGTGGGGGATTGACGCCACTGAATGCTAATAACACTTGAGCAAGTTTTTTGCTCATGCTAAGGTGAGTTTTTTACCTACTCACAGACTTATACCTGAAAATTTGCTGACATCCTACACTATTGGAGTTCTTCTTATCTCTTTTATGTACCCACATATCGACAAGCGAATCAAGACACCTCCAACATAAGAAGCTTCAGACATTCATTTGGACTTTATATCCACCTAAGAAATATACAGGTTTATCTACTACTTGGGACTTTCTATTATATTTATTCATTTTATTTATACCACCTTTCTGTCCCTTCAGCGCGACCTATATACCCATTTTTGTCTTATTTCCTGTGAGGCTTGTTGAGGGACCTAATTTTTATAGGTTGCTGCTTTTATACTTATTTTAGTTTCTTTTAGATTATTTAGCGCTGAACCGTTATCCATTTGTCCTGACATCACTGCCGAACCTGCGGTCTATGGAGGTGAACGCGGAATACTCCATTCATCGAGTCAATTCACTGGTGATGACTGGGGGATGGACCGTTCTAGACGGCAGTAGCTCAGGGTCTAGAAGTGTCAGGCGTAGGAAATATACAGAGACAAAATACTTTGTCCCATCCTGTGCAACTAATTAAAAAGAACTCAAAATAGATTATATCAGCCCTGATTGTTAAGTACCTAATATGTTAAGGATCTAAATTAATGTTTGATAGTTCATGCTAACCCTATACCAACCCCCACACGAAGGCTATACCACTTAACCAATGCTTACTTTAACTGTATGCCTATCCTAATCTTACTTTTTAACCCTACACTATTTTTAAAGTGGCACTGTCACCGTTTGGGGACTCTACCAAATTTGCAGAGTCTTCCGGCGGTGACATCGCCTCTGGTGGTCTGGGGTACAGATAAGGGTACAATTTACTTACCGTATATACTCGAGTATAAGCCGACCTGAATATAAGCAGAGGCCCCTAATTTAAAAAAAAAAAAATTTTTAATAAATATTTTGAATGTTTAACTTATATATTTTATCCAATGTTTTTTTTCAATGTATTTTTGCAGTTCTATATATATATATATATATATATATATATATATATATAATTTTTATTTTTTATTTTTTTATTTTTTTTGTGCACAGCTTACATAATAGGTTACAAAACAGTAGCACACGTTAGAATACTATAACATTGCAGTCATTGCGGTAGTGGTTCTGCACAATTTTTACATGTTTAAATGTAGGAAGAGCATATGGTAAGATAAACAGGTTAGTAGTTAGGTAGAGAACTGTGTGCCTTGCTAGGTGTTAAGAGGGCAGGCTGCCACAGGATATCAGCATGTCAAACATTGGTTGTCAGGCAGCGCTGTGATACTAGGGAAGCCTGATTAGTCGTCGTTACTGAACAGGGTCTGCCCAAGTGTTAAGAGCTAGTAAGCCTCTGGGCTGCTTAAAATTACGTGAGCTTCAACATATAGGATTAAACTAAGGCATCACTAAGCTGAAATAAAAGTTTAACAAGGTAACATTGCTTTGTAGGTTATGAGAGATCAAATATAAACCACAAGCTTGATAGGAACTGTTAGGGTTCCCGTGAGGTTTGTCCCAGGTCAGTCCGTTTGCCAGGCAACATAAGGGGCGCAGAGGGAGGCAGTGTTAGCGGTCTTCAACCAATACCCTGTGCATACCATCGTGGACAGTTCATCCCATGTTCGGGTATCTCGGTCCCCCTGTCCGGCGTACGGGAAGTCAGGCTGTGCTGCAAATGCTGTAGGCTGGTTGGGACACTCTGGGTTCGGCGCGGGTCGCTTCTCCCTCTCTGGTGGCGGGTTGGTTTCCGCACACCACAGTCTTGGTGTCGCTTAGGGGTATCCTGCTGTGGAGGGGGGTGGCTGGTGGCTCTGTGCCGGCGCTGTCTACGGCGGTGAGGCTGCGATCTGTATGCATGGTGCTTTGGGGTTTTGCGTCTCTTGGCCCCCTGCGCTGGTGGGCTCACCGTCGTGGGTTGTGGTGGCCACGAGGTGATAATACTTGGTGAGGGTTTCTCTTTCAGCCTGGGCCTGTTCTCACGAGTCTCTCCTCAGAGATGAGGTGTTGTGGGCTGCAGGTGTATCTCCACAGGGTCCCAGAGCCTTTCAATGAATTTCTCCAGCCTCCGCCAGGCTTGTTCCGTGGGGCTGAGCTGGAGCGCTTCAGACTGCGTGTGTCTGGGTTCGCTCTGACAGAAGACAGCCGCCATCTTGTGTTGTGCAGTAGTGAGTTGGCAAGGGCTATTGCAGCTGTGGGGATAGTTATCGCCACTGATTGCAAGCTTGTGCGGACCGGGATAGCCCCCACCGGTCCAAAGGGGGGAGGGGGGGTAAGCACGAAGCTCAATACGTTGCGGGTTGTTTTGATTCCCGTCTAGGAGGTAAAGGCGTTCTCCATGGTGTCTTCCTTCAGGCACTTGGACTTTCCGGAATGCAGCCTTCTACGGTAAATTTCTAAATAAATTAGATCCCAACAAAAATTACATTAATTGAATATTTATTTACAGTGTGTGTATAGAATGAATGCAGAGTGTGTGTTTGTGTGTGTATATAATGAATGCAGAGTGTGTGTTTGTGTGTGTGTATATATAATGAATGCAGTGTGTGCGTCTGTGTTTGTATATATAATGAATGCAGTATGTGCGTTTGTGTTTTGTGTGTGTATATAATTAATGCAGTGTGTGTGTAAACTGGGTGAGGGGAGGGCATTTTAACTTTAATTTTTTTATTTTAATATTGTATTATTTTAATAATATTATTTTATTATTATTATTTTAATATTTGCATTATTTATGTTTTTTTGTCCCCCCTCCCTACTTGTTGCCTGGCCAGGGAGGGGGGACAAAAAACATTTAAAATAAAATAATGCAAATATTAAAATAATAATATAATAAAATATTGTTATTAAAATAATATAATATTAAAATAATAATATTACTATATTATTATTATTTAATATTTGCATTTTTATGTTTTTGCCCCGACCGGGCAACAAGCAGGGAGGGGGAAAAAAAAAAAATAATGCAAATATTACAATAATATAATAATAAAATATTATTTTATTATTATATTATTTTAATAATATTATTAAAATAAAATAATATCAAATTCCTGGTGGTCCAGTGGCATTGGCAGTTCAGTGGGGTGGCTGGCAGTGAGCTCTTACTTACCTTCCTGCAGCTCCTGTCAGCTCCCTCCTCCTCCATGCAGCTCCTCTGTCAGCTCCGTTCTGTTTACAGTGTAAGTCTCGCGAGACCCGCGGCTCTCGCGAGACTTACACTGTGAGCAGAACGGAGCTGACCGAGGAGCTGCACAAAATGTGCTGAAAAACTCGGCTTATACTCAACCAGCTATCTTGATCCGGCAGGGCCCTCTTCGGAGCTGATGTCACTGCTGCACTACCGCGCATGTGCAAGAGTACAGCATTGAGGTCTATGGAGCAGGATCCTCCATAGACACAACCAATTCCCTGTCCCTTGCTCTAACCCTAAAACAGCATTAAAGGGACACTGTAGTCATCTGAACAACTTTAGCTTAATGAAGCAGTTTTGGTGTATAGAACATGCCCCATGCAGCCTCACTGCTCAATCCTCTGCCATTTAGGAGTTAAATCCCTTTGTTTATGAACCCTAGTCACACCTCCCTGCATGTGACTTGCACAGCCTTCCATAAACACTTCCTGTAAAGAGAGCCCTATTAAGCTTTCTTTATTGCAACTTCTGTTTAATTAAGATTTTCTTATCCCCTGCTATATTAACCCCTTAAGGACACATGTCAGAAATATTCCATCATGTTTCCCTTTTATTTCAGAAGCTGTGTCCTTAAGGGGTGAATAGCTTGCTAGACCCTGCAAGAGCCTCCTGTATGTGATTAAAGTTCAATTTAGAGATTGAGATACAATTATTTAAGGTAAATTACATCTGTTTGAAAGTGAAACCAGTTTGGTTTTTTTAATGCAGGCTCTGTCAATCATAGCCAGGTGAGGTGTGGCTAGGGCTGCATAAACAGAAACAAAGTGATTTAACTCCTAAATGACGGTGAATTAATTAATTAATTAATGATAATGCATCTTGGACGTAAAAACCCAAGGGCAGAGTACAGAATATTTCATAGAGTCCTAACCTCAACATATGAGGAAAGGGATTTAGGGGTGATCATTTCTGATGAATTAAAGGTAGGCAGACAATGTAATAGAGCAGCAGGAAATGCTAGCAGAATGCTTGGTTGTATAGGGAGAGGTATTAGCAGTAGAAAGAGGGAAGTACTCATGCCATTGTACAGAACACCGGTGAGAACTCACTTGGAGTATTGTACACAGTACTGGAGACCGTATCTTCAGAAGGATGATACCTTAGAGAGGGTTCAGAGAAGGGCTACTAAACTGGTTCATGGATTAGGGATATAAAACTTACCAGGAAAGGTAAGAGGATGTAACATGTAGCATAGCTTGGAGGAAAGGATATGATAGAAACATTTACAAATATATAAAGGGAATCAACACAGTAAAAGGAGGAGACTATATATTTAAAGAAGAAAAACTACCACAGCAAGAGGACGCAGTCTTAACATAAGACCAGAGGCGTGCTAATACGCCCTATTCTAAGCGACTCTAGCATGCGCCGGTAAATAATAATGCATCCCTCCGGTCTTTCTACCCGGTCACGCAGCGGTTGGGGGACTCCCGAAGGAGCCCCATGACACGTCCGACCCCCTGGAAGCCCCCCGGCCATGTGAGAGTGAGGTCCTTGCGAGGACCTCACAATCACATGGCCGGGATAGTTGGCTGCAGCATTGCCAGCAGGGGGGCTGCCTGTAATGACAGGTGGTCCCCCTGCTGGCTGGAAATCAAATGAAATAAAATTAAAAATCTAAAAAATGTTTTTTAGATACTTAGATCATATATATATTTCCTGGCCATATCCATGGCAGCACAACAATGGGTAGCTCCTCCCTATCCCTAACCAGACAGGAACCTAATTAAAACAGAAGGTATAAGTAACCCCTCCCACCCTCAGTCTCTCTTTTTGTTCCTGTCCTATCCCTAGGACAGACTTAGTTATTCTAAGACTAGAGAATTTTTTCTTTTTGGCTTACCTGAGGGTTGTTACCTTCTCCCTCAAGGGAATTCAGCCTCTCTCCCTTGGGCAGTCTCCAGTACACGGCCCTGTGCAAAGGTGACCCCCTGGAGAGACCCCTTTAGTGACCGGGGGTTCTAACTTGCTGTGACCCTAGGGGTAGCAAGATCATGCCATCACCATGATTCCTGCAGTGACCAAGAGGTAGCAGGCTGGGCATGCACATAGAGGGCATATGGATTTACTTGCGGTGACCCTAGGGGGTAGCAAGATTATGCCATCCTCCTGTCTCCTGCAGTGACCAAGGGGTAGCAGGCCAGACATGCACATACAGAGCACATGGATTGCAAGGATTAATATGACATTGACTAACATTCCATTGCTGAAGGAGTTAATGTGAGACAGACTAGCATTCCATCGCTGAAAGGGTTAAAGTACAACTTACTATCTTTTACTTTGCCATGGATTTACTTGCTGTGAACCTAGGGGTAGCAAGATTATGCAATCAGCCTATTTCCTGCAGTGACCAACGAGTAGCAGGCTGGACATGCACACGGATTGCAAAGATTCTATGAGATTAACATTTCATCACTGAAAGAGTTAATGTGAGATGGACTAGCATTCCATCACTGAAAGGCTTAAAGTATAACTCACTATCTTGTACTTTCCCATGGATTTACTTGCTGTGACCCTAAAGGTAGCAAGATTTTGTCATCAGCCTATTTCCTGCAGTGACCAAGGAGTAGCAGGCTGGGCAGGCACGGCAGGCACATACAGAGCAAATATATGGATATAACCCCTTCTACCCTTCATCGGTTTCATCTAAACGGTAAGAGATTCCTGCTAATCTGAATTTCTATCAAACGTATTCCTAGGCTTCTGTGTCTTATTCCAAGGCCTCTGTGTCTTTGAATATATCCACTGGGTTACTTATTCCTAGGCCTCTGCTGGGCCTTTTAATATAGCAGTTGGATTCATTTATTCCTAGGCCTCTGCTGGGCCTTTTAAAATAGCAGTTGGATTCATTTATTCCTAGGCCTCTGTTGGGCCTTTTAATATAGCCACTGGAGTCACTTATTTCTAGACTTCTGTGTCTTTTAATGTATCCACTGGATTACTTATCTCTAGGCCTCTGTTGGGCCTTTTAACTGGAGTCACTTACTCATAGGCTCCTGTGTCTTACTCCTAAACCTCTGTATCTTTTAATACAGCCATAGGAGTCACCTTTTCCTAGGCATTTGTTATGCCTTTTAATATAGCAGCGAGCTTTTTCCTAGGCCTCTGTTGGGCCTTTTATTTTAACTGCTGGATTTACTTATTCCTAGGCCTCTGTTAAACCTTTTATTGCAGCTGTCTCTCCTGAGTGTGGTGAGATAGTTCAGTGGGCTAATACTTCATCAGAAGAATCTGTTTGTCACTTGGGGCTCACCAGTTCAATTCACTGCAGGGCTGACTCAGTCCATAATTGTAAATAAAATGTGTACACTTGGAAACCAGAAAATATCTGAATGCCTCTTTCCTGGTTCAAGATTTGCAATAATTGTTTCTAGTGCCTTTTAATACAGCTGCTGGGTTCAGTTATTCTATGTGCTTTTTAATTTCATTATTATATGCCTCCATGTTGGTTTTATGTATTCACTAAATTTATTATCCTATTTCAATGTCTCTGTACTTGTTAATAGGCTATTCGCTGTTCTGTTCCTCTATCTCAGCCTTTCAACCTGTTTTATTTTAAGTCCCTAAGTTTCCATTCTTAATTTTGGGCCCTTTCAGGTTTTTACCTCTGCGTTTAATCACCCGCGAATACGCAGGTGCTAGTCCAGTGGTCGCGCCATGCCATTACCGCACATGCGCGGAAATCTGATTCGCTCCTGCGTATTCTAAAATGTAAGCCCAGTTGCAGTGGTTGCAGGGTCATATTGGCCTCCCCTTTTCAGCACAATGTTTTCTTATAGGTTTTTCCTATATTAAGTAATTCGATTTGTGTGCAGTTTCCATCTTAATTTGAATTCTTCTTTTTGGTTTTGGTAAGTTTTTCTTTATCAAAGGTATATTACTTATTTTTCTGTATCTATCAATCTCTACTTATTTAGCAGAGATTTTTCTTTGTAAAGGATAAAAGGAAATCTTATGCAGTTATGGATTCAGATCCCTCTGCTCCCAGAAAAAAGGTCACACTCTAAGAGACATAGGTAAGCCATTCTATTTTTTCTGTCATTACTAAACAAAAGAGTGCCTATCAATAATTGGAATTCCCTATGATGATAGCTCTACGGAAAGAAAATAATGCGGATCATACAAGGGAAGTCACACTAAAGAATTGTTTGTGAGACATATGATAAGAGATCCTTGTAAAAGTAAAGTCTCTGCACAGACTGTCTGAAAGTGGCTACAGGCCCTTCTACCCATGCCCTGTGTATTACACAATATTAACAGGAGGTATCTCAAGACGTCATAGAAGCTGTTAAAGCTTGGATCCTCTGGACAATTCCCAGAATGAATACTCTTAGGAATCCTGGGAGATGGATCCATTCAGAGATATAAAATCATCAGATGAGGATATTCAGTCTATTTCAGTAGTTCCAGAATCCGTTCATTTGATTTCCAGAGTCCTTTTACCTCTAGCCTTTCTTTTCGGATGTCAGAAGGTGTAGAGTATCTTTTCCAGTTTTCGGTCCCCTTAAGATCCTTAATGGAGTAATGGGTCTACACTGAGAGAGGTTTTCAACACAAGGGAGTATCTCAGTCTTCATCCATTGGAATTTCAGACACTAGTACCTGGGACTCTGCTCCTAAGTAGTAGATGCAGTCCTTAGACTGGCTAAATGTTCCTCTCTGCCTGTAAACAATGCGGGATCTCTGAAACTCCACGGAGTATACATGGTTCTGCTCCTCTCTAAAGCCTATGTGGCAGCTGGCACAGGCTTTCATCTTGCTGTAAGGTTTTACCTCAATCTCTAAGGATCTAATATTGGTATGGATAAATTGGAGGAGCATATCAGAGATAAATTTCCTTTGTCTCTTGTCAATTTACAAGTCATTAACCGGGAATAGTCTTCAGCTAAGAAGCCTACATAGGTCGCATTATATTATAGCCAGAAATATGACTTTCTTTGTGTCTATTAGCTGGGCTCTTTTGCTTAATACCTGGTCCACGGATGCATCCTCCTATATTAATGGATCAACAGAACGGCAGAGGGCAAGAAAGCTTGTCTATTTCAAGACCTAAGGTTTGGGAGACCCTTTCGATATAAAGATTCTCACTAACTTCCTTCTCAGACCAAGGTATTTCACACCATAAAGAGAGTATGGTAGATCTCAAACTTGATGTAAGTGGTTATTATTCTACCAGAGGAAGAGAAAAGGTAAAAAGAGATGCTTTGTAAATCTCATGGCTTCCCTTCAATTAGAGAAAGCTATTGTGAGAATGTTTTAAAAAGCAACTAGAACACAAAGAATCTGTTTCTAACAGGTGTTGGAGATCCATTCTAATTTACAGGATTCTTGTAGTTCTTATTTATAAAGGTAGTATTCCTAGTACATTGGATAATGTCTATAGATTTGCAGGATGCTTATTGCCATGTATCCTTTGCCTCACATCACTTTTATTTTTACATCTTCATGATGAAAGATGAATGTCTGCTATAGTCACCTTGTTCCCTCCCAGTTCAGGGTATAGCTGGGAATACAGTTCGACATGGTCCATGGCTCAGTACAGCTCTTTTCAGACTAGCATATTACCCCAACGGAGAGAGTTTTGATCCAGGTCCTCCACCATAGATCTGATAGGATGTCACAAAGGCGGAGGTTAACTTACCTATGGAAATCCTTTGGACAGTGATAACCATGAATACCATCCACTGGCGTTGAGGAACTTTTCTCCAAATTCAAATATGTTCAGAAAAGGGACTCCCTTAACATCCAACATTTCTCTTCTGCATAGGGTGCAAGAGCCAATATCAATCATCCTGTCAGTTCCATATTAATACCCAGTCCATGGTTTCCACTTCTACTTATCTTCTTCAGTACCTCCAAGGGATCTCCCAAAATAGTTCTTCCCTCTTCCATCAGGTCCAGTGCTACTTTCCTCATTCTGGAGGTTTCGATAATGTAGAAAAGCTTAAATATAAGTTGTTGTTTTTTTTGAACTACAGTAATTAATACCCTTCTGAGGGCCATGGGAAAACTTTATGCCTGGCTACCTTTACATAGTTGAAATGCCTTTTTTCATGGTATATTTCTAATTCTAAGGTTCTAAGTTCTTCAATCCAGGACTTATCTAGGAATTGGCCACATCACCTCAGAGATATGTCTCAGCACTCTCTGATCTCTCTTTCTGGATTTCTTCTGTTTATCTTTACTAATAGACCATAAAGATCTTCAAGCCTCTATATAAGCCATCAACAGATGGGTAGTCTTGACTGTTTTTTAGGCTACTAAGCCCTAGGGATTACAGTACTTAAAGGTATGTTTGCTCTAGAGCCATTTCTCGCTCTAGAGCTATTTCTCCCTCTTGAGCATCGGTGGCCAAGCTTCCCTGGAATTTGTAGGTAAATGGCTGCTTGATCCTCAATCAATTTTCAGACATTTTTGTTTTTTGGTACATTTTGAGTTTGTCATTTTGATAATGTGCCATTAGTGGGCAATCAGTTTTTCATGTCCTTATGAGGTGTGTATTGTCAATTTGCATTCATATTTTGGAAGTCTTGTGTTCTTCTTTCCCTCCCTTGGTTATTGCTTGGGTATTACCCATTGTTGTGCTGCCATGGATATGGCCAGGAAAAAGGAAAATTTATTCCTACTTACCGTAATTTTCTTTTCCTGGTCATAGGCCATGGCAGCACAAAGATCCCGCCCTGGGATATTGATGGAAACAAGACTGAGGGTGGGAGGGGTAGGAGGGGTTACTTATACCTTCTGTTTTAATTAGGTTCCTGTCTGGTTAGGGATAGGGAGGAGCTACCCATTGTTGTGCTGCCATGGCCTATGACCAGGAAAAGAAAATTACGGTAAGTAGGAATAAATTTTCCTTTATTATATATATATTTTATACACACACATACACTGTCTAGGTGTATTTTACTATTAATATATATATAATTATATATATATATATATATATATATATATATATATATATATATATATCAAATTACACGTAGACTGATACTGATTAAATATATATATAATTATTGTCATATATATATTTATATATAATATAAAAAAAGTAAATACGTTAAAAAATAAAATAAAAAAATAATTAAAAATAAATAATTACAAAATATATAGATGTGTGTTATTTCATTCTAACTGTATTGTGAAATTAATATATATATATATATATATATATATATATCAAAATACACGTAGAACGAAATAATATATATATATATATCTATATACATAAATATATACATATGTATCACTATATATATACCTATATATAAATAAAAATATTTTTTAAAAATTATATAGATATATACA
>OW240913.1:131654227-131711137 GCA_933207985.1 Pelobates cultripes | reverse complement strand
TGTGACTAAGTGGCTATTAAAAAAGACTGGACATACCCACTTTGCAATAACTTTGGTTGTCTACTATTGCAAATGGAATGCCATTATGGGGGTAATTCTCATTCCTGGGTTACCATACGGTCTCAAAGGAAACATAACCAATCTGGCGAATTTCAATGTGAAAAAACTAAAACGCAAGCCTTGTATATGATTTTGTAACTTTTGAAAACACCATAAACCTGTACATGAGGGGTACTGTTATACTATGGAGACTTTGCTGAACGCAAAACCGTAAAACGTATCACAACAATTATATCGTCAGTGTGCCGTTTGTGTGTGAAAAATGCAAAAAACATCACTTTCACTGATGATATCATCGTTGTAATACATTTTACTGTTTTGAAACACTAATATTTGTGTTCAGCGAAGTCTCCCGAGTAAAACAGTACCCCCAATGTATAAGTTTTAAGGTGTCTTGGAAAGTTACACGGTTAAATATAGCAAATTAAATTCTCTGGACTTTCTGCCTGGGTCATCAGGCAGGTCCTGCAAATTGTAATTAATAAAATGACAATTATGTAAAACTATTACATAAATATATATATATATATATATATATATAAAACAAGAAAGGAAATATTAGAGGTGGACTAAGTGCACATCAAAAATTCCCAGAGAGGGTTACAGAGATATCAAGGGGCATGAACCCCACAAAATAGTTTAAAGTAAAAGAAAAGGTTAAAGTGAAATGGTTGTTCCACTAAGGATGGAAAAGTTGGACATCCACTTCACTAAATGATATCTCTAAACTATTAGAATAATTATTAGGTATAACCTTTATTAAGCCGTCTTGAGGCAAAACAAAAAATAAATAAAGTGTGATAATAGTGAAACACTTGTGAAAAAACAAGTGAAGTAAAAACTGGGTAGATGCAATATGGATATCCTCAGTAATGGAGTGGCTAAGATATCTGCACTGAAAATTATAGTAAAGAGTTCAGTATAGTACAATATGTATTCAGTCAAATACCACAAAGCCACTCCTCTAGAGAAAAAATCCCCATAATCTGCAGGGATCTAAAAATATCCCAGCTATATAGAGGTAAATCCACATAAATTACCATAGGCTCTAATATATTGTCAAAGCATACACTTTAGACTTAAGTAAATAGTGTCCATATATAATCAGTCTATCATAGAACTTGTCTAAAATGTTGCAAATGAAAAAAGAGTCTAGAAAGGAGCTGAGAGACACTGTATATATAATATGCTACTTAGTATTTAGTACTTAAATAGAGTAGTATAAATGATTATTCACTTAGTGAAAAGAATATCTCAATAGACAAATTAGAGCCCAGATATATAGATAGATCTAAAGAAATGATTAAACAAAGTAATCCTGGGGGTTAGTGTGCAGGTGTCTCATAGTAATAGTAGGATGGATTAAGGATTCAATCCCTATGTATATATAGAGGCAACCACCAGACAAAAGCATCCCTCCCAGGAACAAAAAAACACTTAAATATGTAAAAAATCAAAAAGATCTATATCTGCACTCGCCAAAGCTAGCTCCTATAGACACTACACATTGCTGCTTCGAGGCAGCCTAACGCTATAGGTCGCTGGCTAAACAGTCTAAGTGATTCTAATAATGAATCTCCTAATGATGCTACTAACTATTATTACAAAGAAAATTTTAACTAAGTAGTCTGAGTAAATACTCCAAATGAGTCCCCCAGCATTAAGTGACTAAATCACTGCTTGCATCCCCCAGTAATAAAAACAAACAAACGGCAAACGCTCGACGCGTGTTTCGGCGTGGTCACACGCCTTTATCAAGAGCTCCTGGCACGGCTGAAAAAGGGAGGGTAAATTTATATCGGGAGAAGCCCCGCCCATACAGTTACGTGTTCCAATCGGCATTAGCCGGGGGCGTGGCTATAAGCCGATCGCGCCCTCCTCCTTCTAGGGGCTTGTCTCACTGGAAACCACATGTACACATACAGCGTTAGCTGTCACTATGGTGACGCGACCACCCTGACTGCATACAAATGCAGTACAGGTTGTCCGTCAGCTTAAAGGCTTCCACTTAAAGATCCATTGCCTACTTTAATCAGGTATATACTAGCCAGATAATATATTGGGAGTAAAATCAACTTAGTAGTTATCTGATAGAGAGAAATGGCCTTAATTTAAAAAATGCATCTACATTATAAAACAGAGGGTATATGTCACAGAGTCATTCTAAGACTCAAGATTCAATTATAAATAGACATATTAACTCATTTCTCATTTCAATCCATCAGTCACTATTTTAGCAATAATCACTAGTATGTCATATCGTGGTGTTAACAGCATTAACTAAACCTAAGACCCAATTAATTAGGAATCAGCTATATGTGTTTATTAAATATTGTTCCACCATACATGTAAATTAGATATTTATTAGATATTACTCCCACAGTGGCAGAATAATGACAAATTATAAAGTATATCCTTAAGTATATAGTTTTCATTCTAAGTGTATATATTTCGTTCTAAGTGTGTTTTGATATCAATATATATTAATATCAAAATACAGTTAGAACAAAATTACACATTTTTTTATTATTTTTTATTTTTAACGTATTTATATATTTATTTACTTTATAATATACATATATATATATATATATATATAATTAATATAATTCTACATGTATTTTGATATTTATATAACTATATATAAATATTATTATATTAAAATACACTTAGTGTATGTGTATAAATATATATATATATATATATATATATATATATATATATATATATATATATACACATATACATACACACACACACATAGATCATATATATTATATATGATCTAAGTATATATTATTTTATTTTAAACTGTTTTTAACCTTTATTTAACTTTTTACAGGCAGCAGGGGGACTACCTGTCATTCCCTGCTGGCACTGCTATGGATGGCTATTCCGTCCATGTGATCGTGATGCCAGGTGAGCAGGTAAGTGGCCAGGACGGCATGGACATGCTATGCGGCCTGCTGGCGTTTAGAGCTGGGTCCCCAAGCACGCCTGCCGTCCTTAAGGGGTTAAAACATCTAGCCTCCCTGCCCCCCTCAAACACCCTTCCTATATTTAGTAAAATCCTACTTGTATTCAAGTCTGCAGCCACTGCCTCTGATCTGCCTGCTTGGCTGACATCATCAGAAGTGATTTTCTGAGCCAATTAAAATGCTTTCCCATATAATTGGCTGAGACTGACACAGAAGCAGATCAAGGGCAGAGCCGACACAAATCAAGCCCAGCTCTGGCCAATCAGCATCTCCTCAGAGATACATTAAATCAATGCATCTCTATGAGTAAACTTCAGTGTCTATATGCAGAGAGTGTAGACACTCAATTTCAGTGCTGCACAGACTGAATGGCAGTGTTGCACAGTGTGCAGCACTGCCCCAGGAAGCACCTCTAGTAGCCACCTGAGGAGTGGCCAGTGAAGTTATCCCTAAGCTGTAATGCAAACACTGCATTTTCTTTGAAAAGACAGTGTTTACTGCAAAAAGTCTGAAGGGAATGATTCTACTCACCAGAACAAATACATTCAGCTGTAGTTGTTCTGGTGACTATAATGTCCTTTTAAGGTGTATTCATAATGTTTAGTATATCATAATACAACATTTCTACTTACCGTAAACCTTTAGAAAAACATGAGATATTTAACCAGTGCCAGATTTGAGTAACATATATTATGATTTAACAAACTGGGGTATGGAAAAAATAAAAGCATTTAGCTTTCCCACATTAACAATAAAAAGTTTACATTCCCTCAAAATTACATTGCAAGTGTCCGATGTATTTATAATAGCTTCAAAAAAATTTATAATAGCTTCAAAAAAGAAAGCTGGGCTTTACTCTGTAAGGCAATTTTATATATTCACATACATCTGCACAAAATGCCAAAACTTCATTATAAACACCAAGAGCCAGCAGTAATCAGTAAATTGTTTGAAGTCAGCTTTCCAGGTTTGGTAAAGACTCATATAGAACATTATGCAGGCCTTAACTCAATGGCAGCTTTATTACCTTTGACCTTTGAAATCTCTTTTAGTTTTCCATGTTCTGCATCGTCACTAAATTCATCCTCATCCTCTTCATCCTCATCTGGATGATGTAAAGAAATTACTGTACTCTCTAGGATCTGCAGATCTGGGCCCACAACCACCTGAAGGCAAGATTGAAATATAAGTTAACTTTGAGAACCTGGTGAAGTTTGGTTTAACTATAGACTGCTACCTTCACATCCACATGCTCATTCCATTACCTTAGAAGTTAGGACACAGTTGGCATTTATCTGCACCCTTTTTTTTACAATCACATTGTCGCAAATGATTGACGTTTTGATAGTGACATCATCTTCAATGTGAACCCCATCCCAGATGTACACATTCTCCAAAGTAACTCTGTCACCTGTCAGAAAGAGCAAAAGGAGACTCTTACTAGGAACTTGCCAACACGTGTACTTTTTTGTGTAGTAATTTGTTGACAAAGTTCCACTAGATAATTTGTAGGCTGAATACTAGTGTTTCATCTAAACTGCATTCTGCACGAGATGTGTGGGTGCCTGAATTCTTTAAAAAAAAAAACAATTTAAAAAATAAATATGGCTTTACAATGCTTAATCCATTGCATTCTTAAGCACATCCTCATTATTTTCCATAAGACTAACTAATTCAGAGGTATATTCACTAAATAGCAATTTGTTGAGAATAAACAGAGGCAACAGAAAACATGGGTCTGTATTTTATTTATATAATTTTACAAAATGAATTGAATAAATTCAACCAAAACAAAACCTTTTAATCCACACACAAACTAATCAATGTGTTCACATAAATGATTCCCTGAACAAGCAGATTTGTTCTGTTGTGGATTAAAAGTTTCATTTAAGGCCGAAATGATTTTTTTGCACAAGTGTACATTAAACCAATGTTGTAATGACATACATTAAACAAATCTGAGTTCTTCACTTTCCACTCTGATTGCTACTCACTTTTACTGCTCACTCTCTGCTTCACTAGCCAATCATTATACTCTCACTTCCCTCTTACCGATACTGCATTTTCTTCCAATGCTAGTGTTGCTGATGTTGCAGTTTGCTCCAATAGTGGTATTGCTCCCAATCAGCACATTTTCTCGCAGAGTGCTACCATGGCCTCGGCTAACCTCTGACCCTCGGTATATATTATGACGGGCGTGTGTACAACACTGGGACTCTTGGTCAGTGAAATTTGTTTCTGGGGTAAGAGGGTAGAGCCAGCGGCAAAGGATATCTAAGGTCACAGCTTCATACATCAGCAGGTTGGATACCCGGGCACCATACTCTTCTTGGGTTACATGAAGGTGGATCTGATTTCCTAAGATCTACACACAGACATAAAGATAATTACAAATGTAATCAGAGCACAGAAAAGGGCACATCTTTTAATATACTAGTACAGATGCCTCACCTCTTCATTTACTAAAATGCCACGGACAAAATCGTCCCTTGTCTGATAATCAAAGTTATCTGTGAACAGTTCTGCAACCTATAGGGAGAAAAATGGAAAAAACACAGAATGTATAGGAAATGGAGGTGATGGGAAAAAATTCAATTGAAAAAGTAAGAACAGAACAAACACAAAAAAGTATACGAGAGGTAAAATCGATTTTCTCAACCTGATAAATCACACATATCATAGAAACATAGAATGTGACGGCAGATAAGAACCATTCGGCCCATCTAGTCTGCCCAATTTTCTAAATACTTTCATTAGTCCCTAGTCTTATCTTATAGTTAGGATAGCCTTATGCCTATCCCACGCATGCTTAAACTCCACCTCTACCACTTCAGCTGCAAGGCTATTCCATGCATCCACTACCCTCTCAGTAAAGTAATACTTCCTGATATTATTTTTAAACCTTTGTCCCTCTAATTTAAGACTATGTCCTCTTGTTGTGGTAGTTTTTCTTCTTTTAAATATAGTCTCCTCCTTTACTGTGTTGATTCCCTTTATATATTTAAATGTTTCTATCATATCCCCCCTGTCTCGTCTTTCCTCCAAGCTATACATGTTAAGATCCTTTAACCTTTCCTGGTAAGTTTTATCCCGCAATCCATGAACCAGTTTAGTAGCCCTTCTCTGAACCCTCTCTAAGGTATCAATATCCTTCTGAAGATACGGTCTCCAGTACTGTGTACAATACTCCAAGTGTGGTCTCACCAGTGTTCTGTACAATGGCATGAGCACTTCCCTCTTTCTACTGCTAATACCTCTCCCTATACAACCAAGCATTCTGCTAGCATTTCCTGCTGCTCTATTACATTGTCTGCCTACCTTTAAGTCATCAGAAATAATCACCCCTAAATCCCTTTCCTCATATGTTGAGGTTAGGACTCTATCAAATATTCTGTACTCCTCCCTTGGGTTTTTACGTCCAAGATGCTCATACATTGATTGCAGTGGAGCATTTTGAGGTAGAGGCATTTGGGTTCATCCACTGTACTATCAAGATTGCCAAGATATTGATCAAATGTTCATTGCAACCCTTTCCAAGCATTTTGAAGGAGTTTGGCATGAAAATATATTGTATTGCATGCGATCAAGGTGGGATTAAAGAATCACTTTAGGCACCCAGACCACTTCAGCTTAATGAAGTGGTCTGGGTGCCTGGTTCAGCTAGGGTTAACCATTTTTTTTTTTTTTTTAAATAAACATAGCAGTTTCAGAGAAACTGCTATATTTACACTGAGGGTTAATCCAGCCTCTAGAGCCTCTCACTGTGAAAATCACAGTGAGAAGACGCCAGTGTCCATAGGAAAGCATTGTAAATGCTTTCTTATGAACTGGCTGAGTGCGCGCGTGGCTCCTGCTGCGCATGCGCATTAAGCCGATGACGTCACTAGGAAGGAGGAGAGGAGGAGGAAAGCTCCCTGCCTGGCGCTGGAGAAAGGTAAGATTTTAACCCCTTCCTCTCTCCAGAGCCCGGCGGGAGAGGGTGCCTGAAGGTCGGGGGAAACCCACAGACCACTATAGTGGTCCTTTAAGTAAGTGATATATGCTTTACCAGGGAAGAGGGATGGGTTAATATTTCAGCTAGTTTAACCCCTTAAGACCGGAGGGCGTACTATTACGCCCTATTCTAAGCGGCTCTAAACTCCGCCGGGCGTAATAGTACGCCCTCCGGTCTTTTCCTACTTACCCGGTCGCCGGCGATCCCATGCCGGCGATCGCGGTTGGGGGAGGGGACTACCAGGGAGCCCCCCGCGGCACGTCCGACGTCCTGGAAGCCCCCCGGCCAGGGGCGTATTAGCCGCGAGGCAAACAAGGCATTTGCCTTGGGCGGCATTTTTCAGGGGGCGGCAAAAAACGCCGCCCCCCAAATGCCTAGTTAGCCTCGCGGCTAACTGACATCCCGAGCGGGCGGGCGGCGCTGGCAGGCGGGCGGCGCTGGCAGGCGGGCGGCTGGCGAGGGAGCACTTCCTATGAGCTGTGTGCTAGCTCCCTCGCGCAGCAGAGTGAGGCTGGGAGCCGGAAGATGACGTCATCTTCCGGCTCCCAGCCTCACTCTGCAGCCGGCGCGCGAGGGAGCTGAGCACACAGCTCATAGGAAGTGCTCCCTCGCCAGCCGCCCGCCTGCCAGCTCCACATGCCCGACCTGCAGCCACTCGACCACCAGGGAGAGAGACCCCCCCCCCCACAGCACTCCCAAAAGGTAAGGAGGTTGGGGGGGGGATTTAAATAATAAAAAAAAAGTTAATGTGTGTTTGTGTCTGACTGTGTTTGTGAGTGTGTGTGTGTTTGTGTCTGACTGTGTGTGTGTATGTGTCTGACTGTGTGTGTGTTTGTCTGTGTGTGTTTGTGTCTGACTGTGTTTGTGTGTTTGTGAGTGTGTGTGTTTGTGTCTGACTGTGTTTGTGTCTGTGTATGTGTCTGTGTGTATGTGTCTGACTGTGTGTGTGTATGTGTCTGACTGTGTTTGTGTCTGTGTGTGTGTGTGTGTTTGTGTCTGACTGTGTTTGTGTTTGACTGTGTGTGTGTGTGTGTGTTTGACTGTGTGTGTGTGTGTGTGTGTGTTTGTGTCTGACTGTGTGTGTGTGTGTTTGTGTCTGACTGTGTGTGTGTTTGTGTCTGACTGTGTGTGTTTGTGTCTGACTGTGTGTGTGTTGTGTGTCTGACTGTGTGTGTGTGTTTGTGTCTGACTGTGTGTGTGTGTTTGTGTCTGACTGTGTGTGTGTTTGTGTGACTTTAGAAGGTGGGGGAAGGGGTTGGGTGGGGGGGGCTGGGGGGGCGCCTGAGTTTTGTCCTGCCTAGGGCAGCACAAAACCAGGATACACCACTGCCCCCGGCCATGTGAGAGTGGGGTCCTTGCGAGGACCCCACAATCACATGGCCGGGGGTAGCTGCCTCCTGCATTGCCAGCAGGGGGGCTGCCTGTAATGACAGGTGGTCCCCCTGCTGGCTGAAAATAAAATTAAATAAATTAAAAAGTGTAAAAAAAAAATTAATATATACTTAGATCATATATATATATATATATATATATATATACACATATACATATACACACACACAGGTACACTGTCTAGGTGTATTTTACTATTAATATATATAATTATATATATATTATCAAATTACACGTAGACTGATACTGATTAAATATATATATATATAAAATTATTGTTATATATATATATATATATATATATATATATATATATATATAATAAAAAAAAATGTAAATACATTAAAAATTAAAAAATATATAGATGTGTGTTATTTCGTTCTAACTGTATTGTGAAATAAATATATATATATATATATATATATATATATATATATATATTATTATTATTATTGCCATTTATATAGCGCCAACAGATTCCGTAGCGCTTTACAATATTTTGAGAGGGGGGGTGTAACAATAAATAGGACAATTACAAGAAAACTTACAGGAACAATAGGTTGAAGAGGACCCTGCTCAAACGAGCTTACAGACTATTGGAGGTGGGGTATTTGAAACATTAGGACAAATATATATATATATCAAAATACACGTAGAGCAAAATAATATATATATATATATCTATATACGTATATATCACTATATATATCTATCTATATATATATATATATATATATATATATATATATATATATCTATATATATATATTTATATATACACACACACACACACACACACATACATACATACCTATATATAAATAAAAATATTTTTAAAAAATTATATAGATATATACACACATACGTATATAAGGTTGCTCGGCAACCCGGTCACATGCACGTTCACGCACGTCACATGCACGCTCTCACGTGGGTCTCTCACTTGCGGGTTCCTCAGCCCGCCTACATGTATATATTGTTGTAGATAGTAATGTATCACTGTGATCTTGATAAAGACCCCAGGAGGGTCGAAACGTCGATTTTCTGTATTCTGCACAGGACATGTATTATTTCATAATACAGTAAATACCATTTTTTGCCACTCAGAAGTAGTCCTAGTGTGCTCCCTTTATTCTTTATTGTATATTTTACGCGGGATTGCACCTAGGCAATTTTTGAATCTGCTTAAATAAGCTCGAGGAGGAGTGCCTTGCCTATCTATTATTTTACTGTGTATTTGGAAAGTGCTAGCGTGGCACTTGCATGAGCACCCCCATACTATATAAAAGGCTTATCGCCTAAATAGTGATTTTCAGCGCCATCAGGATCCATTTACTATGGAGGATTTCCTAAACCAAGCTGGAGCATTAGCAGAAACAGCGGAAACTTTGTCTATTTCGGAGGAACAAGCACTCTCGGTATTATGGCCACGTAGCTCGCAAGACCTACCCCACATACACACAGCAAAAGACCTGTATAACGATCTATCTAGATTGAAAAAAAGAGAAGTGGATCTGGACTTGCATGGTGTTTTTCTGTCCGACTACTACAGATCCAAACGGATACCAAGGGGCTTTCGCATAAAAAATGCGCCAACTATAGGAAGACAGAATCCTAATTTCTGTAAGAAATGGATGAATATTTCTAATAAATGCTCCTTGGACTGGATGGTAATAGTAATTGAAGAAGTTGGGACAGAATTACTCCAAGTTAAAAAAATCAATACAGGAATTTGAACTTACTCATGTTACAGCTTTACAAGCTACGCCATCTACTGAATTTATGCTGAAACTTCAGGATGAAATACAAAAATATCAAAATGAATTAATTCGTTTAAAAAAAGTCAAGATTGAGAAGGTAAATCATGATTACAAATTTCATCAGGTTTACTGCTGGTTAAGTGGATCAGATACACGTAGCCCTGTTCCTAGGTTTAGGACACGCATAAGAAAGCCTGCTTTACAAACAGTGGACATTAGTTCAGGTGAATCAGCCTCAGACGGGGAAAAGAGGGCTTAGTCTCAAGCGGAAAAACTGGTTCCTTTTTTAAAGGATGGAGTACATCCAAACGATCCGCCACGTTCAACCAATATCAGCGAACAAAATCGAAGAGATATAAGAGACACCTTAGACGTGGACAAAAGGGTCACAAGAAATATAGGAGCCATGGGAAAACCTCCCAGACAACGGAGATAACATCTATATTTAACCTCTCAAATAAGATTTTGGACCATAACCACATCTCGCTCTTACAAAAAGGACTTACGTTTATACCGGTCGCTAAACCTAGGAAATTTGATATGGCCATTGATCTGTATAAATTACAAAGAACGCTATACAGTAATGAAATAAGGAAGGATGATAACCCCACTAAGACACATATTTTTCCGAATCGCAATAAAAAAGATATTTTTACACCTAACCCTTCGATTAGGACCTTCATGCAGGTCTTACGACATGAGATAAGCCCCATTGTGACAACACCACCTGACTATAGAGATAATCTCTCTAAAGATGAACATGCAGCACTAAAGGATTTGATTCAAGATCCCACCATTATAATCCGGCCAGCCGACAAGGGCGGTGCCATTGTCATACAAACATATGAGGATTATAGGAAAGAAATCATACGTCAGCTGTCTGATACCTTTACGTATCTAAAACTCACCTTTGACCCAGTTGCAAAATTTCAGAAGAAGATTGAAAAACGTATTGATGAAGGACTATTGCATCGGTATCTCGATGAAAACACTGCTAAATTTCTATTTGTTAAGTACCCCAAACATCCGGTTATGTACACGTTACCAAAAATACATAAGGACCTAGAACGACCACCAGGTCGTCCAATTGTGTCCGCGAAAGGTGGATTAATTGAGCCGATAGCCCAATTTGTTGATCATTATATTAATAGCAGTATAAGAAAACCACCAACATGTTTAAATGATACACAACATTTCATCAGTCAGATACAGAACATTGACCTCAGGGATAAAGAAATTATTTTGGCTACCATGGACGTCCAAAGCCTCTATACTATAATACCTAAGAAAGAAGGCATTGAAGCCATTGCTGAGATCTTGGCCAATGATGATATGTACAAGGGTCCTTATATCCCATATCTTATGGAATGGTTGGATATTGCTTTATCGTGTAATTATTTTAAATTTGAGGATACATTCTACTTACAAACTTCCGGGACTGCCATGGGTGCAGCCATGGCACCAGCCTATGCCAATGGCTTCATGTATTGGTTTGAACAGAAATATATTTTACATGCATATCAATCACACATAATAAAATATGCTAGATTTGTGGACGACATCTTTATAATATGGGAAGGTACTATAACAGCTCTTGAAAATATGGTTCAGCAGACTAATATGTTACCTATTCCAGTAAGGCTAACACTCAATTGGAACAAGCATAGCATTGAATTTCTTGATGTCAAGCTGTACAGAGACGAAAACCACCTGGGCTTTACTCTGTTTAGAAAAGCTACAGATCGGAACACTTTATTATCTGCGACCAGCTTTCACCCTCAGCATGTTAAGGACTCACTACCTATCTCACAATTCCTTCGGGTTATGAGATATAACAGCAACCCAGTCAACCGCGAACATCAGCTTCAAGAGGTCTGGGATCGCTTTCTGGCAAGAGGCTTTCACCCTAGGACTCTTGAAAAGGCTAAAAAGAATGCTTGGAATAAATTCAATCAAACCAACATCATGAATCCCAGGAAAAAGAATAATATCTTTCTTCCACTTACATTCAACACGGCAACTCCGTTCCTTAAAAAATGTATATACAAACATTGGAACATGTTTCAGGTAGATCAGAATCTTTCTGATAGATTCAAAACCAATCCTATCATCAGTTACAGACGTAATCTCAACCTTAGGGATCTATTGGTGAAAAATGATCCTCGACAGTGCTATGCTAAGATGCCCAAAATCCAAAAAAAGGGTTGTTATAGATGCAGTGGCTGCGTCACATGCAGCCATATGCTAACCGGAGCTACATTTGTTCATCCACATAGTGGGAAGAGAATCCCTATTAACCATTACATTTCATGTATGACCACACACGTGGTATACATGATCACATATCCGTGTGGACTGTCTTATGTCGGGAAAACTGACATGACTTTAAGGGATCGGATTAGGGGACATCGGTCTGGGATTACAACTGCCTTCAGAGATCAAAGAACTGACAAACCAGTGGCTAAACATTTTTTAATAGCACAACACCATTTGCCTACTCTTCGTTTCACAGCTATTGACCATGTTCCAGTTCCACCGAGAGGAGGTGACAGATCTAAGCTATTACTTCAACGCGAAGCCTACTGGATCTATCATCTAGATACAGTGACTCCAAAAGGACTTAATGAACACTTGGTTCTTTCAATGTTTCTGTAAAATCATCTCTCTTAATATCTGTATGGTATTTTTGGGACTTAAATCTTTCTTCCTGTATATAGGATTCATTATCAATGGCATTTTGCCATTTACATTGCAGCATATTGTGTGCTACTACCATCTGAATAGACAGTTTCTATTTTTTATCGTTTGGTCTGTTTCTGCAAAATACTAGATATGTTGTTTGACCACTAAATATAGTTTTGAGTTCATACGTTAATTGTATAGTTAACATGTAAAGTTTGGTTAAGACACTTAGAGATTGTGTCTAGTATTATGAAGATTAACTTTATAATTATGGCGGAGTGTTCCCTGTCTATATTGGTCAATAGTAGTTAATTGATATTATTAGTTATGATGCTCCTCCTTTAATTACAAGGTTTACCATATAGATTTATATATTATCTCTTTATTCCCCAATAGTATTATATATAACTATTGGATATATATTATTATAAGATATATAGCTTTGCTTAAAGTTAGTTGTACCACACCTCAGAGATTTATCGATCTGTTCTGTACATGTCACATTTTGTTCACATTTTTTTACACTTATAGATTTTTCGTTCACTTTCACTATACTTAGTTCACTATCAGATCGATTCTATCTTGGTGATCATAGTTAGTATTTCCTCCATAACTAGCATGCATCTCTTTGATTCTAATTCTCAGTGTGAATGGAGTTGATGCTTTGTTTCTAAGGTTGCTCGGCAACCCAGTCACATGCACGTTCACGCACGTCACATGCACGCTCTCACGTGGGTCTCTCACTTCCGGGTTCCTCAGCCCGCCGGCTGTCTGATCATCTCATTGGTAAGCTTTATTTCACCTACATGTATATATTGTTGTAGATAGTAATGTATCACTGTGATCTTGATAAAGACCCCAGGAGGGTCGAAACGTCGATTTTCTGTATTCTGCACAGGACATGTATTATTTCATAATACAGTAAATACCATTTTTTGCCACTCAGAAGTAGTCCTAGTGTGCTCCCTTTATTCTTTATTGTGTGTATGTATGTATATATATATATATATATATATATATATATATATATATATATATATATATATATATATACACACATATATTAATTCTACATATATATTTATGTAATATTTTTACATAATTAGGTATCTTAATTAATTACAATTAGCAGGACCTGCCTGACAACCCATGCCAAAAGTAAAGGGAATTTAATTTGCTAGCACTATATTTAACCCTATAACTTTCCAAGACACCATAAAACCTGTACATGGGGGTACTGTTCTACTCGGGACACTTCGCTGAACACAAATATTAGTGTTTCAAAACAGTAAAATGTATTACAACGATGATATCGCCAGTAAAAGTGACGTTTTTTGAATTTTTCACGCACAAACAGCACTTACACAGACGATATTATTGCTGCGATACTTTTTACTGTTTTGAAACACAAATATTTGTGTTCAGCTAAGTCTTCCGAGTACAACAGTACCCCTCATGTACAGGTTTTATGGTGTTTTCAAAAGTTACAGCGTCAAATATAAGGCTTGCGTTTAATTTTTTTCACATTATAATTCGCCAGATTGGTTACGTTGCCTTTGAGACCCTATGGTAGCCCAAGAATGAAAATTACCATTATGATGGCATACCATTTGCAATAGTAGACAACCCAAGGTATTGCAAACAGGGTATGTCCAGTCTTTTTTAGTAGCCACTTAGTCACAAACACTGGCCAAAATTGGCGTTTTTTGCATTTTTCACACACAAACATATACTAACGCTAACTTTGGCCAGTGTTTGTGACCAAATGGCTACTAAAAAAGACTGGACATACCCCATTTGCAATACCTTGGGTTGTCTACTATTGCAAATGGTATGCCATTATGGGTGTAAATTTCATTCCTGGGCTACTATATAGTCTCAAAGGCAACGTAACCAATCTGGCGAATTTCAATTTCAAATGTAACGTGCTATATTTGACCCTGTAACTTCCCAAAACGCCATAAAACCTGTACATAGGGGGTACTGTCTTACACGTGAGACTTTACTGAATACCAATATGTGTATTTTATTGCAGTAAAAGCAAACAGTATTATGACATTGACAGTTAAAATGTCATGTAGAACTAAAAAAAATCTTATTTTCTCCCATTTTTTTCAGATTAAATTATGTTTCATAGCTTAATATTTGATATTAAATGAAAGCCCTGTTTCCCCTGAATAAGATGATATATAATAAGGGTGGGTGCATTTACTATGAAAGAGTTGAATTACGGTTGGACAGACATGTAGCGCAAATGCCAGGTTTTGTTTACATTTTGTTTTGTTCACAACGTGTACATTTGGCTCCGTCCTTAAGGGGTTAATAAACAAGTTAATGAATAAACATTTTCTTTTTTTGTATTATACCTTTGAAATCAGACTGTTAAATCTGAAAGAAAACAGAGATAAACCAGAAACCCTATTTATGGGTGGTGAAATAATAAAATAGCACAACACATCTCCCATTACTCACCTGGGGAGAACAGATACTGATATGGCAATCCAGCAAATCATGCCGTAGTTCCACTTCATCAGTCTTACTCTGGAATATGCTCTTTAAAAAGAAAGACATAGTAAAAGTAGGCCTGATTAAAATACTAGCACATGATTATTTTTCTTTTTGATGGTATCACTAGCTAAGGCTAGATAACCAAATAGATGAGTTAATGGAGTAAATTGTTTTGTATATAGGACCAATGCTATTTCGGCAGTTATGTATTTAAATCTAATGTTTCCTATTAGACATAAATCATATAAATACACAAAGAACTACAAATTCTGGGTTGAATGACTGTACAAAAAAAAAAACAAAAAAAAAAAACAATGCCTGTGAGAACACGTTAATGGAAACTAAACATTGGATATTGCATTTGTTGTCCTATTCCCCCTTGCTGGCATAAGCAGAATAACCCAATTCTAAGACATGCCAAACTTGAAAGAGAATACAGAAAATTACGTTATTAAAAAATGTTACGAAGAAACAGCAGCAGATCGCAATGTGCTAAAAAAAATTTATGGGAGTGATTAAAGGTTGTAGTTGACAGACCTATTAATATACTTCATACTACTCTTGTAATGCTATTACCTACCAAAGAGTAGCCATTAGAGAAGATTAATTAAAATAACATTGTAGAGTTAGGAATACAAACATGTATCCCTAATGCCATAGTGTTCTGCTAACTATTTAGGTTTCTAGCCCAAAACCATGTGCATTAAAAATTCTATTTTAGATTAATTTACCTTCTGGCCCTTGCTATGCTGGCCTCTGTGCTGCTGTCCCACCTCCTTGGCTGATATCATCAACCTTGATGATCTCAGCCAATCCAATGCTTCCCCATGGGGAAACATTGGGAGGCTAGTGCACTGCACCAATCAGCATCTCCTCATAGAGTTGCACTGAAGCATTGCATCTCTAAGGAGAATGTTCAGCATCTACATGCTAAATGTAGGTCTTGCAAAGATTGCAGGACCTCATCGAGGAAGTCCCTCTAGTGGCTGTCCAAGTGACAGCCGCTAAAAGGTGAATTTTGGCAGAAATGTAAACATTGTCTTTTCTCTGCCTGCAGGGACAGGCTATATACCCAAGAAACACCACAGTAAGCTGTAGTGGTTGTAATTCTAATCACTATAGTGTTTCTTTAACTAATATACTTATGTTATACTAATAACGAACATAAGATCCACTTACCATTGGGAAATGGAACCGCTTTAGATCCTGGCTCTTCTGAAAGAGAAGTACTCTTTTTGTTTTGCTATCCATGGCAATGATGACATCGTCCTCCTGGCACCTTGTGCGATGACGTGGGGAAGACTCCTTGAGAATCATGGTCATCACAGACACATTCTTCTCCAGCTTTCGGCGTGTCCTACAAAAGTGTGGGGTATAATGTATGAATTAAAAACAATAGGTCTTTAGTGATTAAATTGAAAATAAATAAATAAAATGCATTTTAACATCACCTTAATTCCCAAAACAATTTTCATAAACACACAAGATTCCCTTTTATACCTATGTGCCTCCAGAGCTGCTTCAATGTTGATATTGGAGACCACATCCCCAGTGACTAGAATGAAGTCTGATCTCAATAAGGATTTGGCATCAACATCTCTCAAGACGTCTCCAAGAGACCGGTAAAGTTCAGATGTCACCACACGGACTACATTGGGACTTGTAGATCGACACCACTTGGAATTCCTGTACATCAAAAGGAGTGAAAGTCTAGATTTATACCAAGCTGGGAGCATTTTAGGAATATGTACAATGAAGTTGAAACTGTAACCATACTCCATACTTGTATATAATCTTTTTTTTTTTTGACAATCTTTATTTATTTATTCAGTTTTTCAATTTTAACAAGTAAAAGGTGGGGTTTACAGAAGGAAAAGAGGGTGGGATGTCGAACAGTTATTTGGAATATACAAATGCAGTAGTAAACATCCATAATTGCATAGCATTACTTATTTTACTTGTATATAATCTTATCCATCATTTCCCAACAAAATTGCTTACCTCAAATGTTCTTTTATTTCATTTGCCAACCAGCAGCAGAACACAAATGTTTCTTTAACGCCAGTTGCAGTAAGAAATTCAAGAGTGTAATCTATCAGAGCCACATTAGCTAATGGTAGAAGTGCCTGCAGATAGAATATTTACAGTGTCAGTTCCTTTTCAAGAAGGGGTATGCTAAACCTGTAACCTGCTGCTTCTCCTCTTGTGCTCTGGCTATCGTGAAAGCATTATCTCGAGCAGTGACACTCACAGTCTAATCACGGACTCCCCATCTTGAGCATGTTTGAAAATGTACTTACATTTACTCATGTTGGATGGCCAATGATAGCCTGCGTTCTCAACCGGTCACAGCCTACCCTTCACAGCTCACTAACACTTCTGCATTATTCCGAGCACAGGAGAAGATGCAGCAGTCTGGAGACACATCTCCTGTGTTAGAAGGCAAGATGGCGGAAGCAAATTCTAGGCACCACAACCATTTCATTGAGATGACATAGAAACATAGAATGTGAAGGCAGATAAGAACCATTCGGCCCATCTAGTCTGCCCAATTTTCCATAGTCATGGTGATCCAGAATGTTGCTTTAAGCTATGGCAATGGATGGTATAAAAGACATGCTCTGGCTATTGACGGATTATGCAAATTTTAAAATAAGGCTGCCTGTAAACGTATAAAATAATTTTTAAATATTTTTTTTTATTATAAAAAGGTCAAACTGTTATTTATTGCTCTATTTAATGTATTTAAATTCTGGAAAGAAATAATGGTTTCCAGTAATTTGGGTGTGGTGGGAATCTGGGATAGTGAGCAACTATCTTTTTCTTTGGTTGAAATTGGGCTGATGTGTACTTAAGTCATTGCTGCTGCCCAGGAGTAGTGGGAGTTTTTAGTGCAGGACTTCATTTTGTATGTCAGTGTTTTATTGTGTCTGTGTTTCTTTGATCCTGTATACTGGGCTCATGACTACACATCCCGCAATTTGCTTACGTGACATGTGATTTCCATAAAGCATTTCATCCCCCAGTTAGCACCTTGCTAGTACTAGATGTACGTGTGCCAGGAAGACATTGCTGTAAGTCTGCAGCTTGCTGCGCACAACCTGAGACAGCCCATTGAAGCCATGCAGCAACTCATTGTAAATGCCCTCATTGGGCTGGCATGGAGGGGGGTCATTGGGCTGGCATGGAGGGGGGTCATTGGGCTGGAGGGGTCCCTGGGCCGGCATGGAGGGGTCACTGGGCCGGCGGGGTCACTGGGCAGGCATGGAGGGGGGTCATTGGACCGGCATGGGTCACTGGGCTGGCATGGAGGGTCATTGGGCTGGAGGGGTCACTGGGCTGGCATGGAGGGGTCACTGGGCTGGCATGAAGGGTCATTGAGCTGGCATGGAGGGTCATTGGGAGAGGCATGGAGGGTCATTGGGCTGGAGGGTCACTGGGCTGGCATGGAGGGGGTCATTGGGCTGGCATGGAGGGGGTCATTGGGCTGGCATGGAGGGGGTCATTGGGCTGGCATGGAGGGGGGGGAGGGAGCCATTGCATATGGTGGCACTGGGGTTTCCATACTACAGCTGTCATTTCCCATGTTAAGCGCCCTCCCATTGCTGCCAGTCTAAGCCGTGCTCTGTTTAGTAAGTTTACCCGAGGGCGGTCCTTGGTGATGGGGAAAAATCTCCGGTTGAAGCTGTCAGCGATTAGCACGGCCTGTAGGGGAGGCTGTTCGTCCTCTCCCGCTGCCGCCCGTTTCCCGAGCCGCGAAGCCATGACATGCAGGTTCCCAACGCGTGCGCTATGTCCCTCGCCGGACACCGTACGCCCGCATGCTCGCCAAGTGTGGTGTACGGCGGCCGAAGCGGAACAAATCATTCCATACTGACTGTGCATGCGCTGGCATTTGGACAGCTTGCTACTCAAATCCGAGCGCGACCATCTTGGTACTCCTAGAGATGGTGGTGTAATAGGTCTGCAATCAATTCTACGGTGTTGCTCACTAAATCACTACTAGTAATTCAATGACAAAAAAAACAAAACAGTATGATAGCCTGTACTGCGTTGCAATGACTAACCTCAGCATTAATGCATACTTAGCAAAATATGTACATTTGCGACCTGGCATCTTTTTACACTTTTGTGGTGTTTGTGTTTGGCTGTAATTTTCCGCTTTCTCATTTACTGTTCCCATACAAATTATATATTGTTTTTTTCAGGACAAAAGGGGCTTTCTTTACATACCATTATTTATATAATCTCGTATTTTAATTTAAAAAAAATAAAAAATATATGATGAAAAATTGAAAAAAATACATTTTTTGACTTTTACTTGAAAATCTTTTACTCATCTAAAAGCGAATGAAAAACTGCTAAATGGTACATCCTGAGTTTATGCCATCACATGGGGGTAATTCTCATTCCTGGGCTACCATACGCTCTCAAAGACAGCGTAGCAAACCTGTGCCATTTTCAATGTAAAAATATTTGACCCATATATTTGACCTTGTAACTTTCAAAAAATGCTATAAAACCTGTACATGGGGGGTACTGTTTTACTCGGGAGACATCGCTGAACACAAATATTAGTGTTTAAAAACTGGAAAACGTATCACAACAATTATATCATCAGTAAAAGTGCTGTTTGTGTGTGAAAAATGCAAAAAAAGTAACTTTCACTGACAATATCATCACTGTGATATGTTTTACTGTTTTGAATCACTAATATTTGTGTTCAGCGAAGTCTCCCGAGTAAAACAGTACCCCCCATGTACAGGTTTTAGGGTGTCGTAGAACGTTACAGGGTAAAATACAGTGCTAGTGATACCGAGAAACTGACGGAAGCAAAGCACAGAGGGATGGACACAGGTTTCTTCAGGAAGGAAGAGATTCTTTATTGGATCACCGATCGGGACTCAGAGGGACTAATGTCACCAAAAATACAGCAAGTTCTGAGCCCTGAACAATAGTGCAGGCTTCCTATATAGACACATAACTCCTCCCATATTAAGCTCCACCCGCACATTCTCTTGACCAATCATTACAAATAAGAATTAACTTCCTGCTTGACCGCATGGCTTGTCCAGCACAATGGAGGAGGGGAATACTACATCCTGTATTCTTGCACATGCTCCGTACACTACTGATCGTATCTTGCCTCGTGCAACCAACTGATCGATACGTCAGCATATGCACGTACACATGCCACGTGGTAATCTCGGCCTACTAAATTTATTTTTACCGAGATTCCACCACATTCCCCCCTTTGATGCCTCTTGATATTTTACAATTACTTGAGGCATCACTTAACCTTGGTTTGCATACACCACAAGTTACCTTTGAACCAGACCAGACTTATCCTACGATGTGAATCTTCAACACTCGTCTTCCTGCATTGGTTCTCCCTGATCTAGAGCCTTATATTTATAAATTGCCATTATCTGTGCAGCAGCCTTCCTCTCTGCTATATTTTCTATCAGGCTTTGCACAGACCTAACTACTAAGGGTATAAGACACGGCAGGAGTAGACACAACATTAAAATCAGTAGGACTCCACCTACCACTGCCTTAAGCCCTCCAAACCACTCATACCAGCTACCAAACCAACTACTTGGATTGTACCCTTTCCATACCTGAGTAGGCACATGCGCTAGTTTAACCATATGGCTAGTAAGCTCAGCTATTGCTTGCCCTTCGTCATCTATTTGAAGACAGCAATTGCTCAGGTTAAACTTCCCACATACACCTCCCTCTACTGCCAAAAGATAATCCAAGGCTAATCTATTTTGGTAGACTGCTGTCCTCATCCTGGTATTATGCTTCGCTAGAAGATTGAGCGCTTGTGATGTCTCGTTAGTAATGATCTCAACCACCGCCTGTAACCTTATAATGCGGTTGAGCATATAAATAGGGGTTCTATAACCAAAGGTACCATCCTCTGCCCACGTGGCTGGCCCATAATAATCTATAATACGCTGGGGAGGCCATTCATTATCTTCCCAGGCACCTATCTCTATGGGTCCCCTTTTCTTCCTATGATTCACATCATACACTTTAACACCTAAAGTCTCACCTGTTTCAATAGGCAACAAGAAGAAGGATGGTTTTAACATACCCAACACACATGCCCCTTCCCAGTCCTGTGGTAACTCCGAATAGGCCTTCTTACCACAGATCCAGTACAAATTCGCTGGGGCTCTCCAGTTAGATGTGATGGATAGATCAAACCATACGTCCTTTAAATTGGCATATCTTGCAAACGGGTTAGATGGTTCTGAGACATTTGAAGCCGACCACCAAGTTGTATTCTTTGTATCATCATCATAAGCTTTTTGCCCTAGACAAGTTAATTCTCCTACAGAAGTATTATACATCATTCCTTTCCTCGCTATGCAAACATAACCTATGATGGAGGTCTTCAATCTCCACTCAGATTTACCTCTAACACTCATATGATAGTCGGCTTGTGTAGATATTAATTGGTCAACTGCCTCAGAACCGGACATTACCTCCTTTGCTTCCCAAGGCCATTGGTCTCCCATGTTAGTACCTCCACACACATAGCAGTTGGTAACATTAAGACTACCGGCAATACTCTCGGCTAAATCAATGAACAAGTTTTTAGCATTATGGGGGATCTTATTATCTATGCTCATCTCTTCATAAAAGGAATGGTATACTTGATGAGTTTGGGAGGTTACCGTATCAGTCTCTATCCCTATAAACAATATTGTCCCAGGGTCTAAACCCGTCCCATATATTTGAAACCCAAATAAATTACCATATTTATCTAAGAACTTGTCAGGGTTATTTATAAGTATATGGATTGGATTGCATTCCATAGACTTACAATATGGATTAGTAGGCAACTTAGTCACAATCATGTCCTTGTCTGCTGTCTGTCCCCAAGTCGCCCACCCCACACAAGACCAATATGGGCAGAAGTTATAATCTCTATTTGGGCATCTTGGACTTACATATTTATTTTTACTACTGGGACAAATATATTTATCGTTAGACCCATACGTCCTCTCCCATCTAAGATCCCCACATACATTCCACGGCTTTCTACCACTTGATATTGCTTTACACGCATCAAATAGCAGAGCACCTGAAGAATATACGGATTTTAATACCGTCTTATTAATTAGGGTCCCCTGAGAATCTCCATTTCTGAGAGTCAACCAAATTGTACGGGGTTGATACTCAGGACTGAAGCACTTAGGTTCTCCTACTCCTAAATGACACACACTATATTCTATATTTAAGTATCTACATCTTGATACATCTCCTTTACACTCATATTGCGAATGCCAAATTAGGGTCTGGGATATATGGTTACCTGTTCTTGTAGTCTTAATGCATACCTCACAGCTAGGAGTGTTGGTACCTCTACCTTCCTGAATATAAAAATACACATAAATAAACATTATTAAAAATACATCTTTCGTCGTCATCCTCAGTCTTCGTCCGTGTGAAGGCACCTCAGCTTCCAGGATGTAAGGACTGCAGGGAATGGAGTTCTGCTCGTCTTCACAGGGGTCCCCTCAAGACTTTCCCTGACTTATACACTCGTTGGTGAGTGGACAGGCTTTATTATGGCCTTCTCACTCACTTACCAAGTCTCTGAAACAATAAAATTTGTAATCTACAAGGTTCCTCGTCACTCCGACTGAGTCGTGCGTTTTAACCGGATCTTGCAGGGATTCTCTGGATTTGCTGTAACTTGCCAGGAATCGGCTGCTGCTGGTTTAACCCTGGAGTGATGTATCCACGGAGCCACTTCGGCTACTTTTATCGCTGTAGGGGTAGACAGAAGAACAACATAAGGACCTCTCCACTTGGGCCCTAACGGCACATTATTCCACTCTTTAATCCACACTTGGTCGCCTGGGTGGTAACTATGAATTGGGGGATAAATATTCACAGGTAATCTATCTTGTACCCATTTCTGTACCTCCTCCATAGTCTTACCCAACTCTACAACCTGCTGCCGGGTAATTCCTTCTCCCAACTGACTCAAATCCCCCCTTAAGTTACCAAGCACGGGAGGTGGTCGCCCGTACATGATTTCAAAAGGAGAGAGGCCCATCCTTCTGGTAGGTGTACTACGGATTCGCAATAGAGCTATGGGCAAGAGAACGTTCCACTTAAGTTGGGTTTCCTGACACATTTTAGCCAACTGATTCTTAATAGTTCTATTCATTCTCTCTACCTTACCAGAACTCTGGGGTCTATATGCCGTATGAAGCCTCCACTTTATACCAAGCATATGAGTCAATTGTTGTAGGCACTGATGAACAAAAGCTGGACCATTGTCCGATCCTATAGAGCAGGGTAGTCCATATCGGGGTATTATTTCTCGTAGCAGGAATCTCACGACTTCTCCTGCTTTCTCTGTACGAGTAGGACATGCTTCTACCCAGCCTGAATAGGTGCACACCACTACCAGCAGGTAGCGATGTCCACCCGATTTAGGCATCACTGTATAGTCAATTTGTAAATCGGACATGGGAAGTCCCCCCATAAACTGGACTCCTGGTGGCTTTACTGGTCCTTGTCTTGCATTATTTTTAGCACACGTTACACATCTACGTACAATGGCCTGAGTCAAGTTGGACAATCTTGGTATGTAGAAATGTTTTCTGAGAGATTCTTCTGTACTGTCTCTCCCAGAATGTGTCCCGTTATGATAGTTTTGGACAATTTCTACCGCTAGTGATGCTGGAATAACTATTCTTCCATCTTCTAACTGATACCATTTGTTCTCCAAATACTTTCCAGGTTTAGTCCTTAACCACTCTTCTTCTTGAGCTGTATAAATTGGAGTCCATTGAGACAGTGGAGTTGGTATAAGAGCATCTATATGCCCCACATATTCCTGTCTTCCTGATTCAGCAGCACGCTTAGCTGCACTATCTGCCATCCGATTCCCTTTGGTTACATCACCATCTCCTCTCAGATGCGCCCGACAATGTATAATACCGACTTCTTTCGGCTCCCACACTGCTTCCAATAGTTGTAGGATCTCAGCTGCGTATTTGATTTCTTTGCCTTCTGAATTCAATAGTCCTCTTTCTTTATACAAAGCTCCGTGGGCATGAGTGGTTAAAAACGCATACTTGGAGTCCGTGTAGATGTTCACTCTTAAACCTTCAGCCAATTGTAACGCTCGTGTCAGTGCTATCAATTCTGCCTTTTGTGCTGATGTTCCTTTTGCCAGTGGCCGAGCTTCTATCACCTTGTCTATCGTTGTTACTGCATATCCTGCATAGCGGATCCCTTCTTTTACATAACTACTGCCGTCGGTGTAATATTGAACATCAGGGTTCTGGATGGGAAAATCACGAAGATCTGGTCTACTTGAAAATACTTCATCCATTACTTCCAAACAATCATGTTGACTTTCAGTAGGTTGTGGCAAAAGGGTAGCTGGATTTAAGGTATTTACAGTCTCTAAATGCACTCTTGGGTTTTCACACAACATTGCTTGATACTTGGTCATACGGCTGTTACTAAACCAATGATTTCCTTTGTAATCCAACAATGTCTGTACTGCATGTGGAACTCGTACATAAAGTTCTTGACCCAGAGTGAGTTTATCGGCTTCAGCTACTAGCAGGGCGGCTGCAGCTACAGCTCTTAGACAAGGTGGAAGTCCGCTGGCCACTGCATCCAGTTGCTTAGACATGTAGGCAACAGGTCTTTGCCATGATCCCAAGTACTGTGTCAATACTCCCACAGCCATTCTTCTTTGCTCATGTACATACAGGTAGAATGGCCGTGTGTGGTCAGGTAGACCTAATGCTGGGGCACTCATCAAAGCCCTCTTCACATCTTCGAATGCCGTTTGCTGTTCTTGAGTCCATAAGAAGGGGTCGTGCTCTGTACCTTTGATAGCTGCATACAGAGGTTTTGCCAGTATCGCGTAGCTGGGAATCCATATCCTACAGAAGCCTGCTGCCCCCAAGAATTCTCGCACTTGTCTTCTATTCCTGGGTATCGGTATTTGGCACACAGCTTCTTTTCTCTCTGGCCCCATAATTCTTTGACCTTCAGAGATATGGAATCCCAGATATTTGACAGTTGGCAAACACAACTGAGCCTTCCTTCTTGACACCTTGTATCCTGCCTTCCAGAGAATGTGTAGTAGATCGTGCGTTGCTTGCTGACATACTTCCTTTGTAACTGCTGCTATCAACAAGTCATCTACATATTGTAATAATACACACTCTCCTGGGATAGACTCGAAATCTAGTAGATCTTGACTTAGAGCTGAACCAAATAGGGTAGGTGAATTTTTAAACCCCTGTGGCAATCTTGTCCAGGTCATTTGGCGTTTCGAGCCCGTTACAGCATTTTCCCATTGGAAAGCGAAGATACATTGGCTTTCTGCGGCAATTCGGAGGCAAAAGAAGGCATCTTTGAGATCTAAGACTGTAAAGTAAGTAGCCCCGCCCGGAATTAAAGCAAGCAGGTTATATGGATTGGGCACGACTGGATGTATACTAACAACCGCATCATTGACTGCTCTCAAGTCCTGCACAGGTCGATACTCATCTGTACCGGGCTTTTGAACAGGCAGCAATGGGGTGTTCCAGGGGGAAGTACAGAATTTTAGGATACCATACCGTATGAACTTATCCAGATAAGATTGGATGTTCTTCTTAGCCTTCTGCGGAATATGATATTGTCTCAGGCTTACTGGATAAACCCCAAGTTTTAGTTCAATTTTAATAGGTGGAATATTGCGGGCCAGTCCTGGTGGGTTGTTCTCTGCCCAAACTCCTGGTATGTTAAATAAGGATTCATCACTCCTCGGGTTTTGGCTAGTCAACACTGTATAAAGTCGCCACTCTTCTTCCTTTGGTACGGACAATGTCATAATACCTGAGGGTCCATTAAACTTTAAGGATGTTGTTCCATTTGGTAGGAACGTAATCTGCGCTTGTAATTTGGATAGCATATCACGTCCCAGCAATTGGACTGGACACTCAGGCATATAAAGGAATTGATGTTTTACTACGTGGCCTCCCAATGTACAGAGTCGACTTTTAAGAACCGGTTTTTCAGCACTTCTTCCAGTTGCTCCTATTCATATATGTTGGCATCCTTCAAGAAAAACATGATTTTCATGCAGGACAATGCTCCATCACACGCGTCCAAGTACTCCACAGCGTGGCTGGCAAGAAAGGGTATAAAAGAAGAAAATCTAATGACATGGCCTCCTTGTTCACCTGATCTGAACCCCATTGAGAACCTGTGGTCCATCATCAAATGTGAGATTTACAAGGAGGGAAAACAGTACACCTCTCTGAACAGTGTCTGGGAGGCTGTGGTTGCTGCTGCACGCAATGTTGATGGTGAACAGATCAAAACACTGACAGAATCCATGGATGGCAGGCTTTTGAGTGTCCTTGCAAAGAAATGTGGCTATATTGGTCACTGATTTGTTTTTGTTTTGTTTTTGAATGTCAGAAATGTATATTTGTGAATGTTGAGATGTTATATTGGTTTCACTGGTAATAATAAATAATTGAAATGGGTATATATTTGTTTTTTGTTAAGTTGCCTAATAATTATGCACAGTAATAGTCACCTGCACACACAGATATCCCCCTAACATAGCTAAAACTAAAAACAAACTAAAAACTACTTCCAAAAATATTCAGCTTTGATATTAATGAGTTTTTTGGGTTCATTGAGAACATGGTTGTTGTTCAATAATAAAATTAATCCTCAAAAATACAACTTGCCTAATAATTCTGCACTCCCTGTACACCCTAGAACGCTAGTCTAGACAAGACACCGGTGTCCGGCTAGGGCTATTTACACAGGACCCCGCCTGACTAACCAGATCAAACGGTCTTACTAAAGAGCGTTCGATCGAGCGGTGCGCCTTCGCTCCTTCCCTCCGACAGAGGGGGCAGATTCCATACACAGATTTAAACCCCTTTTGGGCCTACCGCACAATCGGTATACCCCTAGTGGGTCTGCCGTCTAAAACAGCAGTTGTCTTACCTCCTCGTTCCTGAACCTGAGTTCACACTCATCGACGGGGACACCCCAGCACTTCTTACGTAGAGGCCGATGATCTCCTGGACAACAGACCAGTGGCGCCGAGACGAAGGGAGGTCCACGCAGAAGTTCAGGGGTGCAGCCGTAGAGAACGTGGGCAAAGATAGACCGTCTCACGCCTCTGCCTCTCAGCTACCGTTGAACGATGAGCTTCCCGGCCAATGCACCAAATGATACCGGAGAAACTGACGGAAGCAAAGCACAGAGGGATGGACACAGGTTTCTTCAGGAAGGAAGAGATTCTTTATTGGATCACCGATCGGGACTCAGAGGGACTAATGTCACCAAAAATACAGCAAGTTCTGAGCCCTGAACAATAGTGCAGGCTCCCTATATAGGCACATAACTCCTCCCATATTAAGCTCCACCCGCACATTCTCTTGACCAATCATTACAAATAAGAATTAACTTCCTGCTTGACCGCATGGCTTGTCCAGCACAATGGAGGAGGGGAATACTACATCCTGTATTCTTGCACATGCTCCGTACACTACTGATCGTATCTTGCCTCGTGCAACCAACTGATCGATACGTCAGCATATGCACGTACACATGCCACGTGGTAATCTCGGCCTACTAAATTTATTTTACCGAGATTCCACCACACTAGCAAATTAAATTCTCTGGAATTTCGGCCTGGGTTGGCAGGCAGGTCCCTCAAATTGCAATCAATAAAATTACTGAATTATGTAAAAATATTACATAAATACGCACGTAGAATTTAAATATATATGCATATTTATATATTTGAAGTCTACGTGTATATTTATATAATTATTTATGTAATTTTGTATATGGACATATGTATATTTCGTATTATTTTTATTTATTTATATATACATAGATATATATACAAATTCATTCTAAGTGTATTTTGATATAAATATATATATATTAATTTTAAAATACAGTTAGAATAAAATTTCATATAGATATATAATTTTTTAAAATTTTTATTATAAAAAATTATTTAATTTAAATTACTTATTATTTATATTTTATAATAATATATATATACAATATATATAGTTATTATATATATTATATATATACGTGTGTAATTTAATTATAAGTGTATTTTTATATTAATATAAGTACATATTAATAAAAATAAACTTAGTATGGCATTATATATATGATATATAGACATATATTATATAGATATAATATATGTCTATATATCATATATACACCTATATAGTTATTATTATTTTTTTTATTAACATTAACTTTATTTTATTTTTTGATTTTACACTAGCAGGGAGACTGCCTGTCAGCACAGACAGTCCCCCTGCAGGCAGCACTATGGACACCTATTGTGACCATGTGATCGCTGTGTTAAGCGATCACATGGCCACAGGGGTCCTAAATCAGTGTGGGGAGACTGTCTGGGCTGCAGGCAGTCTCCCCACAACCGGAGCCACGCTGATCGCCGCCGGGGGAACGACGGCGATCAGGTAAGTAACGGAAACCGTTAGGACGGTTCAGGACCGTCATCGGTCGGCAAGCCAAAAATGCCGATGACGGTCCTGAACCGTCCTCGGTCGGGAAGGGGTTAATGGCACCCATGTCAACCTGGATACCTATAGTACTGAAAAAAGTGGGATTTGCATTTATCAAAAGTGGTGCTGCCATTGAGGCCAAAATGTAGATTAAGGGAACAGAGCACATACAAAAGAATCCAGTTTTACATTTTACAAGGGTGGATTCAAATTTAAAAAAATATATACAATACTTTGTGAGTGTGTCAGTATCAGGGTGTCTGTCAGTGAATGTGTCTGTATCTGTCAGTGAATGTGTGCATGTCTGTCACTGTGTCCGAGTGTTTCTGTCACTGTGTCTGTCAGTGAATGAATGTATCTGTATCTGAGAGTGTATGCCTGTCAGTGAATGGGTGTGTCAGTGTGTGTCTGTCAGTCAAACTACGTTTTCATCTTTAACAAGTAGGGGTGGGGCAAATTTTGATAGGGGGTGAATTTTGTCCTGACTAGGACAGCACATATCCAAAATACACCACTGTGTGTGTGTGTGTGTATATATATATATATATATATATATATATATTTGTGGTCAGGGAAAAAAGCAGAGTAAGTGTTAACCATTATATTTACTAAAGTCGGTTGTGGTGTGTAGAAACGGACGTTCGGGCAGGCCTTTAAATAAAGAGGGCCCACCAAGATGTTATTGTCTGAAGGGAGTGGTGGGTGGGTGGGCTGACCAGCTGACATCAGCCCAGTATGGAGGAAGGTTTGTATTTTTATAGGCCGGATCAAACCTCCCCCCCTCCCCCCACACAACTCCAGGCTCCGCCTTCCCATTTGTGGTCAGGAAAAACAGGTGAGTAAGTATTAACCATTATATTTACTAAAGTCGGGTGTGGTGTGCCGAAAGTGGGTTACCATGTAAGCTCAGTAGGGGAGCGCTTTTGTCCTTACCTATGAGGGTCGGATGCAAGTCGAGAAACTGAACTGGGCACCATTTGTTACCTTTGGGAAAAAGTGTTATGTCGACAGGCGGTCCCATTTGATTTGTTTTAGATTGGCGTAGTGTCAACACATAATGGTCCCCTATTTTGTTTAGGTCTGCTATTTTGAGCATGTTTGTAGTATCGTTTGTTTTTTCTACTGTAAATTAATTAGACTGTAAAAACCCGTAGAAGGCCAAAAATATAGCGGTTTTGATAGTGTTGTTTGTTTCTGTTTCAAACGGCTGCATGTCCAATACATCGGATAATGCTCTGAACTTTTTACCATATATTGGTTGTCGTTTCATGGGTTTGGGATCTTCTAACCTTAGGATGCCTTTTAAGATGTTCTTTATTGGGTTTGATGACGGTATGTGTTCATGACGTGGTTTTGTATGCCTGTTAGATATAGTTTTATCGTATTATGTGCAAGTTTTAGATTTAGGTGGCAAAAAGAGGTAAATGCCACCATAGTATTTAATGTCAACGGGTTTTTGATTCAGTATTCGGTGATGAATCTGTTGAATATGATGAGAGCTTGGCTGAATGAACGTCTAGTGTTAGCTGAAACTGCTGTTTGTGCCAGCATTCTTCCGTGTGCCATAGTATTGCTAGTCCAGGATGAGTTCCTGGAATAGCGGTGGTCTGTTTGGGATTCTCTTGGGTGTGGGATGCTCTTTGAAGAAAACCTGTTTGTTGGAACGAGTGAGGGCATCAGCTGCTGTGTTATAATTTCCCGGTATGTGTTCACAGATCAGGTGAAAGTGTTGTGTTGCTGCCAACAATCTCCTGACGATACTCATGACTGTCAGGGAAGAGGACCTGCCTTTCTTAATTATTTCGCATGGCGCCATGTTGATTGTGTAGCATTTTATGGTCTTTCCCTTCCACTGGTGGACCCACACTAGGCCTGCTGCCACTATCGTGTAGATTTCAAACAGGGCGAAGGTACTGTTGAATGATGTCAGAGTTACTGTCTCTATTGGTCATATGTCTCTGAACCATTCATCACCGAAAATGGCACCCTAAGTGGGCTGTTGCGTCTGTCCATAACACTGGAGAGTTTTCTGTTAAAAGTGGGATAAACATGTTTACCCTGTTCCAGTGCACCAAGAATTGGCTCCACATGGTCAAATCTGCCCTAACTTGTCTGTCCAGTGTGATTATACTGTCGTCGCGTGGTAGGTTTGGTAATAGACTAAGTCTTTAAATAAATGCGCAACCTTGTGGAATTATCTTCATTGCAAAGTTTAGAGAACCCAGAAGTGATTGAAGGTCTTTCCGAGAAGTGGTCCCTCTGATGAGGAACAATTCGACCTCTGCCTTGATTCTCTGAACTTTGTCGCTGTGGAGACTAGCTTGCATCGTAATTTGAGTCTAGGCATATCCCTAGAAACGTCAGTTTGGTGGCGGGACCTCAGCAGCTCCCGGCACCCATAATGTGGAAAATAGCTCTACTGTCTTGGCTATACTCTAAGGCGTGGTATTGGGGTTTTCTATTGTCAGAAAGTTGTCCAAGTAATGTACTACGACTGGACAACAGCTGACGTTCAGCAGGAGCCAGCACAGTGTTTCTACAAAAAGATAGAATAGTTTGGGGCTACTCTTGGCCTCGAAAGTTAACCGGCTGGCAAAATAATAAAGACCATTGCATTTTATTTCATGCAAATGCCACAGTGACGGATGTATCGAAAGTAGCTTGAAGGCATAGGAAATGTCAGTTTTGCCATACCAAGCTGCTACCCTTGCCCTCAAGATTGCCTGTATGGCATTGTCTGCCGTGGCATATTGCAATGAAAATTCCTCTGAAGGTATCGGTGAGTTTAGGCTTGGTACATCAACAGACAGGTGGATTATCAATCATTTTTTATTGTTATATTTTTTGGTAGCAATACCCAAGGGGTTGGTTCGCCAACATGTGAACGGTGGAATTTGAAATGGCCCAAGCATGAAGCCTTTCTCTACTTCTGTTCTTAACAGGTTGTCTACTATAGTTGGTTCTATAGTGGCTGATTGTAGATTGTTACACTCAAGTGTGCCTGTTGGCAGTGCGATTAACCCTGTGTGGAACCCCACCGTGAAAACCTTGAGTAGGAATTGTACTAAATCCTGTGAAGCGTGAGAGTTAAGGTAAAAAGCCAACGTGTTGACCTGAATGTCGGTCAGTCATTTGCTGGGGAAGAGGTGGTTTGGGCACATGGTCTTGGCGTGGGCTCGGTAACAGATGGAGAAGACATGCAACAACCTGCAGGTGCTGAAATTGCAGTCTCCTGCGTTGAAGTTGTTACATATCTGTGCCTTGCCCAGAAACACAATAGGTCTCCCCAGTTTGTCTTTTAACCCTTTCTGTTTGGTTCTACTTGTGCTAGGGGTGGTATAGCTAGTGGTGGGTAAACTGGGCTTGTTGGAGCACAAACTGGTAGAATGAGAGTTTGAAGAACAAATTGCACAAGCCGGTGTTACTAGCCTGGCAAAGTGGTGACAGCACAATTCAGTGTCCATGTGACTCCAATCTAGCCTGATGTTGAACTGCACAAAGATTGGCGCTGCCTTGGATGAAACTGATTTGTGATAATCGTAAAAATTGGTACCACCGTACTTGTTCCCCAGATCTACCAACGTGTGCATGGTCAAGTCCAGTTCCTCTCTATGTTGGGGAAAATTGAAGCATATTACGTCTCTATATAACCCAAAGACTAGTACAAAGTCTGGTATGGACAACTTTTTACTTAACCTAGGATCTTTGGCTTTGAGCACCAATGACAGGTCACCATAGTTGTATGTCTTGTTTTCTACTATGTCTTAGGATTGAAATCAGTAAGGATATGAAGTTTACGTCCTTTCCCTCCAATATGTCTTTCTTGATGTTGGGAGGGACCGTATGTGCTGGTGTGATGATATGTGTAGCAGAACCCTGTAAATTCTGTTTACCTGTGACATTACCCTGTGAGACAGTTTGGTCGATGATTTGTGTTGAAGGGATATCTGGGGGACACACGGTAGCTGGTGCTGAAGATTCCAACTTTTCCATTCTTTGGTTCAAATTATTGATGGATGCCAGCATGGCTGTCATTGTGGTCTGAATCCCTGTTAGAGTGTCATTAATGTTATCTTGAGTGCTGGACCATGGCTGTGGATTATCCGTATTGGTCATCATAATTCTGTATAACTCTGCCTTCCTGGTGGTGGCACGATAAGGTATGATCCTATGCCTGAGCTCTGTGGCAATCTTTGGGATCGTCCATGATCTTAAAGAATAGGGGCATGAAGGGTCTCGATTCTCACCTTATGTAGGGGCTGTAGTTGGAGTGGGTGATTTAGCTGGCGTGCTGGGTAGGGAGAAGTCCTCTCCGTGAGGCATGCTATAATGAAATTTAAACGTGAGACTTATCCCGATATGGTTATTTGTGACTTGCGTTAACTGGCGTCTCTTTAAATGCTAGGTGGCAAAGAACTTAATTACTTGTGAGATAGTGAGGCCCTGCTAATTGCCAAGTGGCTGATAGAGGCGCTGTCTATGATTTGGCCCTGTGCTGTGCCATTAAAACGGATGCAGGGTGTAGGCCGCTGGGGAACTTGATAAGTGGTAAAAGGATAAGAAAAGTGCCCTTTCTAAACCTCTTAGCAGAGTGTTGCGAGACTATACCTATGATTTGGACCGATGGGCAAAAATACCTCTATGTGAGGATGGGTGCTGGTCTCGCGGAAACTTCCAAAGTACCTTAATTTGTATATGGGGTCATTCTAGTACCCTAACTGCCAATTAACGATGCTTGGGGTAAAAGGTATGAAGGATGTAGCATACCTGTTAACTTTTTTGAAGGGGTCTTATGGCTTGACGGGATGTCTGATTTATTAGTATGTATCACCTGTTGATAACCAAGACTATGATTGGCAACTTTACCAAGAATGTTTGAGCGTTTAATATCAATTCAAAGTGATACATACCTGGGTAAACTGATTCTCCTTTTAAGGGGTTTTAAGTATGGTTGGGTTACTACTGGACCTAGCAGATTAAGGGGTTGAAATTAAGTTTATGCTTAATTTTCAAGGGATTAGGTTTGATAGTAATATATGCTTGACTATTTGTACTTGTCAAGTAGATTGTACGGATTAAATTTTATAAATTTACGTTTGATGTTACCTTGTAATTGTCCTCCTAGTATGTTTGTGTGTTTTTTTTTTACATTCTTTATTTAGACTTGAGCAGTAGATATTGCACAATGACAGACTTTTGTACAGGTATTTGACAGTGGTAAGGGCACAAGACATGTCAGGTGGATGATAGATGGCTGCTAGAATAACATTACATGATACATAGTACAAGATGAGAAGGATATTTCCGTCTGGAGCATAAGTACAGATACATAACACATTTCTGACTGTGCTGCACAGGAAGTATTGAAACAAGATAGGAACTTCTCGACCAAAATTCTATGTTGTTAATGTGAGTGTGTGCCACGTGTCCCATCAGCCAAGTGCGTAGTGGATATTTTGGGTGCTTGATGTCTGTCCATTGTCTCTGAGGGATCATGTATCGTCTCATTGTTATCCACTCTTCAAGTATTTTCCGGTCGAGGGTCAATCCCTTCCAGAGATTAAGAGAGAGAGAAAGCTGAGGATAAGAGAAAATGGGGAGGGGTGAGAAGGGGAAGAGGAGGAAGAAAAGAAGGGGAATAGTAGGAGTAGGGTTTGCCGCACTTGAGATAAAGATGCGGAGTGGCACCCAGGTGCCCCCCCACCAGAGGGCCGGCATGCCCACCTTAGGTTATGTTGATTCGTCGAGAAAGGATTCCTATGGCTCCCATACCCTAGCGAAGGTTTTTAGTGTTCCTCTCACTTGGGCAGTCAGTTTGTCAATGAGGTACGTATCTTTAAGTTTTAGTAGTACCATGTCCATGGACGGGACTTCTACTCCCAGCCAGGTCTGGGCTATTGACCTTCTGGCTGCCAGGGCTATTTTTTGAATTAGTTTTTGTTCTGGTCTGGTCCATCCGTCGAGTGGTCTAGATAGCAAGAGAACCCATGCGTCTGGTGTCATTAGTCTATGGAAAATGTTTGCTATCAGTTCGCTTACTTTTCCCCACAGCGTTTGGATCTTGAGGCAGTCCCACCACATATGTTTGTACGTGGCCTTATGTCCACATAGTCGCCAACATTTGTCGGGCGGGGTTTTGTGCATGTGATAAAGCTTGACTGGGGATGTGTACCACTGGAACATTATTTTGTACAATTGTTCTTGCATTGTTACACATATTGAGGTGTGCCCATTGGCTTCCCAGATGTCCAGCCACTCAGTGCCCTCTAGGGTCTCCCCCAGCTCTGCTTCCCACTGATCTGTATAACGCAATGCCCCCCAGTCCTCTGTGTTGGTGCATAAATGCCAATAAACCCGGTAATGAGGCCCTTTTTTGATAGGTTTCTGCGTTGCAGATCTTTTCGAAGAATGTCAGCTGTGTTCGGGCAGCTTGTTTGATATGTGGTCGTTGGGCAAAGTCCCTGACCTGCAGGTACTGGAAGTAATCTGATGTTGTCAATGTAGTTCTAGTTTTATGTTTGTCGTAGGGGATAATGCTGTCACCTATGCACATTTGGTTGATTCGTTGGAGGCCCGCATGTTCTATTCCCCTAAAGTCTCTAGGTCTAATTCCGGGTAGGAAAGCTTTGTTGCGTAGTATGGGCATTAGTGGGGATTGTTTTGTTGTCAGGTCATATTTCAGGGCGCATCTGTCCCACACCCGGAGGGAGGAGAGTCTTGGCAGTCTGTTCTCAAGAGTGCCCTTTGGACTCTATGGGTCCAAAAAAAAGAATTGGGGGAGGTCAAATCCCATCAGCAGGGATTCTCGATCCACCCATTTACGTTCGTCAGGTGGTGAGTTCCCCAGTGTGCTGCTAAGAAATAGTAATGTAAATGTGGGAAGCCTAATCCCCCTGCCGATTTAGGACAGTATAGAATATTACATGCCACTCTATGCCTTTTTCCCTGCCAGACAAAGTTATTGATAGCGTTTTGAAGTGGGGTTAAGTCTTTCTTAATTAGGTATATGGGTAAAGCTTGGAACAGGAATAATATGCGTAGGAGTAAATTCATTTTGACAGTGTATCCTGCCCAGCCATGAGATTGGTTTGTCTGTCCACTTTTCCATGTCATCTATTAACGTCTTGAACAGGGTGCTATAATTAAGGTGAAATAGTCTTGTGGGGTCGGCTGGTAGTCGTATCCCTAAATATTTGATAAAGTTGTGGACTACTTGGACCTGATAAGTTACCCTCACCAGTGCTGTGTCTGCAGCAGAGAGAGCTATTGGGAGTGCGCTAGATTTCCCCATGTTTACTTTGTAGCCTGAGAGTGCTCCATAGTCGGTTAAAATATTCGATAAGGCTTGCATGGATTCGACTGGTCGTGTCAAAGTGAGGAGGATGTCATCTGCATAGCCCAAAACTCGAAAACTGTTGTCCACACCTCTAATGTCAGGGTCTTCTCTGATAGTCTGGAGGAGCGGCTCCAGTGTCAGAACAAACAGTAGAGGTGAAAGGGGGCAGCCCTGTCTGGTTCCATTGCACAGGGGGAATGGCTTAGTGTCTGCTCCCGTGATTTTTATCTGCGCTGCTGTATTCATGTAACGTGCTTCACCACCGTGACATAAGGTTCTGGAAAGCCCAGGTGCTCCAATAAGTTGTACATGAAGGGCCACAGGACTCTGTCGAACGCCTTTTCGGCGTCGAGAGAGAGCACCAGGGAATGCATACAAGATGTTGTTAATTTCCAAATGAAGTCGATGTTCCGCCTTGTATTTTCAAAGAGGCGTCCTGGTACAAAGCCTACCTGATCTGCATTGAACAGGCATCCTAGAAAGGGATTAAGTCGCTCCGCTAATATCTTAGTGAATATTTTCACATCCTGGTTGATGAGTGAAATCGATCTATATGCTTCGGGAAGTGTGTGATCCTTACCTGGTTTGGGAAGTAGTACTATATTGGCGAGGGCCATGTCTCAATCTGGTGTGCTATCCATTCTGAGTTTGTTAAAGAGGGATTTCAACTGTGGTGTTAGTTCTTCTATTTTGTCTTGCATAATTGGGGCTTCCAGGGACCTCACTGCTTTGTTTTGTAGTTTGGGCAGGTTGATTCCCAGTAGGTAGGCTCGAATACGTTCCCGCGTTACTGGTGTTCTGGTGTCATTGTCCATTGCTTGGTTGTATAAAGATTGGTAATAGTCGGTAAAGATTTGAGTGATCTCCTTTTGGGAGTTTTTGATGGTGCCGTCTATAGCTTTGTTAGCCGTTATGTGGGGCTGTCTCTTTCTGGGACATAGGGTCCGCACCAGCATTGTGTCCATCTTATTGGACTTTTCGTAAAATGTCAGTTTGGACCATTGTAAGGAGCGGGCTGTGTCTTCTAGGAGGATATCTTTACTGGAATGTCGTAGAGCCCATAGCCCTGCCAATGTCCGCGGGGTAAGGTTCATCTTGTGCTGTTGTTCTAGGTTCCGGAGCGACTTTAGTTTTACTGTGAGCATTTCGGTTTTCTGTTGTTTCCTGTAGGTTGTGGTTTGTATTAGGAAGCCCCTAATTACTGCTTTGTGCGCTGCCCAAACTGTGGCAGCCGATACCCCCGGGGTTATATTGGTTTGGAAGTTAGTAATTTAGTTACGTATACGTTGCAGTAGGATGGAATCTTTTAGAAGGGAGGTGTTCAGCCTCCATATCCATGGGGATAAAGCACTAATGTTACCGAGGGTTATACTGATAACGGCATGGTCCGACCAGCTGATAGAGCTGATGTTTGTCTGTACGACTTTGTGCATTCCGAGGGTATTTGTGAGGAAGTAGTTGATCCTCGAAAAGGTGTTGTGAGAGCCTGAGTGATCCGTGAAGTCTTGGGTGCATGTGTGTTGTGCTCTCCAAGAGTCGATGAGACCCGTATGTCGAATGAAGTTATGGACGAGTTTATCATGGGCACCCATACCATGGGAGCGAATCATCCCTGGTTTTGCGCTTCAGTCGGCGGCTGGACACGGCACTGCGTTGAAATCCCAATCCATTATGATAATACTGCATGGCAATGAATCAATAATCAAGATCAACTTATCCCAGAATGTCGGTGTGGGAGTGTTTGGGGCATAAATGTTAATAAGATTAATTGTTTGGGAGAACATACGTCCTGTCCGGACGATATTCCATCCCTCCGGGTCTGAGACAGTTCCTTTGATCGAGACTGGGTATCTCTTGTGTAGTGGTATAGCTACTCCATTTTGTTTTCTGGTGCGTCCTAGCTTCAGTTGTCGTAATAAATATGCGGTCTTTAAGGGATAATTGGGCTGACTTTGGTAAATGAGTCTCCTGAACAAATGCTATGTCCGAATTAAGCGCCTGGGCAAGTGTATGGTCCGTGTCCAGGGACCCTCCCACAGACGTGTGAATGTTTCCTTTGGTTGGGTACGGTTTGGCAGGGTTAGGTCCTACTAGCGTTTGTACTCAAGGTGGGTAAATTTTTATTATGACTTATCTGTGCGGTGTGTGCGTACGGGCGGGTGTTATGGTGTCAAGATTATGCTAACTGGGTGGTCGGGCGTGAAAGAAGTGCACTATTGTACTGGGAGGAGTGGGTGAACTGTAACAACATCATAACATCATAATAACAGGCGAAGACATTGTTGTACAACAATTTCCTTCCATCGCCATCTGACTGTTAGAGCTTAGTGTAGTGTACGTACCAGTCTAAGGGTCTTTTGGATCTTCTGGATCCCGACAATACTAGATTTGCATATCCTTACAACGTTTTGGGGGGTGCTTATTTATTTATTTTTTAATTCATTTATTTATTTAAAAATATAATTTTTTTTCCCGCTTTTTTTTTTAACCCCTTAAGGACACATGACATGTGTGACATGTCATGATTCCCTTTTATTCCAGAATTTTGGTCCTTAAGGGGTTAATTGGTGTTGTTGTTGTGTTTTTGTTTTTTTTTGGTTTCCACCCTCCTCCCCCATGTAGCAAATTTCCTTTAAGCTTCTATCCTCCCCCATCATTTTTTCATGCTTACCCTCCCCCCGTCTTTCGTTTATGAATTGTCCCACAGGTCATTATTGAATTGCACGTTGTGTAGGGTTGGTGGAAGCCCTTTGGTGTCCCATCCCCCTCCCAAATAGTCGTGGAGCACCTCCCTCCCCAATTCCCTATTATCAGCGTAGCCAAAGTACCTTATGTGGACCCTAAAGGAGTCCAGGAAGTGCAGGACAGTTGTCCAGTGCGTTGCCAGGTATTGCCATGTTCCAGCAGGTTGGTGTCACTCTCCGACGGTGTACCAGTCTCTGGGTACGGTTGGGAGGGCTGGGATGGGTTTCTTCGGTATCCGGATGTTGCCTGGGGTGTTGATCTGCAAGTTCTGGGCTCTGCACCGGGCTGTAGTGCACATGTCTTGCCATCTTTGAATGCAATTAATTTAGAAGGGTGCCCCCAGGCGTAGCGGATGCTTTGGGTCCGCAGGAAGTCTGTGATCGGCTTCCACTCTTTGCGCTTGAGCAAGGTAACAGGCGACAGGTCCTGGTATACCGTAAGCCTGTTTCCCTTGTAGTTGATGGGGCCTTCTCTGTCCCATTGAAGAATGGCTTCTTTTGTTTGGAAATGTAAGAAGCGCACAATGATATTGCGTGGTTGCGTCTTCCCTGTTCTCCTCATTAGGAGTGCCCGGTGAGCTCTATCTACATACCAGCAGTCATCCTGGATGTCCGGCAGCAGTGGGCGCAGTATCGACATGATGGTATCCAGGAGAGGTCCCTCCCCCGCTTTCTCCGGTAGCCCACGTATGCGCAAATTATTTTGACGTGACCTGTTGGATAGGTCTTCCAGAGCCACTTTTGCAGTTTCCAGTCTGTTGGTCAGGTGTGTGACATGGTCCGCAATTTGGTTGTGGGCCGCCGTGGTTCATGCCCCCAACTCCTGGATCTCATCTTTGACCTCCTTAGAGGTACGTGTGATTTCCTTAGCCAGGCATGCTTTGAGTTCAGCCAGTTTTGTGAGGATGTGGCTGGCTTCTGTCTGCGGTCCGTCGGACTTCTGAGAGGTGTCCGATACAGGCGACGTTGGGGCGTGCACACGAGGGCTGTCGCCATCTTGTGTATCTGACATTCTAGCTTGCGAGGCCGCAAACAGGTCCAAGACCGTTGATGTCGGGTCTGGACACATTTTTGATGGATTTCCTCAGGGTACGGGCGTCCATGGTGGGCACAGGGTGTTACCTGCTGCTATTGGGGTTGTTCAAGGTGCTAATATTAGTTGTTGTTCGTGGGGCCGGTGAGGAGCTCTACTCTCTGGCGTCCAGCTCGCTCCGAGGTCAGATCACGCCCCCTGTATGTTTGTTTTTTGACAGAAGGTATTGTATGACCTGATTGCACGTAATATGTCTTTTACGTTATAGTTTAAAGTTTGCTTGTAGCTGTAGGTCTATGTTGGTTTACGTGAATTAATATGTAGGCTGTTCTATATTTTTTTCAAATTTGACAATTTTGTCATAAGTAAAAAATGGGGGTACAGAAAAGAAAAGGGAGAAGGGATTTGAATGTGGTACATTAGATTCAATATATACAATATGAGCAGGAGTCATTACCATGCTGCATTCTTCAATGAGTAACATAGTACAAGGTTATTGATACACGCCCGTTGTAGGGATACACTATTAACAGTTGGGCTACCTTTGTGTGTACTCTTTCGGCTGTCAGCAATTTTACGTCTACATCAACTTTTATTTTTTATTTTTTTACTTTCGATTTGTTTTTGTTTTTCAAATGGGTTTCGGGATACAGAAAAGAAAAGGGTGAAGGGGGACATAAATGAGTAGTACAAAACAATATCCACTGCAGTCATATCTGTCTAATTACATCTTTCATTGACTGGGTCAGCTTGTGTAGTCGTTGCTGTGACTATTGTGTGCACAGAGCAGGCCCCAGTATTTGTGCGTGCTCTATGTGTGGCCCGTTCTCAAAGAGTTTGGGGACTGCATGAGGCACCTGATTGGCACAACTATGTACAGTGTACAGTGTTGGAACAATAACTAGTACATGTATTATAAGCATAACAAATGCGACTACCACCCATCAAGCTCTCATTAGACATTAGTGCTTGAGTTTCCTGTCAGTCATTTTCTTCCCTCTGCTCCTCCCCCAACCCCTCACTGATGTATTGTAATGGACCATTTTGCCCACAAGAGGTTAAAAAACGTTTAGGCGATATTCCCCTTTCAGATGCACAGGCACAGCTACTGCAGAACACCATCCGCCGAACAGGAAACCATATGAATGCTGTAAACAGCCGAACTGGAACCATATGAATGCTGTAAACAGCCGAATAGGAAAAACCATACGAAAGGTTTACACTCCTAGCAGTCGAACTGGAACAGCATACAATAAATCCCCCCCAAGAACGAGACAAAGCTCTGTGTTGAGGGTCAAGCAGTGAATAGACAGAGCTGTGGGTTTATTGTTCTTATATACACATTAGTACCACCCACAGGGTTTTGGAACACTACCAATAAACACATACAATACACTCAGACACTCCCACACAAAATCCTCCCCTCTGCCTGTGATACAATTACCTTACACAATGGGTAATGTAATTATCACAAGTAGATAAATACAATTTTTCCACATTATTCATAACTTGAAAAGTATGCATCACATACTTACATTTTCAGAATCAGCATACTCCAAATACAAGCATATGTCAAAATCATCCAAATTGGTCCAGTGGTTCAAAAGATATATTGTAGTCCTTTGTGACCAAAGGAAGCATGGCTTTTCTGCCCAAAACCAGTTCCACAGAGTCTTCTATCCTGGAGATAATTGGGAAGTAACTGTGCAGCCATTGCACAAAACAGGTACATTCAACATATCCCCAGATAGCTCAGATCTGAGCGCACATTATTACTGAATGGCGCTCAGAGCACACGCATACAGTTCAATTGCCATGGAGCCAAAGTCTTTCCCATAGTCTTACTGTCACGTTCGTGGGCTATAGGCCCAGCCGAGACAGTGGGGAGAGTGTGGAAGTGACAGGGTTAATGACACCAGACCCCTGGTTACCTGTTGCTAGTCCCAGCAACCACTCAATTAACCCCTGCAATCCCTTCTACACTAAACATGTACACTTTACTGCCACCACCAAGACTTTTAAACCCGGGCGTCTTAGGTTACCCCCCACACAGGAGAATTATAGTATCACAGTTCTATTTTTACTGATAAAACATATATAGTTAACCCTTTTTGGTAACGTGTTTACCTGAGCTTTCCTCTGGAGAGTGAAGCTCATAGAGAACAGAGACACAAGCTGATTAAGTAAACATTTAATCTGACAAAAAGGATTCACAGTGCTGAGTACAGAATACAGAAATAAATGACATACAGATAACAAATTGCAAAACAGTACATAAAATAAAATAGGAGAAAACACAAGAAATTCCTTACATATATTTACCCCATATAGAATTCTTGTGGGAGTCTTAGATGGTATAGGTCTCCTAGAAGTTACTGACAAAAGAAAAATGAATAACTGACTCTCCCTGGATAGTCCAACACCCTCATATATCTAAACTAGTTGTTTCTCAGTGGGCAGACCCCTGGGGGGGAGATCAGAGGGGGTTGGTCTGGCAGTCTATTGCCCACTCTATGAAATTCCTTGTGTCCAGCTCTGGTGATGGCTATCTAGATGTTTTATGGTCTAGGCCTGGTGCAGGATCAAAGACCACAATAAATGTCATCCCAAGGTTTACAAAAAAACAACTCTTAACATATATAAACACACATCAAGCACCAACTCATGCTTTTGGCATGACACCTCCGCCTTAAGATGGTGGACAGAAAAATGCACCCACAGGCTGATTTATCTGTCTACCATTAACCCTCTACCGTGTTTCCCCGAAAATAAACCCTACCCCGAAAATAAGCCCTAGTCGGATTTTCGGGGTGGGCTGCAATATAAGCCCTACCCCGAAAATAAGACCTAGGCATTGTACCTTTGCGGCGAGACTTCCTTCTTCTGCTGTAGGAGGAGCGTCGCGCAACGTGATGACGACATTTTGCAGCGCCGTCAGTCTGCCTTCACGGATCTTCAGCGGAAGGATCCATTTCCAGGCGGTGAGGCTCCCAGTGGTCGGACTCGGCAAGGAATCTTTGAAATGTGAGTACCGCTAGATATTTTATGTCTGGGATTAATTGAATTAATTAAAGGGGGTTGGGGGGGGTGAATTAATTAAAGGGGGGGTGAATTAATTAAAGGGTGGGCTGGATTAATTAAAGGGGGGTGAATTAATTAAAGGGTGGGCTGGATTAATTAGAGGGGGGTGAATTAATTAAAGGGGTGGTGAATTAATTAAAGGGTGGACTGGATTAATTAGAGGGGGGTGAATTAATTAAAGGGGTGGTGAATTAATTAAAGGGTGGGCTGGATTAATTAGAGGGGGGTGAATTCATTAAAGGGGGTGAATTAATTAAAGGGGTGGTGAATTAATTAAAGGGTGGGCTGGATTAATTAGAGGGGGGTGAATTAATTAAAGGGGTGGTGAATTAATTAAATGGTGGGCTGGATTAATTAGAGGGGGTGAATTAATTAAAGGGGTGGTGAATTAATTAAAGGGTGGGCTGGATTAATTAGAGGGGGTGAATTAATTAAAGGGGTGGTGAATTAATTAAAGGGTGGGCTGGATTAATTAGAGGGGGTGAATTAATTAAAGGGGTGGTGAATTAATTAAAGGGTGGGCTGGATTAATTAGAGGGAGGGTGAATTAATTAAAGGGGTGAATTAATTAAAGGGTGGGCTGGATTAATTAGGGGGGTGAATTAATTAAAGGGGTGGTGAATTAATTAAAGGGGTGGTGAATTAATTAAAGGGTGGGCTGGATTAATTAGAGGGGGTGAATTAATTAAAGGGGTGGTGAATTAATTAAAGGGGGTGGTGGATTAATTAAAGGGGGGGTTCAATGTACATACCGGTACCGTAAATAAATAAGCCCTACCCTGAAAATAAGCCCTAGTGTGTTTTTTGTGACTAAAATTAATATAAGACCCGGTCTTATTTTCGGAGAAACACGGTAGTTGCCGAGACAGGCCATCTGCATTCCCATGCAAGCTGCCCTTTTTGTGTTGGACAGTGAAATTATACTGTTGGAGGATGAGGCTCCAACGGAGCAGCTTACCATTGTTACCTGATACTCTGTCCAGCCAATGCAGCGGGTTGTGATCAGTGATGACAGTAAAGTCTCGGCCGTACAGATATGGCTGTAATTTCTGCAAAGCCCATACAACAGCTAGACACTCCTTTTCTATTACTGCATAGGCCACCTCCCTGGGTAACAGCTTCCTACTAAGGTAGAGGATAGGATGCTCTTCTCCTTTAGAGTTAACCTGGCTAAGCACAGCTCCCAGCCCAAAGTTGGAAGCATCTGTCTGGACCACAAACCTCTTACTAAAATCTGGGGCCTGAAGGACTGGGAAGCTAGACAAGGCTGTCTTTAAGGCAGTGAAGGCTTTTTCACAGTCCTCAGTCCACGTTATCTGCTTGGATACTTTCTTTTTAGTTAAATCTGTGAGTGGTTTGGCTGTCTCACTGTAGTCTGGGACAAATCTGCGATAATACCCTGCTGTCCCCAAAAATGACATGACCTGTTTCTTGGTCTTAGGGACTGGCCAGGCCGTAATAGATTCCACCTTACTGGGTTCAGGGCGAATGGACCCCCCTCCTACTCTGTGCCCCAGATACTGCACCTCTGTCATGCCTATCTGACACTTTTCTGGTTTGATGGTGAGCCCTGCCCCTCTTATTTGCTCCACTACTTTGCCCAAATGAACCAAGTGCTCCTCCCAGGTCTTGCTAAATACGGCAATGTCATCCAGGTATGCCACGGCGTATTCCTCATGGGTCTCCAATAATTGATTAACCAATCGCTGAAAAGTGGCCGGGGCATTTTTCATCCCAAAAGGCATCACACTGAACTCATACAACCCAAAAGGAGTGATAAAGGCTGACCGCTCTTGGGCTTCTGGAGTCAGAGGGATTTGCCAGTACCCCCGACTCAAATCCATAATAGTTAAATACTGAGCACCTGCTAACTGATCCAGTAGTTCATCTATCCTGGGCATGGGGTAAGCATCAAATGTGGTCACTGCATTTAACCTTCTATAGTCTACACAAAACCTGATGGATTTATCTTTCTTGGGAACCAGCACTACAGGAGAAGCCCAGGGGCTCTTTGATTTCCTAATTACCCCAAGCCCCAACATGTCTTCAATCTCCTTATGGATGTGGGCCCTTACCTCTGGGGATACCCGGTAGGCTACCTGTCGTAGTGGTGGTTGGCCATCAGTATCTACGTGGTGGGTGGCTAGTGTGGTTCGTCCTGGCTGCCCGGTAAATGTGTCACTAAAGGGGCCTAGTACCTGATGTAGCTGCCCCTTCTGTTCAGCTGAGAGCTCTGGGTTGATTTTTGTATCTTTTAGGGATTCCTGGCCTTTAGCTTCCTGTACCAGATCCAGCAAAGGATCATTACCTAGTTCTTCCTCTGGTGAACTACATACACTGAGTACCAAATTCTCTGGGTCATAATATTCCTTTAACATGTTAATATGATACTGCCTCTGCCTCTCACCCTTTTCATCGAGGGCTACTACGTAGGTGGTGGGTTCTAAACGCTGCAAAATGAGGAAGGGACCCTCCCAGGCAGCCTGCAACTTATTTTGTCTTATGGGGTTCAAAACCATGACCTTTTGTCCCACTTCATAGACCCGGTCCCTAGCATTGCGATCATACCAATATTTCTGCCTAGACTGCGCTGCTGTAAGATTGTCATGCACTAGCCCTGTCAATGTCTGCATCCTGTCCCTAAACTTAAGAACGTATTCCACCACAGAAGTTTCTGGAGTGTGTAGCCTCCCCTCCCATTCTTCCCTTACTAAATCTAGGGGTCCCCGCACTTTGCGTCCATAGAGTAATTCAAAGGGTGAAAAACCTGTGGATTCCTGTGGTACCTCCCTGTAAGCAAATAGTAAATGGGGTAAATACTTCTCCCATTCCCGGCCCTGTGATTCTACAAATGTTTTGAGCATCTGTTTCAAGGTCCCATTAAACCTCTCACAGAGATCATTGGTTTGGGGATGGTAAGGGCTTGCTACCAAGTGCTGTACATTAACCTTCTTACAGAGACTCTGCATCAGATTAGACATAAACTGTGTACCTCGATCAGTGAGCATTTCTTTAGGGAAACCCACCCTGCAAAATACACTGATCAGAGCGTCCGCTACCTTATCTGCCCTGATAGAGGATAAGGCGATGGCTTCAGGATATCTAGTTGCATAATCCACCACTGTCAGAATAAATTGCTTCCCGGTACTGCTGGGGATAGCCAACGGCCCCACAATATCTACGGCAACTCGTTCAAAGGGTACAGTTATGATGGGCAGAGGCACTAAGGGAACACGAGTAACATCCCCAGATTTACCCACTCTCTGGCAGACCTGGCAGGACCGGCAGTAATTTGCAACTGCAGTGCCCATGCCAGGCCAGTAGAAATTGTGAGCCAATCTTGATTTTGTCTTGGTTACCCCTAGGTGTCCTGCCAAAGGGGTTTCGTGGGCTAACCTCAGCAGCTCACCCCTGAACTTCCTAGGAACCACTAGTCGTCTTTCTCCCTCCCTGGTCCCCTGTATATTGCCAGGAAGGGATTCCCAGTACAATATATTATTATCCCAATATACACGGTGCCTATCTGTGTCAGTGCCTGGTTGTTCAGCGCGGTGTCTCAGCCCTTCCAAGGAGGGGTCACTGCGCAGAGCTTCCAGGAAACTCTTATTGCCCTCTCCCCACCATGCTGCACAAGAAGGTACTGCTCCCTCTGGCAAAGTCTCAAGGGGTGGGATAGGGTCTACACCATTCTCTGCCTGTTCTACCGCTGCAGCTCTGGCACACTGCTGACGTGTTACTACTGCCACCAGGGGTACACATCCCTGGCTTTCACCTTCCTCCTCCCCCTTACTCTCTGACATCCCAGCCTCACAGTATTTTGATACAGGCACATCACTACTCTCCCCTAGATTACATTTGGTAGACATCACTGGTTCAGTTACAGGTAGATATTTATCCACACCCTGCTCTCCCTCCCAGCAATCACACTTCACAATGTCTCCCAAAGTTTCACACAATACCTTAGGTGGAGCAGTCAGTCCTGGCTCACAAACAGTGTCCTCTGGAGCATAGTGACAGAGCATCCTGCCCAAATCATTCCCCAACAGAACATTAACAGGGATATCCTCCGAAACCCCCACTTCCCGCAAACCTTTGCCCGCACTCCAATCAAGGTACACACATGCCAGGGGCACAGCGGGACGCACACCCCCAATTCCTTTGATGGACATGGTTCTTCCAGGGATTATGTCCTCCGTATTCACCACTTCAGGGCGCACCAGGGTGAATGAAGCTCCAGAATCTCTCAGTCCCACGGTCACTTGGTCACCCACAATTACACTCTGCAGGTTATCCTCTCGTTTCCCCACAGACCCACCCACAAGCAAAACTGATGGTGCCTCTCCACGGGCTGGTGAGGGTATATTCCTAGTGGGGCAAGTCCTGCTCAGATGACCAATCTGGTTGCATCGAAAACAACGGCGGGCATCTGACTCACTTGATATAGCCCTGGCTACGCTGGCAGTCGGTGGTGAAGTTCTCACTGCAGATCTTACAGGTGGTGATTGAACTGTAGCTTCTCTCCAGGTCGAAGTAGCAGCTGACACAAGTCCACGCCTGGATGTGGGTGCATGGATGTCGGCATAGTCGTCTGCCAGTTCTGCAGCAGCCCTAGCATTTTTTGGCTTTCTTTCCAAAATCCACTCTCGTACATTAGGGCTCCGGGTCTGCAAGAACTGCTCGAGGACCAGTAAGTCATTAAGGGCTTCATAGGTAGTAGCTTGTACTCCTGTTACCCATTGCCGGAACGTGGTTTCTAATTGTGCAACATATAGAATGCAGCTGGATGATGGGCATTGCTGCATACTCCTAAACTTTTTCCTGTAAGACTCAGGAGTAAGGTTAAAAGTTTTTTGCAATGCAGATTTGATTGCCTCATAGTTGTTATCAGTCTCTGGGGGAAGGGACACAAACACATCCAAGGCTTTCCCTTTCAATTGTGGAGTTAAATATCTGCCCCACTGGTCTGAGGGTAGTTGATGCTGCCTGCATACTTTCTCAAAACTTTTTAAAAATACATCCAAATCTGTCCCTTCTTCGAGGGAAGGAAAATCATCCTTACGGAGCCTACGTGTGCTGGACTCTGATGCATTGCTGTTCAGTGAGGACTGAAGGGTAAATTGCAGTTTAGCAAGTTCCAGCTCATGTCGCCTTTGCGCTTCCCTTTCGGCTAGCCTCTCTGCAGATTCCCTTTCTGCAGCATGCCTTTGCGCTTCCCTTTTTGCAGCCTGCTGTTGGATCATCACATGCAGGGCCTCCTGAGGATTTGCAGCCATCAGTTGCCGAAATAAATCAGTTGAGCAAATGTCCTTAATGTTTTGAGGGGTACAACCACCAGGCATTTCAGTAAGCAACACTCCTGCAGCAGTAGGGAGCTCGGTAACCCTTCCAGTATCCGTCTCTAGCTGGAAAATATGGCTGTCAGCCTCCACAAGGTCAGCAATAAGTTGTGCCTTATTTTTGCCAAAAGTTGGTAAATTCTTTTCTTGGCACAACAATTCCAAGGCCCCTTTTGATTGTTTGCGATAGGCCTCCATATTCACAAATAGGATAGAGAAAGAAAAACAAAAGATGGGAGGGGAGAACTGTTTTGCACTTTGTATGTATTTTAACCCCTTAACGACGCTGGACGGAAATTTTCCGTCAAGGCAGACCTACCCTTAAGGACGCTTGACGGAAAATTTCCGTCAATTACTAAAGTTAACGCCAGATCGCCGCAATTGCGGCGATCGTGGGGTTAACGCTGTTGCTGGGTGCCTCGGCGTTTGAGGAAGCCCAGCAACAGCCAATAGTGCTGTCCCAGCACATGTGATCGCTGTGACAGCCAGTCACAGCGATCACAGTGCTGCTGGGAACTCTGATCCTCCACCTCTGTGTGTGATTAGAAGTGGAGAGAGACGGATCGTTTGAAACTTTGTGTCCCTGACAGACACAAAGTGTTTAAAAGTTTAAAAAAAACCTTTTACCCCCTTTAACTTTAAAAGTTTAACCCTTTGATCACTGGCAGCAGTGATCACAATACTGATCACAGTACTTTACTGAGATCAGAGTTTTTTTTTAACCCTCAGGGGTTAACTTTATTTTCTTTTTAACCCTCAGGGGTTAAATATATTTAATTTTTTTTTTTTTTACTTTTATTTTCAGTTAATTAGTTAGCTGGGGTGGATTGAAGCTAGGGGGAATTGGGGAATCTAGCATTAGTGTAGCTAGGAAGCTGAAAAGTTTTAGAAAGTTATTAAAAGTTTATAAAAGTATAAAAAAAGTGAAAAAAGGAAAAAAAGAGAAAAAAAAAGTAGTTTATTTTAAGTCAAAGCATTTCTGCTTCGCTAGGTGTAAGCACGGTGATCTGATTCCTGTTTTTACCCACAGGGGTTCATTTTTAAAAAAGTTTTTAGAAGTTTTAGAAAGTTTTTAAGAGTTTTAAAAAAATTTTAAAAAAGTATTAAAAAAATTCAGAAAACAAAAAAAAGTATAAAAAAAGTTAAAAAAACAAAACAAAAAAATACGTTATTTAGTTAAAGTTAATTTTAAGCTTTCACCATGCTTAGAAAGTTTAGTGCCGAGGAGGCATATAATATATTAGCAGCCGACTCAGAGGCAACCGACACTGCCTCAGAGAGTGCAGAGGGTGACTATGTGCCAGACACAGATGAAGAAAGTGACGATACCCCTGGCACTGCTCCTGGCGCTGATATCTGGGTGCCCCCTAACAATTTTGTCCCCGACATCCCTCTGTTCACTGCGACTCCTGGTATTCAGGGAGACGTGACCAGCTATAACTCCCAGGATTTTATGGAGCTGTTCCTTGGGGATGATTTTTTAGGGCAGATAGCTACACAAACAAATATTTATGCAGCGCAGTATCTGGCACAAAATGCAACAAGTCACCTTGCCACAAAAGGGAGCTGGTACCCCACCAGTGTGCCAGAGTTAAAACAGTTCTGGGCACTAACCATGCTAATGGGAATTATAAAAAAGCCCAGCATCCGAATGTACTGGTCCAAAAACCCAGTATGCAATACTCCCATTTTCTCTCAGACCATGAGTAGGCCCAGATACGAAACAGTACTGCGTTTTCTGCACTTCAATGATAATTCGAAGTGCCACCCCAAAGATCATCCGCAGTATGACAAACTCTATAAAATCCGCCCCCTAATTAACCATTTTAATAAAGAATTTGGCATAATTTATACTCCCCAAAAGAATATATGTATTGATGAGTCCCTAATGAAATACAAGGGTAGACTGGGGTTTAAGCAATACATCCCAGCCAAAAGATCCCGGTATGGCATCAAGCTATACAAGTTATGTGAAAGTAGCAGTGGGTATGTTTATACCTTCAGAATATATGAAGGTAAAGATAGCCACCGGGATCCCCCAGGTTGCCCTGATGTAGTTGGGACTAGCGGAAAAATAGTTTGGGATCTAATGAACCCGCTACTGAACAAGGGGTACCACCTCTACCTTGATAATTACTACAATAGCATACCCCTCCAAAAAATGCTATATTGTTTTGAGACTGTGGTCTGCGGCACTATCCGCAAGACACGCACTGGCTTCCCCAAGGCTCTGGCAGAGAAAAAAATTAAAAAGGGGGAAACGGCTGCTCTATGCCAGGACGAACTGCTGGCTCTGAAATACAGAGACAAAAAGGAGGTGTTCATACTGACTACCATGCACAGTGAACACACACGCAGGGTCGCAGTTCGTGGCAGACAGGAAACAAGACGGCTGCCTGTCTGCATTAAGCAATACAATAAACACATGGGGGGAGTTGACCTGTCTGATCAACTGCTGCAGCCATATCTGATAATGAGAAAGACCAGGGCCTGGTATAAGAAAGTGGGCATTTATTTAATGCAAATGGCTACTCACAATGCATTCATCCTTTTCAAAAAGGCAAATCCTCAGCTGAAATGTACTTTTCTTACATTTCAGTTTCAGCTCATTTCTGTGCTGCTCACTGAGTGCCACAGTGGGGAGCCATCAGCAGGGCCTAGCAGCAGAGATATTCAGACAGGTCACTTCTGCTTTCGGATACCACCAACCCCCCAAAAAAAGACCCCCCAGAAAAGGTGCAGGCTGTGTTACCAGAGAGGCATTCGAACGGAGACCAGTTTCTACTGCCCTGATTGTCCCTCTCAGCCTGGCCTTTGTATTGGGAACTGTTTTAAATTATTTCATACTCAGAGCCAATAAATTCTCAATACAATTTTTTTTTTTACCTTTTATTTAGTTAATTGGGGTGGATGATAGTTCCTGGGAAATTGGGGAGTTTAGTGCGTATGCTAGGGGTAGAAATACAAATAAAAAAAACAACAAAAAAATAAAATAACATTGTTTTGTTAAAGTTCTTGTGTAAAAAGTTTAAAATGCTTTGGAAGTACAGTTAGAGAATTCTGACAGCGGATTCAGAGGTGACAGACAGTGCCTCAGAGTTTGACCCAAAATGGGACATGGACCCAGCATGCAAATTCAAAGTTTGAAACAAACCTGAAATGGCAGAGTCTCAAATTTGCCCCTTCAACATCCACATATACCTGAGAAAGGTACACACAGGGGTATTGCTGTACTCAGACGACATAGCTGAGTGACATATGAAGCGTTATACTGCCGTAGCACACCTAAGGATTGTAAACTATGCAGTAAAATCTCAAAGTATGTGTCAAAAAGGCAGAGAAAATGCTTACTACTACTAGACTTGGTACTCACTAGCGAAAAAATGATCCCACCCTAAGGTTCAAAATGGGCCTTTTGAAATACCCTGGGGTGTCTTCTTTAAAAAATGGTAGGCCTTTGTGGGGGAAGTTTGAATTCTCAACCTGTCAAATGCCCCAAAATGGGACATGGACCCAGCGTAAAAATTCAAAGTTTGAAACAGACCTGAAATTGCCGAGTCTCAAATTTGCCCCTCCAACATCCACATATACCTGGGAAAGGTACACACAGGGGTATTGCTGTACTCAGACGACATAGCTGAGTGACATATGAAGCGTTATACTGCCGTAGCACACCTAAGGATTGTAAACTATGCAGTAAAATCTCAAAGTATGTGTCAAAAAGGCAGAGAAAATGCTTACTACTACTAGACTTGGTACTCACTAGCGAAAAAATGATCCCACCCTAAGGTTCAAAATGGGCCTTTTGAAATACCCTGGGGTGTCTACTTTAAAAAATGGTAGGCCTTTGTGGGGAAAGTTTGAATAAGCAACCTGCTATTAGAACCCAAAATGAGTCATAAACCTATAAAATTCTGTAAAAACTGAAATGGTCAGGTCTCCTATATGGAAGTGTAGCATCAGGAAATACGACTAAAGGCATACATTGGGGGTATCGTTTTTCTCACAGGAGATAGCTCAGCATAATAGGGGTGTTTGATCATATTGGAACATATCAAATATACAAAATGCCCAGCACAAATGTAACGCATAAGTTAAAAATGCAAAAAATATTTTTTTACCACAACCTTTGACATATCATGGTGAAAAAATGGCGACATGTTAAGGCACAATATATGCCATGTGAGATACTCTGGAATGTCTACTTTCACAAATGGTAGGCCTTTTTGCGGTTTTTGAAACAGTCAAACTGCTATAATGGCCCAAATTGAAACATAAACCCTGCAAATCCGTCTCTCAAAATTCTACTCTAAAAACTGAAATGGTCAGGTCTCCTTTATGGCACTGTAGCATCACCAAATAGTGTCAAAGACATACATTGGGGGTATTGTTTTACTCAGAAGACTTAGCTGAGCATAATTAGGGGTGTTTGATCATAGTGGAACATATCAAATATACAAAATGCCCAGCACAAATGTAATGCTTAAGGAAAAACTGCAAAAAATATTTTTTTACCACAAACTTTGACATATAATGGCGAAAAAATGGCGACATGTTAAGGCACAATATATGCCATATGAGATACCCTGGAGTGTCTACTTTCACAAATGGTAGGCCTTTTTGCGGTTTTTGAAACAGTCAAACTGCTATGATGGCCCAAACTGAAACATAAGCCCTGCAAATCCGTCTCTCAAAATTCTACTCTAAAAACTGAAATGGTCATGTCTCCTTTATGGCACTGTAGTGTCACCAAATAGTGTCAAAGACATACATTGGGGGTATTGTTTTACTCAGAAGACTTAGCTGAGCATAATTAGGGGTGTTTGATCATAGTGGAACATATCAAATATACAAAATGCCCAGCACAAATGTAATGCTTAAGGAAAAAATGTGAAAATATTTTTTTACCACAAACTTTGACATATAATGGCGAAAAAATGGCGACATATTAAGGCACAATATATGCCATATGAGATACCCTGGAGTGTCTACTTTCACAAATGGTAGGCCTTTTTGCGGTTTTTGAAACTGTCAAACTGCTATAATGGCCCAAACTGAAACATAAGCCCTGCAAATCCGTCTCTCAAAATTCTACTCTAAAAACTGAAATGGTCATGTCTCCTTTATGGCACTGTAGCGTCACCAAATAGTGTCAAAGACATACATTGGGGGTATTGTTTTACTCAGAAGACTTAGCTGAGCATAATTAGGGGTGTTTGATCATAGTGGAACATATCAAATATACAAAATGCTCAGCACAAATGTAATGCTTAAGGAAAAAATGCAAAAATATTTTTTTACCACAAACGTTGACATATAATGGTGAAAAAATGGCGACATGTAAAGGCACAATATATGCCATATGAGATACCCTGGAGTGTCTACTTTCACAAATGGTAGGCCTTTTTGCGGTTTTTGAAACAGTCAAACTGCTATGATGGCCCAAACTGAAACATAAGCCCTGCAAATCCGTCTCTCAAAATTCTACTCTAAAAACTGAAATGGTCAGGTCTCCTTTATGGCACTGTAGTGACACCAAATAGTGTCAAAGACATACATTGGGGGTATTGTTTTACTCAGAAGACTTAGCTGAGCATAATTAGGGGTGTTTGATCATAGTGGAACATATCAAATATACAAAATGCCCAGCACAAATGTAATGCTTAAGGAAAAAATGCGAAAAATATTTTTTTACCACAAACTTTGACATATAATGGCGAAAAAATTACGACATGTTAAGGCACAATATATGCCACATGAGATACCCTGGAGTGTCTACTTTCACAAATGGTAGGCCTTTTTGCGGTTATTGAAACAGTCAAACTGCTATAATGGCCCAAATTGAAACATAAGCCCTGCAAATTCGTCTCTGAAAATTCTACTCTAAAAACTGAAATGGTCAGGTCTCCTTTATGGCACTGTAGCGTCACCAAATAGTGTCAAAGACATACATTGGGGGTATTGTTTTACTCAGAAGATTAAGCTGAGCATAATTAGGGGTGTTTGACCATAGTGGAACATATCAAATATACAAAATGCCAAGCACAAATGTAATGCTTAAGGAAAAAATGCGGAAAATATTTTTTAACACAAATTTTGACATATAATGGTGAACCGTTAAGGCAAAATATATGCCATATGAGATACCATGGAGTGTCTACTTTCACGAATGGAAGGCCTTTGTGTGGTCATTTGAACAACCAAACTACTATAATGCCCCAAAATAAGACATAGGTCCATTAAATCCATCTTTGAATTTTCTAACTGTAGAAACTGAAATAGTCTGGCCTCTTATATTTCATTGTAGCTTCCCAAAATAGTGGCAAAGACATACAATGGGGGTATTGTTGTACTCAGCAGATGTTGCTGAACACAAAATGGGATTTTGACCAGGAATAGCACACAGCAGCTTTACAAAATACACATTTAAAAAACCTTGTTACATGTGTGTATTTCAAAAAACAGAAAAAACACAATTTTACTACAATATGTAGCAGAGATTGGTGGGAAAAAGGCTATGTAAAAAGTGTCAAAATACCCTTAAATAAATAGCCTGTGATGTCTTCTTTATTTAAATATATACTTTTGTGTAGCAATTTTGTTTTCTGTGACAGCTGTCAAACTTACAAGTCAAACATACCAACTTCTAAATTTTTTTCACATTTAAATTTTATATTACTCCTTGTATTTTGTGACCTGTAACTTTTAAAATAAGCTGAACTCCTTCACATATTATGCACTTTGAAAAACAAGAAACCTAAATGAATTTATTTTGAATTACTTTTCCTAAGCTGGACATATTATACACACACTATTATTGCCAAAACTGTGAAAAATATATATATTTTTTCTTTTTTTTTCTTTTTTTAATGTTTTTTAATAATAAATTAGATTTTATATATGTGTAAGTCACATCAAAGTAAAGCCCATCTTGTCCTTTAAAAAACGATATATAATATGTGTTGATTCAATAAATGAGAGCGATGCAAATTGCAGTTGAACACAAACAGCAAAAAATGCAAAAATAGCTTGAGTCCTTAATGGTATGTCCAGCTTCTGAAGCTGCGTCCTTAAGGGGTTAAATCAGCACTGAGCTTGGTCTCTGGAAATTACACAAAAACAAGTATGCAATTTCTTTTAGTGCTAAGACCCCCTTTACAGGTAAAATCTAGCAAGCACTAAAAATCTCTAAATATATCCCACTAGCTGCCGCCAGTTTGTCACGTGCGTGGGCTATAGGCCCAGCCAAGACAGTGGGGAGAGTGTGGAAGTGACAGGGTTAATGACACCAGACCCCTGGTTACCTGTTGCTAGTCCCAGCAACCACTCAATTAACCCCTGCAATCCCTTCTACACTAAACCCCTTAGTACACTTTACTGCCACCACCAAGACTTTTAAACCCGGGCGTCTTAGGTTACCCCACACACAGGAGAATTATAGTATCACAGTTCTATTTTTACTGATAAAACATATATAGTTAACCCTTTTTGGTAACGTGTTTACCTGAGCTTTCCTCTGGAGAGTGAAGCTCATAGAGAACAGAGACACAAGCTGATTAAGTAAACATTTAATCTGACAAAAAGGATTCACAGTGCTGAGTACAGAATACAGAAATAAATGACATACAGATAACAAATTGCAAAACAGTACATAAAATAAAATAGGAGAAAACACAAGAAATTCCTTACATATATTTACCCCATATAGAATTCTTGTGGGAGTCTTAGATGGTATAGGTCTCCTAGAAGTTACTGACAAAAGAAAAATGAATAACTGACTTCCCTGGATAGTCCAACACCCTCATATACCGTGTTTCTCCGAAAATAAGACCGGGTCTTATATTAATTTTAGTCACAAAAAACACACTAGGGCTTATTTTCAGGGTAGGGCTTATTTATTTAGGGTACCGGTATGTACATTGAACCCCCCCCTTTAATTAATCCACCCCCCCTTTAATAAATCCACCCCCTCTAATTAATCCACCCCCTCTAATTAATCCAGCCCACCCTTTAATTAATTCACCCCCTCTAATTAATCCAGTCCACCCTTTAATTAATTCACCCCCCTCTAATTAATCCAGCCCACCCTTTAATTAATTCACCACCCCTTTAATTAATTCACCCCCTCTAATTAATCCAGCCCACCCTTTAATTAATTCACCACCCCTTTAATTAATTCACCCCCTCTAATTAATCCAGTCCACCCTTTAATTAATTCACCCCCCTTTAATTAATTCACCCCCCTCTAATTAATCCAGCCCACCCTATAATTAATTCACCCCCCTTTAATTAATTCACCCCCTCTAATTAATCCAGCCCACCCTTTAATTAATTCACCACCCCTTTAATTAATTCACCCCCTCTAATTAATCCAGTCCACCCTTTAATTAATTCACCCCCCTTTAATTAATTCACCCCCTCTAATTAATCCAGCCCAC
>OW240913.1:131633954-131645460 GCA_933207985.1 Pelobates cultripes | reverse complement strand
CCTTTCTGTATAAACTGTTGTTTTAAAACCTCTGATTGTTCATTAAAATCCTTTTGGTCTGTGCAGTTTCGTTTCAAACGTAGAAACTGCCCCTTTGGTATATTACTCAACCAGGGATCACAATGACAACTATTAATATCTATAAAACTATTAATATCCACCTGTTTAAAAAAAGTTGTGGTTTTAAGATGGTTATTAAGAATAAAAATGTTAAGATCTAAAAAATCTATGGAGACAGAGCTAATACTCTTGGTCAATTTTATCCCCCAATCATTTTGATTAAGATACTTGAAAAATTCATCAAGACTGTTCTCTGTTCCTTTCCATACCATAAAAATATCGTCAATATACCTTTTGTAGAGGACCAAGTTTGCCCCGTAATCATGTCCTTGGTATACAAAAGTCTTTTCCCAAAAGGACATGAATAAATTAGCATAACTCAGGGCAAACTTGGTCCCCATAGCTGTGCCCCGGATCTGAAGATAAAAATCATTTTGAAACCAAAAATAATTATTGGTTAGAATCATAAAAATCCCCTTAACCCCTTAAGGACCAAACTTCTGGAATAAAAGGGAATTATGACATGTCACACATGTCATGTGTCCTTAAGGGGTTAAATAAAAATTCAATTTGCATATCTGTAAATTCTTTAGATTGTTTAAGATAAAATTCTACAGCTTTAAGTCCCCTTTGGTGCTCAGTAATGGTATATAAACTTGTCACATCACATGTGACTAAAAAATATTTTTCTTCCCACTTAAAATCATTTAAAATATTTAAAAGACTCATAGAATCTTTCAGATATGCTGGACACGACTTTACAAGTGGTTGGAGAAAGTGATCTATGTATTGAGATAATTGAGTCAAAACTTAGTCTATTCCCGAGACAATTGGTCTCCCAGGTGGATTATCTCAACTTTTATGAATCTTAGGTAGAACATAAATTACCGGTATTTTTGGATGAGCTACTTTAAGAAAGGACTGTTCATTTTTATTTAAAATATTATTATCAATACCCTCTTTTAAAAGTTCATCTAGTTTACCTATTATCTCTAAAGTTGGATTTCTATTTAATTTTCTATATGTCTCCATATCATTAAGTTGTCTAATAATTTCATTCAAATATACATCTTTGTCCATAATGACTACTCCTCCACCTTTATCCGCAGGTTTTATTATGATAGCTCTATTTTGACTCAATTCCTTAATTGCCTGTCTTTCTTTAAACGTTAAATTCTGTTGATATTTAGTAAGGGGTTTGGTTTGATCTTATATAGATCATCAAGGCATGCTTTTTCAAATACTCTCATGTGGGTGTGGTTTGTAATTTCTCTACATGTGTGTGTTATTTTGTAATTTATTTAGGTATAAAAGTATACTAAATGTTTGTTTTATCATTGCACCTGAGGAAGACCTCTTTGAATGGTCGAAACGCGTTGTGCTTAGCCAGCTTTTTATTTCAAAATAAATCATTTTACTTAAGCATATCCTACTGATGGGGCAAAAATTGGCTACATAATCACCTTGTTGATGGATAGGGCGTTAGTTTGGGCTAATCCCTTATGGGAAAACGATAACCTGATAGTCTTTAACTATGCGGAATTTGTTGCAGCTTTTAGGAGGACTTTTGATCCCCCAGGGAGAAGGACTAATGCTGCCAAGACCTTGTTACGTATGAGACAGGGGTCTCATTCTCTTGTTGACTACGCTCTAGAATTCCGTACGCATGCTGCCGAAGTTAAATGGAATGAACAAACTTGTGGACGTATTCATGAACGGACTTTCTGATAAGCTCTTAGATGAGGTAGCTACCAGAGACTTACCGAATTTGCTGGAGGAATTAATTACATATCTTGCCCACATTGATGGGCGTCTCCGGCATAGGCAAAACACTAGAGATAGACCTAGACGGGTGCCGGCACGTCTGGCATTGACCTTCCCTTCATCTGAGACAACAGCAGTCACTCCCCCAGAACCTATGCAATTGGGAGTTACGGGTTTGTCTTAGACTGAAAAACAATACCGTCGTAGGGAGGGACTATGCCTATATTGTGGTAGAAAAGGACATTCTCGCTTAACCTGTCCTAGCCGGCCGGAAACCTCCAGCAACTAAGCCCTCAAGGAGGACAGGCCTTGGGTGTAATGTGTATGTCCTCCTTCAATGATAAGAAAGATCATAGGCTTCTTCTACCAGTGGTTATTGAATGGGAGGGAAAGAAGGTACCAACCATTGCCTTGATAGATTCTGGGGCGGCTGAGAATTTTTTTGATCACAAATTCGGTCAGAAACATGCTTTACCGTTTCAAAATAGATCAACACCCTTGGTCGTTGAGGCCATAGATGGTAGACCACTATCAATTCCTTTTATCACACAAGAAACTAATCCAGTGGTATTGTCCATAGGTGAAGTATAACCCTGCAACAAATCACCTCTCCTATCTTTCCTGTTATCCTTGGCTTTCCTTGGCTCTCTAAACATAATCCTTCTATAGACTGGGAGAGAAAAGAGATTTTAAAATGGGGTGATACTTGTCTTAGAGAGTGTATTACTCCAATAGAACACGTAGGTTTACTTAATGTGCCTACTATGGAACCTTTAACCACTCAGGTACCCAAACAATATTTGGATCTTAAAGCAGTCTTTGAACCACAGGAAGTAGAAAAGTTACCTCCGCATTGTGCATACGACTGCCCAATTGACTTGTTACCCGGCACTATGCCCCCTAGAGGCACCGTCTATCCTCTCTCTATGGCCGAGAATAAAGTACTAGAAGAGTACATCACAGAGAACTAAAGAAAAGGATTTATTACTAAATCTTCCTCCCCAGCTGGCGCTGGTTTTTTCTTTGTCTCCAAAAAGGAAGGGGATTTAAGACCCTGTATTGACTATCGGGGTTTAAATAAAATAACTATACGGAAGGCTTATCCTATTCCATTAATAACAGAACTTTTCGATAGGTTGAAGGGGGAAACAATATTCACTAAATTGGATCTGCGGGGAGCATACAATTTAGTCAGAATTAAGAAAGGGCATGAATGGAAGACTGCTTTTAATACTCGCTATGGTCACTACGAGTATCGGGTCATGCCCTTCGGGTTATGTAACGCCCCAGCAGTCTTTAAAACACTTCATTAATGATGTTTTAAGAGAATATTTACAGATGTTTGAAATAGTCTATCTAGATGATATCTTGATCTACTCTAACAACATTAAGGACCACCATATACATGTCAGGTTGGTTCTTTCTAAACTATTAGAAAAGGGACTTTACTGTAAGTTAGAGAAATGTCTGTTTGACAAAGACGAAGTACAATTCCTGGGTTATAGAATTTCAGGGTCTGGCTTTCAAATGGAACAAAAAAAGCTAGAGGCTATCCTACACTGGCCCTTACTCAAACCCATCCAACGTTTCCTGGGATTTGATAATTATTACAGGAAATTTATTAAGGGATTTTCCTCTATCACTGCCCCCATCACTGCCATGACTAAAAAAGGAAGGAATCACATGGAATGGAGTCTCGAGGCTAAGGAAGCTTTTGAGAGATTAAAAAAGGCTTTTTCCTCAGCGCCAGTATTGAGACATCCCGATCCTTCACGTCCCTTTCTATTAGAGGTAGATGCATCAGAAACTGGTATTGGGGCTGTGTTATCTAGGCCAGTGTTTCCCAACCCAGTCCTCAAGGCACACCTACCAGTCCAGGATTTAGGGATTACCCAGTTGTGTCTAAGGTGTTTTTACAAAGAAGAAAAAAAACACCTTAGACACAACTGGATAATCCCTAAATCCTGGACTGGTAGGTGTGCCTTGAGGACTGGGTTGGGAAACACTGATCTAGGCATGTGCATGGGGAACATTTTCGGTTCAGTTCGGCATTCCGAAATTCGGGACTTTCGCAATTTGGGACTTCAACACTTCGGGATTTCAGCAACTTCGGAACTTAGGCACTTCAGGGACTTCTCTTGCAGCCGCTTAGTAGATAACTCCCTAATTCCCACGGTATTAGGGAGCTATCTACCAAAAGGCTGAAAGACCTAAAAATTACTTAGTATTAGTAAATTTTGCCCCTACTCGCTATATCGCGAGTAGGGGCATGTCTAGTAAACAGTGAGCAGCCTGTGGCTGCTCACTGTTAAAAAAGAAATAGGGTCCCCCCTCCTGAGACGCGCGAGTGGGGGCCTTTTAAACTAAAGGGAGGACAGGTGGGGGCCCTAAATACTAATAAGGGCCATAATACTATGTCCTCCCCCCTGGCCCTCACCCCTGAGCAGCGGGTGGGGGCCCTAAATACTAATAAGGGGGGGACCTAATGTCCTTCCCCCTGGACCCCACCCCTGAGCGGCGGGTGTGGGCCCTAAATACTAATAAAGTAACCTAAGAACCTAAGGTTCTCCCCCCTGGCCCCCACCCTTGAGCGGTGGGTGGGGACCCTAAATACTAATAAGGGGGGGGGACCTATTGTCCCCCCCCAGGCCCCCACCCCTGAGCGGCGGGTGGGGGCCCTAAAAAAAAGTTACCCCCCCCAGGTGACTAGGAGTCCCCAAACCCCTAGTCACCCCATCCCCCCAAAAATTTACCCCCTACCTATCCCCCTCACCCTAAAAATAATGAAGGGGGGACCTTTAACTAAGTACCTGTAAAAAAAATAAAACTTGGGGCGTGGCCTAGCGGCGGAACGAAATGGCCTCATAGAGACCGAGCTCCTCCGGCCCCACTCAGCCACGCACAAACCACCGGCTACAGGCAGGAGGATGGGGAAACACACCAAGGCGGGGAACACCCCCACACCACCAGGGGCCCGCCAGGTGAGCCAAAACCCCTCCATGCGGCAGTTGTTGTCTGCGACGCCGGACCCGTTCTCCCAGGCATCATCTGAGGCCTAACCGCCATCAGAGGCCTCCACGCCACACTCCCTCTCCCCAGGCCGGGAGGACACAGGGGAAACCCCCCCGCAGACTGGATGGCCCTGCTAAGGGCACTACCCACGCGGGCTGACCTCACCCAAGCGACCTCAGCCCTCCAGACCTGAATCAAGACGGACCTGCAGCTGATGAGGGCCGACATCCAGGGGATGGCAGACCGCATGGCCCAAATAGAGGCAGACCACGACGCCCTAACTGCGACGCAAATGGCACAAGCCACAAACTACTCCAAGCAAACTGCCCAAATGCAATCCATGGCCAGACATATAGAGGACCTGGACAATAGGGGTCGCAGACAGAACCTACGAGTAAGAGGCCTACAAGAAGGTGAAGACTCACCCGCCCAGCTTAAAGTCACACTCACCGCCATCTTCAATGCGCTCCTGAGTCGCCCCAGAGAGACCCCCATAGAATTCATCAGAGCCCATAGAGCACTGAGACACAGGGGCCCACCAGAGGCACCACCTAGGGACGTGATCTGCTGTCTAGCACTCTACACCTTGAAAGAGGAAATTCTGCATGAAGCACGCAACAGGGGAGAAATCACTCATGAAGGCCAACACCTCCAACTGTACCCGGACCTATGCCCAGCTACTTTGGGATATCGCAGGGCACTAAAACCACTCACCAGAATGCTAGTGGCCCAGAAAATACGATACCGCTGGACATTCCCTACAGGCCTGATAGCCACCACCCAAAACGGCCCTAGATTGATCCGCACCCCACGGGACCTGCAGGAACTGTCAGAAGATCTCCACTTGCCACCCCTTAACCTGACTTGGCCGGATCCGCTGGATTTTTACAACAGTCCGCCTACACTCCAGGGGGAACCTGTCCCGACACAGCGCAGACACCGAACAAGACTGGAGACCGTGAGGCCAGCAGGGGCAACACGCTAACGGACATACAAGACAGGAGCCACGCATGGAACTCGTAACTATGCACTGGGACACTCTGTACATAGGCCTATAACACACAAGGGCCACACGCTTAGCCGTTACAAGACTTAGGAACCCACGTGTCAGGGGAGGGTGGGGGGACCATCAGTAGTGGGGATACGAGTCGAGACATTTTGCCAGCACAATCGGTGAACCCACGAAAGAAACACTGGGGACTCTGTATATATTTGGGGGGGATTGTGTATGGGGTGGTTTTGCCCTTCCTTTGTGTTTTCCCCTTCCTTTGTGTTTTTTTTTTTCTCTCTCCCACTTGGGTGGGGGGAATTGGGGAAGGGGACGCTGAGGTTGGATAAAGCCACGCTCCAGACCAGCAGGGAGAGGGAGAAGAGGTTACCCGGGAGGGTTAGCACTGAGAGAGAGGACAGGCCCCCAACCGCGACCCCTCACCAGGCGGGACAATCCCAACTGGACCCCCAAAACACCACGATAAGGGGAGGGACATGAAATGGGAAGGGTACGACCAGCTGGTTATATACCTTAAAGCCACCAACTTACAAGCCACAACACGGCAACACAACTCACCACCCCGTAACAGAGAGATAGGGGAACAGGGGAGAGACTAGTAGGGTAGAGCCGATCCAACGACCATACACTCGAACACACACCTGGGAGATAGGGAAAGGGCTGGGATGGGCTAGACCCAGGGTCTGCCAGCACCACCTGTACTGACTATATAGCTTCTGAGCAGAGGGGGCCGGGGGACACAGGAGACCCAGAAAGGAGAAGGATCCACCACTCTTGGCCCTACGGGGTGAGGGAGTAAGAGGGCCACGTTCCCAGTAGACAGGGGCACCAGGATACCGGCGGGAGGACTCAACGGTGCCGACAGGTGCTGCACAGTTGACTCCTACCTAGCCCACACCCTAGTCTTTTTTGGAAAACCCACGAGGTTTATTGTTGTTTTATTATCACTACTGTTACGTTTGTTACTAATTGTTGAAAGTCGCGCTTGCCCGCGGGACCCAGGGTGACAAGGGACGCGCCCACGACCTCAGACCCGCACTCGAGGAGTAAGCCAAATCCTCTAGCACCCACCCATACTCCTTAACCCTCCCAACTACACCCTGATTATTTTGAACCGTAGCAACCATGCCGCTCCACAACACACACAAACAAGCGGAGATTAAATTCCTCTCCATCAACGCTAAAGGCATGAACATACCCGAAAAACGCTCACATGCCCTGCGTCACTTCCACAGCCAAAAGTCACAGGTAGTTTTCATTCAGGAGACACACTTTAAAGAGGGCCATGTGCCCAGATTGACGGACAAACATTACGCACAATGTTTCCTGAGTAATAACCAAGAGGGAAAGTCCAAAGGCACAGCAATACTGATCCATAGATCGCTACACTTTGCCCCCACTGACACACTGCGAGACAACCACGGACGGTATATCTGTGTCAAAGGCACAATTGCAAACCGCACATACACGCTCGCGAATCTATATACCCCCAATAAACGCCAACACCAATTCTTACGCACAGCGCTCAGAATGATAGAGGGCTTCGCGGAGGGCTGTCTGGTAGTTGGAGGGGACCTCAATGTGGCCCTGATGCCGACCATAGACACATCCATAGGCCTCTCCACGACCCCCCAACACATTTTAACAAACATATCGAAAACGCTGCAAGAGAAGCGTCTGCTAGACTGCTGGAGAGCTTTACACCCTGAAGACCGAGACTACACTTTCTACTCTATCCCCCACAGAACATACTCTAGAATAGACTACTTTCTCATTCCACATTATTACCTGACTGATGTTAGACGAACGGACATTGGAACAGCAACATGGTAAGACCATGCTCCAATCACGATGACACTAACCTCCCCACTCTATAGGCCCACTTGTAATGAGGGGCCACTTCATAGCGAAAAGCGCCGCGCTTAAAAAAGCTAAAACTGCCAGACTTAAAACTCTAATTAAGGACATACAGACTTTGGAATGTAGACATAAACAAACGCACCTGATAGCAGACTGGACACAACTAACGATACTCAGGAGGGAACTCTCCTCTATCCTGAATGCCAATCACCATAGAGCATACTTACACTCCAAAGCGTTCTTCTACACCAACGCTAACAAATGTGGTGCCCTCCTTGCCCGCATGATCGCCAAAAGGAGAGCGGCGGCCTACATCCCGGGGATCAGAGACAGAGATGGGAAGCTGCACAGTGTGCCGACCGCGATGCCCAACACTATCCGGGCGTACTACACGGACCTATATTCACTCGACCCACCCAGGGGAGAGGGAGCTGGTACAGAAAGGAAGACGCGAATAGCAGACTACCTAGAACCGCGCATCGGCAACTGCCTTTCACAGGAGGCAAGCGCAGAGCTAGACGAACCGATCGAGACACACGAGGTAGCATGGGCCCTCAAAACAGCCAAGACGGGCAAGAGCCCCGGACCTGACGGCCTACCAGCACGCTATTACAAAACCTTTGCGGAACTCCCACGCCTCACGACGGCACTCAACGCGATCCGAGAAGGGCAGATATTCCCGACACAGACCTTGGCGGCTAACATCACCCTAATACCTAAAGAAGGGAAAGATCCTGAACAATGTGCGAACTATCGCCCCATCTCACTGTTGAATAGCGACTTGAAGCTTTTCACGAAGATACTCGCACAGAGACTTCAGGCCCATCTCCCGAACTTGATACATAAGGACCAGGTGGGATTTACCCCGCATCGAGAAGCACGAGATAACACAATCAGAGCACTCTCCCTGATCCACCTCGCAAAAACCAGACAGGAAGGCCTTCTCCTACTCTCCACGGATGCGGAAAAGGCCTTCGACAGGATCGCATGGGACTTCATGTTTCAGGTCCTCGAAAAGCTGGGGATGGGGCCTTACATGATGTCCTGGATCAGAGCTCTGTACTCGCAACCAACAGCACGGATCTGCATAAATGGAGCCTTCACAGACCCCTTCGTGATCAGGAATGGAACCAGACAGGGCTGCCCCCTCTCCCCCCTGCTCTTCGTGCTAGCCCTGGAACCATTCCTGAACTCGATCCGAAACAACCCGGATATCCCGGGATTGGAGACAGGAGGGGGGAAACATGCAGTGGCAGCATATGCGGACGATCTACTGTTCTTCGTAACTAAGCCGGAAACATCCATGCCCACGATAATGAAGGAATTCGAAAAGTACGGGGAGCTATCGAACTTTAAAATCAATTTTTCCAAACCTACGATCCTCAATGTCTCCGTCTCGGGTTCCAGAGCGACAGCCCTTGAATGAGTGCTGCCATTTCAATGGTCCGCCACCTCCCTGAAATACCTTGGCGCGGTGCAAACAAACGACCTCTCCCAACTGTACGCAGCGAACTTCCAACCACTCCTGACCATTATACAGAAGGACCTGCAGGAATGGGACCAGGTTCGCCTCTCATGGTTTGGAAGAGTGGGAGTGCTCAAGATGAACATCCTACCGAGGGTCCTCTACCTGTTTCATGCTATCCCCGCGACCATACCGGAGGCATTTTTTACCTCCCTTAGATCGATGGCCCTCCGGTTCACCTGGCAGAGACAGAAGGCTAGGATACAACATGACGTGCTCACACTACCGAAAGCCAAGGGAGGCCTAGCTCTGCCAGACTTTAAGAGATACCATAGAGCCACACACATCCAAAGGATAGTGGAGTGGTCTAAGCGGGGAGTGGAGAAACTCTGGAAGGATGTAGAGTCTTCTCTGGTGGAGAGACCGATGGCAGTCCTTCCCTGGCTAGACCCACAACAAAGCAGACAGCTAGCTGCTCCACACCCCCTAATCAAAGCGACCGTGCGGGTTTGGCAAGCCCTGGCAGTACCACTCTCGCTCACCTCCACACCATCCCCAATGATGCCCCTAGTCCATAATGAGGTCTTCCCACCAGGAAGGGAACCAAGAACGTTGGTCCAGCTGTTGGGACAAGACATACCGAGGCTCTGCCACGCCATAGACGACGGCCGCCTCAAATCACTAGAGGCCATGACCGGGAACTCCGATCACCCATTTATGCTCCAATTCAGATACCGACAACTGAAAGGGCTTATACAAGAAACCACCCGAAACAATCACACCCTCAGACCCTTAACAACGTTTGAAGAGATATGCATGGACCCGGACCCGCTGCCGAGGGGCCTATCAACGCTCTATGGAATGATCATGCGGTTGAGGAGGCTACCACCCCCAAGCTTCATGGGGAAATGGGAAACAGTTTTAGGCACCACATTCACACCCAACCAATGGGACAAAATATGCACCCTCTCACTACACTGCGCACCATCCAGCGGAACGCAAGAAACAGCATACAAAATACTGGCCCTTTGGTACCGCACTCCACACACACCTATACGACCCCACGAAGGACGACGTATGCTGGAGGTGCAACACACACAAGGGAACATACCTCCACATATGGTGGGAATGCCCAATCATCCAACCATATTGGTCAGCCATTCACATGATCATAAAAAGATTCACAGACTCGCCACCACCCATGAACCCCGCAACATTCCTCATCCACCACACCAAGACAAAAGCATCGACATATAAAAAATCCTTAACTATACGGATACTTAATGTAGCCAAAAGCCTAATCCCCCTCTATTGGAAAAAACAATGCGCGCCTCCGTTAGGGACGTGGTACCAAAGAATGGAGGAGCTGAGTGCACTGGAAGAGCTCTCCCTGCTGGCAGAGGGGAGGACCCAGATGTACATGGCGGTCTGGACACACTGGATACTGACCTCGACTAACGCTGACTTCCAGGATCTGTTGACTTGACTGAAGACGCCTGACGGGACAAAAGACTACCTTGACTGAGAGAGCAACTACACAAACAAACAGAAAAAATACCAGAAACAACATCATAATAAATTAAACACCCCCTCCCCCTCCTCTCCCCTCCTACCCCCCCTCACCCATTCCCCCCTGGGGGAACCCGCGGGCGGGAAGGCGACACAGTAGAGAAGTTGATAGGACGTAGAGGCTCCGGACGGACGGGCACCCTCTAAACAAAGAAAGGAATGGAGGGGAAAGATAAAGGTAGCAAAGGGGGAAAGAATAAGAACAGGAAGGGGAAAGACAAGAGTAAAAAGAGAGAAAAAGAAAGGAGGGAAGAGAAAGGGAAGGTGTAAGGGAGAAAAGAAGGAAGGAGAAAAGAGAAAAAGAAGGGAAAAACAGGAAAAGAGACAGGGGTTCACGATTAAGGATAAGATAAGGAGAAACAAGCTTGACCTCGCACCCACGTCAAACGCGGGAGTCAGTGAGCAGACAGGATTAAGACAGTACAAACCACCTCCACGCCAGCCAGATTAACAGGGGTCCACTCCACCTCCACCAAAGATCCTAGACCTGAACTCGCAAGGCACACACAAAATCCTGTTTCTCCCCCATACGGTTGGTCACTACACGCTACCTGTCTTGGGACAGGACACAAACCACCTCTGTCACACTAGGTGGCCTAACATAGCCATAACAACCGTACGCTAGAGGGAAAGCCCTATCCACACAAAGGTTTTTAGGACCTACGAGTCCAACTAGAACGTTTCTTAAGACTATTTGATGACTTGCATGTCACCATGGTTGTTCACTATAACTATCTCATGTCTGAGACGTGAAATGAAAAAGCCTT
>OW240913.1:131609845-131622360 GCA_933207985.1 Pelobates cultripes | reverse complement strand
GAGGACGTGGTGCTGTTTACCTTTGAGATATAATTTTATAGTATTATGTGTTAATTTGAGGTGTATGTGTCAAAAAGAGGCAAAAGCCACCATGGCCTCGATAGAGTAATTATCTATGATGTGAAACTCCCTACCAAATTTGTGGAAACCAATCAATGCCCTATCGTATGCTGTTTTGGTTTTGGCATTGTGTGAGAGTGACCGTGGGTGGGTTGTCAGGGTATTTATATCGGCAGACATCTTGTGCTACGATAGAAATTAAAAGTGTATATTCTGAGTCACTCTGAACAGACCAGACTCCATTTTGTTATTTTCAAGTTAACAAAGAGACACGAAATTTCTATCCTATCTGTAAAACTAACCACTTTCCCAGAGCTAAAGGAATGCATAGTATATACAAACCAAGTGATAAGGAGAACGGGGGTTGGACAGACTGTCTAAATGTTAATGGAATAGATGCATATCTAAACACAGACATTTGTGACAGAGGAGATTAAATAATACAATTTTACTTTCTATATGTACAAGACCCCATTGTAAATTTAAGGTGAAACTTAGTTCATGACCTGCCATTTCAAAAATTATAGCAGGAATTGCGGACACTAAGTCTGGACAAAACTAAGAGAAAACCCTTTGAAGTGAAAGCAAACATAAGTTATGGCCACTATAAAGATAAGCCAAAATGACATCTAAATAGCCACCAGGAAAAGTTAACTCTTTCCTGGATAGATAGTTGTAAATAAAGGAAGTGAGACAGCGCTAAATAACTTTGGCAGCAACCTTAAAAAGGGAATCCCTCAAACCCTATAAAGCAGGATAAAAAATAAAATAAAAACAGTAAAAGGCTGCGCACATTTAGTAAAGTCCAATTAAAGGAGAAAAGAGAAAAGTCCAACTGGTATATTCTTACAGATATCCTTGGTTGGTGGGGTCTTCTATTTATGTGGTGATTTCACTCGTTTATGAAAAATAAAAAGAGAAAAAAAAGGGACATCCAATGGTATAGTATGTAAAATTCAGATATAGACGTAAAATTGATAGTATAAAACTCACATTTACCAGAGCTAATGTCCAGCTCTGGAGTAAAGCGCGTACAGCGGTTTAATCCCCGCTTATGGGATATAGGCAGGTTCTTCTCCGTGGATGGTATCCAATTCTCGGGATAAAATAAAATAAACAGCCAATAGTGCTCACTGTATGGCAAACAATAATAAAATAATAAAAGAAATGTACTTACAAAGAAAGAGCAGACCCACTGCTCTTTGATGATAGCTTGGGTGGATTGATCCCCACCTACGGATTTCTTTGGGTACAGGAAACTTCCAGGAATTTTTAGGTTTCTTTTAAAACCATAAAAAGTTAAAATAACAATAAAAAAAGGCCAGGGTAAAATAAGAATAATATGTGTCTATAAAAAAGATAATTGGCACAAGCAAATGACCAAAAATACTTTAATATATATAAAAACACAATTTAAATATCCATAACGCGTTTCGTCACAAAGGGACTTTATCAAATGGAATAACATGATTAACCTGGCACATAGATGTTATATAAGAGCATAATTGTTTGAATTTTGGCGCCAAAACTTAGTTTGACCAATCAGAATTAAAACCACTTATACAGCTTTAAAATACATCATAACTAATTTGACACATAGTTTTTGATGATACAACTACATTAAATTATATATACAATAAAAACGAAGGTTTAAAAGTGTAATTTGAGATAATTTTAAAAAATCACGTGACCGGCGGCACTTCCGCGTTTCGGAAGTTACCGCCGCTAAGCAGCATGGGTAATGTAGTTTAATGGCGGCGGACGTTTTAAAAGTCCTGAAAACGGACTGGGATAGTGTGGCAGCAATAGTTAGAATATAAAAACGAAGGGGCCATATAAAAACGAGGAGACTCGTTAAAAATAGAGGGGCTGATAAAAATAAAAAGCTTAAAGAAGAGGTCACGTGGTTTTCGGCAATAAAAGCCGAAAAGCCTTATGGGAAATGTAGTTTATAGTAAAGAACACCAAATTAAAATAATAGCATAAGGAAAAATATGACACTTATAGTACTTATTACAGAGGAGTTAATTGGTTGAAAAACAAAAGTTTAAACAAATCCACCTTATTGATGGAAAAAGAAAAAAAAGGGAAAAGGCATGGATTGAATGACTACTCCTCCCCCCTTGTCAGCTGGTTTAATGACAATATCGCAGTCTTTTTGAAGTTCTTTGATTGCTTGTCTTTCGTTATTCGTGAGGTTGTTGGGGTCATATTTTTTATATTTGATTTTTTCTAAATCTTTAAGAACAAGTTTTTCAAATAAAATTAAAGGAGCTGATTTAAAATGGGATGGATAAAATTTAGATCTTTCTCTCAAATGTGTGTTTAAAAAAGGACTATTTTCTGTCTCTGAGGGAAGGGATAAGGTAGAAGGGACAAGTTCTTCGTCATTTTTACTTATAGTCATTCAATCCAGTAAAATGTATATAGATGAAGCCCATAGACAACTAAAAGATGGCAATGTATACGAACAACTTTTAAATGATCCGAACAAAAATATCCAAACTATTTTATCAAATTTTTTAAATAAGGGTCTAGATCAAAAAATTTTAAACAAACATGAATATAATTTTTTAAATAAAAATCATCCAATTACCCCGGTCATTTATTTTCTTCCAAAAATCCATAAAAATGAACAAAACCCTCCAGGAAGACCTATCGTTTCTGGGATAGGTTCACTTTTAAGTAATCTTTCCCAATATATAGATACCCGTCTCCAACCTGCGGTTAGACTTATGAAATCCTATTTAAAAGACTCCATGTCACTCTTAAAATTTTTAAATGATTTTACTTGGAAAAATAATTTTATACTAGTCACATGTGATGTCCAGTCCCTTTACACCATTATCCCTCATGATATTGGTTGTCAAGCTATAAAAGAAATTTTAACCCAAGAAGCTAGGATTCCTAACACTCAAATAGATTTTATAATAGAAGGTATCAATATTATTTTAAATAACAATTATTTCTGTTTTTTAGACTCCTTTTATTTACAAAAAAGAGGTACAGCTATGGGGACTAGGTTTGCCACTAGTTACGCCAACTTGTTTATGGCTGATTGGGAGAATGAAGCCATATGGGGCCATCACACTTGGCGGGCAAACCTAGTCTCCTATTTCAGATATATTGATGATCTTTTTTTTATTTGGGATGGACCTGAAAAACATCTTATTGATTTTATTAATTATTTAAATACTAATAATAGGGGCATCATTCTCACACACGAATTCAGCAAACAATCTATTAACTTTTTAGATCTAAATATTTTTATCAATAATGGGCAACTTCAAACAAAAACCTATTTTAAAAAAGTATGTGTTAACACGGCCATAGACAGGTCTAGCTGTCATTATAAGCCGTGGTTAGAGAGTGCCCCAAAAAGTCAGTTCTTACGACTTCGTAGAAATTGCTCAGAACTCACATATTTTAACGAACAAGCAGAGTTTTTAAAAAATAAATTTATTGAAAAAAATTACTCAGAACCAGATCTGAATATCACTATTAATACAGTTAAACAAAAAGAAAGAAAAGATCTTTTGATATATAAAAACAAAGAAAACAAAGAAACTATACCACTTCCAGTTATTTTTAATTTTAATAATAAAAGCAATGATGTCAAAAAAATAATAAGAAAACATTGGCACATACTTAAACATGATGAGATACTCAATTCCATTATACCTACTCATCCGAACATTGTTTTTAGAGGAGCACCTAATTTTAAATCTATCCTAACTACAAATTTTACAAAAAAATCTCCTTCAAAAAGGGTATCATTTTTTCCTAATACAAAAGGTTTTTTTAGATGCAAACAATGCATTGTATGTAAAACTGTGGATCATGTCATTTCATCAAAAATTACAAAATTTATGTCAAACCAAACAAAATAAGTGTATGATATTTATGATTTTATAAACTGCCATACAAAAAATGTTATTTATCTGCTCGAGTGCCCGTGTGGCCTCCAATATGTGGGGATGACCACAAGGTGCCTAAAGATAAGACTGAGCGAACATTGCAGAAATATAAAAAATGGATACCTAAATCATACAGTATCCAAACATTTTATTATGCACAATAAGGACCCTCGTTTACTAAAGTGCATTGGTATAAAAAAATGCTCTACCTCCTGGCGAAGAGGTGATATAAAAAAGTTACTTGGAAAAACAGAGATGGAATGGGTGTATAAACTTCAGACTCTTATACCCCATGGCCTTAATGCAGATTTTGATTTATATATTTTTTTATGAATTCCTATGTTTGTCCCTTTAACTATGGTTTTTATACAATTTATTTACAATATCCTTTTAATATCACCTTTTATTTAATCTGCCTTTTTAATTTTGATACCTTTTCCCTTTTTTTTCTTTTTCCATCAATAAGGTGGATTTGTTTAAACTTTTGTTTTTCAACCAATTAACTCCTCTGTAATAAGTACTATAAGTGTCATATTTTTCCTTATGCTATTATTTTAATTTGGTGTTCTTTACTATAAACTACATTTCCCATAAGGCTTTTCGGCTTTTATTGCCGAAAACCACGTGACCTCTTCTTTAAGCTTTTTATTTTTATCAGCCCCTCTATTTTTAACCAGTCTCCTCGTTTTTATATGGCCCCTTCGTTTTTATATTCTAACTATTGCTGCCACACTATCCCAGTCCGTTCTCAGGACTTTTAAAACGTCCGCCGCCATTAAACTACATTACCCATGCTGCTTAGCGGCGGTAACTTCCGAAACGCGGAAGTGCCGCCGGTCACGTGATTTTTTAAAATTATCTCAAATTACACTTTTAAACCTTCGTTTTTATTGTATATATAATTTAATGTAGTTGTATCATCAAAAACTATGTGTCAAATTAGTTATGGTGTATTTTAAAGCTGTATAAGTGGTTTTAATTCTGATTGGTCAAACTAAGTTTTGGCGCCAAAATTCAAACAATTATGCTCTTATATAACATCTATGTGCCAGGTTAATCATGTTATTCCATTTGATAAAGTCCCTTTGTGACGAAACGCGTTATGGATATTTAAATTGTGTTTTTATATATATTAAAGTATTTTTGGTCATTTGCTTGTGCCAATTATCTTTTTTATAGACACATATTATTCTTATTTTACCCTGGCCTTTTTTATTGTTATTTTAACTTTTTATGGTTTTAAAAGAAACCTAAAAATCCCTGTAAGTTTCCTGTACCCAAAGAAATCCGTAGGTGGGGATCAATCCACCCAAGCTATCATCAAAGAGCAGTGGGTCTGCTCTTTCTTTGTAAGTACATTTCTTTTATTATTTTATTATTATTTGCCATACAGTGAGCACTATTGGCTGTTTATTTTATTTTATCCCGAGAATTGGATACCATCCACGGAGAAGAACCTGCCTATATCCCATAAGCGGGGATTAAACCGCTGTACGCGCTTTACTCCAGAGCTGGACATTAGCTCTGGTAAATGTGAGTTTTATACTATCAATTTTACGTCTATATCTGAATTTTACATACTATACCATTGGATGTCCCTTTTTTTTCTCTTTTTATTTTTCATAAACGAGTGAAATCACCACATAAATAGAAGACCCCACCAACCAAGGATACCTGTAAGAATATACCAGTTGGACTTTTCTCTTTTCTCCTTTAATTGGACTTTACTAAATGTGCGCAGCCTTTTACTGTTTTTATTTTATTTTCTTTCCTGGATAGGTATGTTTAGTGGGACAAGACTGCCCTCTATAGACCAAATACCTAAATTGCGATCCCTAGATAAGCACACCTCTAGTGCTTCTATTGGGTTATCAACTGATGACGTACAGAGAGTCTGGCCCTTTAAAAGTTAGGACAAAGGGAAGAGAGAGAGGGTTGAGAGAGGGGAAGAAAAAAAGAGAGAGGAATTGGAAGTTTGGGGACTCCAACTCGGGCATGCAGAGAAACCCAGAACAACATCTGAGACTAACACTCTACTCTTAAAACTCCAAATAAGTTCCTAAGACTATCTACCAATCGGATGAAATATCTACTCAGCTGGTAATTATACCGGTTTCATTTAATTAATTAAATTAATTAAAATTTACTAATAGCATGATATATGACTGGATAAACCACAGTCAGATTTCCATATTTAAGAAATCTTAGTTAACTAAAGAATATATAGTTATAAACATTCCATTCTGCAGGTGGAATTAAGAATAATTATATATTAATGTGATAGTATCACATGTTAGCATACCGCTGTTTTTATCCAGGTGTATTGATTTGCTCTAATATAAGATAAGATATCTTTTTAGGCAAATTAAAAATCTGCTTATAAAATATGGTAGATTCTCTTATTGGATGGTTCCAGGAAATGACTAATGAACTGGTTAAAATGTTATTTTATTTAAAATTACATAAGAATAGATCTTAATTACCTAGGAGGTCTAGCCAGCATTGAAAGGGTTATTAAGTTGATCTAACTGTTAGCCAGGGTTTTATGGCCCTTCGCTGTGAAAAGCTTTGCTTTCTCTCTGTGAAAGATACCTCATAAATCGTGTAAGTCTTGACAGAAAATGCTGTTTAGCCATTGAAACGTGTATAGCCATTCCTTTGTATTGCATACCATTTTATACTAGATACTAATTGATTATTGTCACGCATGTTACATATTATTATTATTAATTAATTGTTATTATAAAATAAAATCTATTTTTATAACAAAATTGTGATTTTATTTATATGAAATACTTTTCACTTAACACGATAACGACCTTTGGGATCTGAGAATTGAATTAGTGGGCAATTCTCACTGTTAACTATTATTATCCCATAAATATCCACACATTTTGGAGGCACGCTGCTGAGATCATTAAAGTTGAAATTATATTTCATATATAATAATATTGGTGTAATTCATGCAATTTAATCTTGATATAGAAAAGAGTTTTGTATTGAGATTAAATTAGTGTATAAAAAAATAAAATAATGGCAAGTGTCAGCAATATATCTGTAACAGATAATACTGAGATAATTGAAGACCTAAGAAAAAATGCTCTAGTTCATATTCATAAACATATGAAAAATGATGCAACCTATGAGGTTTGGTTGAAAAGCATAGAATGGGAAGCTAAACACACCATTCTACCTGATGAACACATCATCATATATCTTAAAGAAATTGCTGAACAAAAGAACATAGAAAGGAAAATGGCGTACATAATACACTCTTGGCCTGTAACGAGAATATACCCCTACACGCAGGATCCAGCTAAACAGAAGCCAATACAGAGGAGAGATACGTCTACCGGACCTTAGAATGGCCGGACTCGACGTATATGAGAGGAGACAGAGCCAGGAACAAACCGAGGTCAAGGGCACAGAGAGACAGCGTAAACTAGGACAAGCCGGGGTCTGGTACACGGAAAACAGCAAGCCGGCAAACAGTACAGATAAGGATAAAGCGAAAACGAAGTCAGAATACAAAGCCAAAGTCAATACGAGAAAACACAACTGAACACCACAAGCGCTAAAGGGAACTGAAACAGAAACCACGATAGGGCAACGAGCTAAGGGAAAAAGGTAAGTTTAAATAGCTTTTAAACGAAAGTGATTGGCTCCTGTCACTTCCACACCCCCAAAAGGTAATTGTATAGGGAGTGTGGTATGACAGGAGCCAATGGGAGCCTTTTGGCAATTAGGCTCCCACTGTCTCTTTAAGAGCGCGCCCGAGACTCGCGGCGCGCTCTTAGTTTCAGGCGGGACACGTGACCGCTTCACGCGGTCACTGCCCGCCTTCCATCTAAAGCAGTCGGATGAGCCGCGCGCGGCTCGTGCAGCCGCAGGACCGCGCGCGGCTTGAAGAGAGGACCGCGACCGGCCCCCGGTTAAGGTAAGTAACGCTACAGTACCCCCCCCTGAGGACACGCCCTCCGGGCGGGTAGGACCAGGCCTGGCAGGAAAACGAGAATGGAAAGAGCGCACAAGACGGGGAGCATGAACAGCATCAGCCGAAATCCAACTGTGCTCCTCAGGCCCATAACCCTTCCAATGTACCAAGTACTGAAGTCGACCCCTAAGGAAACGAGAGTCAAGAACAGCAGACACTTCGAACTCCTCATGACCCTCCACTGAGATAGGAGGGGGAGGAGGAGTATGCCGGGTATAGCGGTTGCGTACGTAAGGTTTCAACAATGAGGTGTGAAAGACATTAGGAATACGTAGATTCTTAGGCAGGCCTAAGGCATAAGAAACAGGATTAACCTTATGTATAATACGATAAGGTCCAATGAAGCGGGGAGCCAATTTCATAGAAGGCACCCGGAGACGAATATTCCGCGTGGAAAGCAAAACCCTGTCCCCCACAACATAGGACGGAGCTGCTCTGCGATGCTTGTCAGCCTGAGCCTTCTGGCGAGTAGCAGAGTCCACCAAAGAACGCTGAACCTGCTCCCAAGTATTACGCAAACCAGCCAAATGCTCATCCAGAACTGGCATGCCCTGTGAGGAGAATGCAGCCGGAAGAACAACGGGATGCAGGCCATAGACAACGTAAAAAGGGCTCTTGCCGGAAGAATCATGAGTGGCGTTATTCCGAGCAAATTCAGCCCAAGGAAGCAGGTCAGACCAATTGTCCTGATGGTGAGACACAAAACAACGGAGGTACTGCTCCAGAGACTGGTTGGCACGTTCAGCAGCCCCATTAGACTGGGGATGATAAGCGGAAGAAAATGAGAGAGAAATACCCATTTCTGAACAAAAGGTTCTCCAGAACCTGGAAATAAATTGGCTACCTCTATCGGATACAATAGATACGGGAATACCATGTAACCGAAATACTTCTCTAGCGAAGATATGAGCCAGTTCCTTGGATGTGGGCAACTTGTGAAGAGACACGAAGTGAGCCATCTTGGAAAACCGATCCACTATCATCAGGATTACTGTGTTACCATTTGAAGGGGGTAATTCAACAATAAAATCCATGGACAGGTTAGACCAAGGTCTCTCGGGAACGGGTAACGGATGCAACAGCCCACAAGGAACTCTACGGGAGGATTTCATACAGGCACAAGTAGTACAAGCACTTATATAGTCAGTGACATCCTTTCGTAAGGAATCCCACCAAAAATACCGAGAAACAGCTGACACCGTTTTGGAAATACCAGGATGTCCAGCAGTCTTAGTATCATGATATAATGACATAATATCCCGTCTCTCAGGAACATCAACGAACAGTTTATCATTAGGCCTCTCGCTAGGTGCCATGCTTTGTTTCGCTTGTATGGCCTGCAAGAGGGACGAGGAAATAGACAAAATAGTAGTAGCTATTATCCTGTCTGGGGGAATGACAGGAGTAACATCAATCTCCTGTTTGTCAGTAGTTTCGAACTGTCTGGACAGAGCGTCTGCTTTAGTGTTGCGATCACCTGGCCTATAGGTGATAATATAATTAAAATGAGATAAAAACAGTGACCACCTAGCCTGCCTGGAAGACAATCTTTTAGCTTCGCTAAGGTAGGATAGTTCTTGTGATCCGTAAAAATGAGGATAGGATCCTTAGTTCCTTCTAACAAATGTCTCCACTCTTTAAGTGCTAAAATAATAGCATAATAGCAAGGAGTTCACGATTACCCACATCATAATTTTTCTCTGCTTTGGACATTTGTTTAGAAAAGAAGCTGCATGGATGCAATGGCTTCTCAGGCGACTCTCTTTGGGACAAGACAGCACCTACCCCAATATCCGAAGCATCAACTTCAAGAATATAGGGCAGTGAGGGGACAGGATGCTGTAAATAGGTGCAGAGGCGAACGTAGTTTTAAGAAATTCAAAAGCCTGAAGTGCCTCGGTAGACCAAACACGAGTATTGCCATCCTTTTTAGTCATACGGGTAATAGGTGCTACAATGGACGAGAAACCTTTGATAAAACGTCAATAATAATTGGAGAACCCAAGAAAACGCTGAATAGCTTTCAGACCTTGCGGTAGAGGCCATTCTATTACAGCAGCAAGCTTCTGGGGATCCATACGAAAACCTTTAGCAGAAATCAAATACCCCAAAAACTGGACTTCGGGTTGGTCAAACAGACATTTTTCTAGCTTGCAATAAAGACCATTAGCAAGAAGGGTCTTCAAAACTGTCGTAACATGTCTGTGATGAGTGTGTATGTCTGTAGAATATATTAAAATGTCATCCAAGTATACGATAACAAATGTGTGAATAAAATCTCTTAAGACATCATTAATAAATTCTTGGAATACTGCTGGGGCATTGCAAAGCCCAAATGGCATAACAGTATATTCGTAATGACCGGATCTAGTGTTGAATGCAGTCTTCCATTCGTGACTTTCCTTTATACGTATCAAATTGTATGCACTCCTAAGGTCTAATTTAGTGAACACAGTGGCATGTTTCAGCCTGACAAATAATTCTGTAATTAAAGGTATAGGGTATGCATTTTTGATAGTGATTTTGTTTAGACCTCTATAATCTATACACGGTCTTAAATCACCTTCTTTCTTCGATACAAAGAAGAACCCTGCCCCAGCTGGAGAAGAGGATCTCCTAATAAACCCCTTTTCTAGTGATTCCTTAATATACTCCTCCATGACACGGTTTTCTTGAACCGATAAGGGGTACACCCTGCCCTTTGGAGGTATAGTGCCAGGCAACAAGTCAATAGCACAATCATAGGGTCTGTGAGGCGGTAATTTATCAGCCTCCCTTTTATCGAAAACAGTCTTTAGAGATAAATACTGAGGGGGTATAGCCGTAGACAAAGGAGGACTGGTAGGTACCTTAATAGAATTCAAAGGTGTGACTTCAATCGTACAAGACTTGTGGCAGGCCTCACTCCATGATTTTATTTGCCCTGTCTCCCAGTCAAAAATGGGATTGTGAGCACGTAACCATGGATACCCTAATACTAACTGTGAAAAGGGAGAGGTGATGACCTGGAATCGAATGGTTTCATAGTGTAAAACCCCTGTGTACATGTGTAATGGTACAGTCTCATGAGTAACAACTGGAGAACTTAATGGTCTACCATCTATGGCCTCAACGGCCAAGGGTATCTCCTTCTCTCTGATGGGAATGTTGTTTCTTTTTATAAAGCCAGAGTCTATAAAATTTTCAGCTGCCCCAGAGTCAACCAGAGCATATATGTTGTCAACTATACAAATCTCTCCCATATATAAAGAAACCGGGAGAAGCAAGCGGTTAGGAGGCAATTTAGGAGACTTAGATATCACACCCAAGGCCAGTCCCCTATAAGGTCTTAGGTGCGAGAGTTTTCCGGGAGTAAAGGATATTCCTTTACCATATGGTCTCTCCTACCACAGTATAGGCAGAGTCCCTCCCTTCTCCTATGTAATTTCTCAGTATCAGAGAGTTTGGCAACCCCTAATTGCATAGGTTCCTCCTCAGATACTTTAACACTCTCTGGTATATTAACTCTGGGGTTAATAGGTGTAACAAAACGTCTATTCCTGTTCTTGGTATAGAGCCTGTCACGAATTCTATTATCTATATCAATGAGGTAATCAATAAGGTCCTCTAAGGCAATAGGAAGCTCCTTAGCTGCTACCTCATCCAATATCGTATCTGATAAACCTTCCATGAAGGCAGTAGTTAACCCATTGTTGGTCCAATCTACCTGCGAAGCAAGAGTGCGAAACTGAATAGCATAATCAGCCACAGACCTAGAACCCTGTTTAATTCTCATTAATGCTCTCGCGGCATTCTTTGACCCTTTCATTGTGTCAAAAGTTCTACGAAAAGCCGTAAGAAAACTGTTGAAATCATGTACCATAGGTCCATTAGCTTCCCAAATAGGATTTGCCCACTCAAGTGCTTTATCGGTAAGTTGGTGCATAAAGAACCCAACCTTAGACCTCTCTGTGGGAAATGAACGTGGATACATTTCAAAGTGGAATTCAATTTGATTAATAAACCCTCTGCAAGTCTTAGAGTCCCCTCCATACCTAGGAGGAGGTGTTAAATGGGCCGAAGTATTAGGCAAAGTAGATACTTCAGGGAGAAGGGGCGTAGGAGGGTTAGGTGGGGTTGCTGGAACGGTTCTAGCTAGGAGCGTCTGGAGAGCCTGGGCTATCTGATCCATACGGTGATCCTGCTCTACAAATCTTGCCTCATGGGACGCCATCTGTTGAGCTAAATCTGCGGGGTCCATGGCCCCTATCGTAATGTAACGAGAATATACCCCTACACGCAGGATCCAGCTAAACAGAAGCCAATACAGAGGAGAGATACGTCTACCGGACCTTAGAATGGCCGGACTCGACGTATATGAGAGGAGACAGAGCCAGGAACAAACCGAGGTCAAGAGCACAGAGAGACAGCGTAAACTAGGACAAGCCGGGGTCTGGTACACGGAAAACAGCAAGCCGGCAAACAGTACAGATAAGGATAAAGCGAAAACGAAGTCAGAATACAAAGCCAAAGTCAATACGAGAAAACACAACTGAACACCACAA
>OW240913.1:131467152-131609745 GCA_933207985.1 Pelobates cultripes | reverse complement strand
TGTGTTTGTTTGTGTATGCATGTGTGTGTCATGGAAGAATTGTGTGCTTGTGTGTGTAAGGGATGCATTCAATTTGTGAGTGCAAGGGATGCATTGTGTGTTTCTGTGTGTGCAAATTATGCATTGTGTGTTTCTATGTGTATTTGTGTAAGGAATGCATTGTGTGTTTCTGTGTGTTTATGTAAGGGATACTTATGTAAGTCTCAATACTGGCGCTGAGGAAAAAGCCTTTTTTAATCTCTCAAAAGCTTCCTTAGCCTCGAGACTCCATTCCATGTGATTCCTTCCTATTTTAGTCATGGCAGTGATGGGGGCAGTGATAGAGGAAAATCCCTTAATAAATTTCCTGTAATAATTATCAAATCCCAGGAAACGTTGGATGGGTTTGAGTAAGGGCCAGTGTAGGATAGCCTCTAGCTTTTTTTGTTCCATTTGAAAGCCAGACCCTGAAATTCTATAACCCAGGAATTGTACTTCGTCTTTGTCAAACAGACATTTCTCTAACTTACAGTAAAGTCCCTTTTCTAATAGTTTAGAAAGAACCAACCTGACATGTATATGGTGGTCCTTAATGTTGTTAGAGTAGATCAAGATATCGTCTAGATAGACTATTTCAAACATCTGTAAATATTCTCTTAAAACATCATTAATGAAGTGTTTTAAAGACTGCTGGGGCGTTACATAACCCGAAGGGCATGACCCGATACTCGTAGTGACCATAGCGAGTATTAAAAGCAGTCTTCCATTCATGCCCTTTCTTAATTCTGACTAAATTGTATGCTCCCCGCAGATCCAATTTAGTGAATATTGTTTCCCCCTTCAACCTATCGAAAAGTTCTGTTATTAATGGAATAGGATAAGCCTTCCGTATAGTTATTTTATTTAAACCCCGATAGTCAATACAGGGTCTTAAATCCCCTTCCTTTCTGGAGACAAAGAAAAAACCAGCGCCAGCTGGGGAGGAAGATTTAGTAATAAATCCTTTTCTTTAGTTCTCTGTGATGTACTCTTCTAGTACTTTATTCTCGGCCATAGAGAGAGGATAGACGGTGCCTCTAGGGGGCATAGTGCCGGGTAACAAGTCAATGGGGCAGTCGTATGCACAATGCGGAGGTAACTTTTCTACTTCCTGTGGTTCAAAGACTGCTTTAAGATCCAAATATTGTTTGGGTACCTGAGTGGTTAAAGGTTCCATAGTAGGCACATTAAGTAAACCTACGTGTTCTATTGGAGTAATACACTCTCTAAGACAAGTATCACCCCATTTTAAAATCTCTTTTCTCTCCCAGTCTATAGAAGGATTATGTTTAGAGAGCCAAGGAAAGCCAAGGATAACAGGAAAGATAGGAGAGGTGATTTGTTGCAGGGTTATACTTCACCTATGGACAATACCACTGGATTAGTTTCTTGTGTGATAAAAGGAATTGATAGTGGTCTACCATCTATGGCCTCAACGACCAAGGGTGTTGATCTATTTTGAAACGGGAAAGCATGTTTCTGACCGAATTTGTGATCAAAAAAATTCTCAGCCGCCCCAGAATCTATCAAGGCAATGGTTGGTACCTTCTTTCCCTCCCATTCAATAACCACTGGTAGAAGAAGCCTATGATCTTTCTTATCATTGAAGGAGGACATACACATTACACCCAAGGCCTGTCCTCCTTGAGGGCTTAGTTGCTGGAGGTTTCCGGCCGGCTAGGACAGGTTAAGCGAGAATGTCCTTTTCTACCACAATATAGGCATAGTCCCTCCCTACGACGGTATTGTTTTTCAGTCTAAGACAAACCCGTAACTCCCAATTGCATAGGTTCTGGGGGAGTGACTGCTGTTGTCTCAGATGAAGGGAAGGTCAATGCCAGACGTGCCGGCACCCGTCTAGGTCTATCTCTAGTGTTTTGCCTATGCCGGAGACGCCCATCAATGTGGGCAAGATATGTAGTTAATTCCTCCAGCAAATTCGGTAAGTCTCTGGTAGCTACCTCATCTAAGAGCTTATCAGAAAGTCCGTTCATGAATACGTCCACAAGTTTGTTCATTCCATTTAACTTCGGCAGCATGTGTACGGAATTCTAGAGCGTAGTCAACAAGAGAATGAGACCCCTGTCTCATACGTAACAAGGTCTTGGCAGCATTAGTCCTTCTCCCTGGGGGATCAAAAGTCCTCCTAAAAGCTGCAACAAATTCCGCATAGTTAAAGACTATCAGGTTATCGTTTTCCCATAAGGGATTAGCCCAAACTAACGCCCTATCCATCAACAAGGTGATTATGTAGCCAATTTTTGCCCCATCAGTAGGATATGCTTAAGTAAAATGATTTATTTTGAAATAAAAAGCTGGCTAAGCACAACGCGTTTCGACCATTCAAAGAGGTCTTCCTCAGGTGCAATGATAAAACAAACATTCAGTATACTTTTATACCTAAATAAATTACAAAATAACACACACATGTAGAGAAATTACAAACCACACCCACATGAGAGTATTTGAAAAAGCATGCCTTGATGATCTATATAAGATCAAACCAAACCCCTTACTAAATATCAACAGAATTTAACGTTTAAAGAAAGACAGGCAATTAAGGAATTGAGTCAAAATAGAGCTATCATAATAAAACCTGCGGATAAAGGTGGAGGAGTAGTCATTATGGACAAAGATGTATATTTGAATGAAATTATTAGACAACTTAATGATATGGAGACATATAGAAAATTAAATAGAAATCCAACTTTAGAGATAATAGGTAAACTAGATGAACTTTTAAAAGAGGGTATTGATAATAATATTTTAAATAAAAATGAACAGTCCTTTCTTAAAGTAGCTCATCCAAAAATACCGGTAATTTATGTTCTACCTAAGATTCATAAAAGTTGAGATAATCCACCTGGGAGACCAATTGTCTCGGGAATAGACTAAGTTTTGACTCAATTATCTCAATACATAGATCACTTTCTCCAACCACTTGTAAAGTCGTGAAAGATTCTATGAGTCTTTTAAATATTTTAAATGATTTTAAGTGGGAAGAAAAATATTTTTTAGTCACATGTGATGTGACAAGTTTATATACCATTACTGAGCACCAAAGGGGACTTAAAGCTGTAGAATTTTATCTTAAACAATCTAAAGAATTTACAGATATGCAAATTGAATTTTTATTTAAGGGGATTTTTATGATTCTAACCAATAATTATTTTTGGTTTCAAAATGATTTTTATCTTCAGATCCGGGGCACAGCTATGGGGACCAAGTTTGCCCCGAGTTATGCTAATTTATTCATGTCCTTTTGGGAAAAGACTTTTGTATACCAAGGACATGATTACGGGGCAAACTTGGTCCTCTACAAAAGGTATATTGACGATATTTTTATGGTATGGAAAGGAACAGAGAACAGTCTTGATGAATTTTTCAAGTATCTTAATCAAAATGATTGGGGGATAAAATTGACCAAGAGTATTAGCTCTGTCTCCATAGATTTTTTAGATCTTAACATTTTTATTCTTAATAACCAGCTTAAAACCACAACTTTTTTTAAACAGGTGGATATTAATAGTTTTATAGATATTAATAGTTGTCATTGTGATCCCTGGTTGAGTAATATACCAAAGGGGCAGTTTCTACGTTTGAAACGAAACTGCACAGACCAAAAGGATTTTAATGAACAATCAGAGGTTTTAAAACAACAGTTTATACAGAAAGGGTATAAAGAGGATATACTTCTGCAGAATTTTAGAACGGTTGATGCTATCACAAGATCTGATTTACTGAAGTATAAAGATAAACAGGAGAAACCAAAAACAAGTCAAATCCCTTTTATCTTTAATTATTCTTGTAATACAGGAGTCCTTAGAAAGACTATTAACAAAAATTGGCATATTCTCCAACAAGAGCATGATATCAAGGAAATTTTAGGAGGAAAACCCAAGCTCATTTTTAGGGGTGCAAGGAATTTGAAGCAAATCCTTACATCTAACCATATACGTGAAGTAGAAAAATCTACATTTTTAGATGATTGGTCTAAAACACAAAAAGGTTTCTTTCATTGTGGGTGTTGTAACGCCTGCAAACATACTTCTGTTTTAAAAAAAAAGAAAGATACATTTATATCATCTATAACCAATAAACAATATTCCTTATCCTCTTTTATCTCTTGTGAATCGAAAAACGTTATTTATCTTTTAAACTGTAAATGTGGTTTGCAGTATGTAGGTAAAACCTCAAGATCTTTAAAAACCCATATAAATGAACATATTAGAAATATAAGAAAAGGCTTTCCAAACCACAGTGTTTCTAAACATTTTCTAGAAATGCATCAATCTAACCCTAGAGATTTAGAATTTATGGCCATTCAAAAAGTTGCCAGTAACTGGAGAGGCGGAGACAGTGCCCTTAACCTGAGCAGAAAAGAAAGTGCCTGGATTTTTGATCTACAGACACTCTATCCTAAGGGGTTAAATTTAGATTTTGATATTGGTCCTATCTTATAATCATATTTGTGCTCTGTTTTATTATTTCGAGGTTTTTATTAATATTATGCGTTATTTATTATAAGTTATGTACTCTTTTATATATATGTTTTATATTATTCATCTCTCTCCCAGGTGAAACATAGTGAAAGGCTTTTATTAATTAATTTTTATATTAATTTTTATTAGTATTTTATTTATCTGTTTATTCCTGTTTTAATGTGTTTTATGTAAATATATATTAATTTACATTGTTTAATCAATCTTTTTTTTTTTTTTTACTCCTTCTCTGCCTTGTGTGTTATGGGACTAATGTTTATGGACTTTGAGGAGTGGTTCCTCATGCGGAAGTGACGAAAACGGAAGTGACGTTCCGGCCAAATACCAGAAGTCACGAAATAGGTCGGCAAACATCCAAACCAAGTAACCATCTTGAAAAGGTCATCCTGTATGAACTTATAATGCAAGGACTCCATGTTGGGAGGGGAATGGGAACCGGAATTTCCATATATGGGTCTGGGTGGGTGTGGTTTGTAATTTCTCTACATGTGTGTGTTATTTTGTAATTTATTTAGGTATAAAAGTATACTGAATGTTTGTTTTATCATTGCACCTGAGGAAGACCTCTTTGAATGGTCGAAACGCGTCGTGCTTAGCCAGCTTTTTATTTCAAAATAAAACATTTTACTTAAGTTTTATTTTTTTGGTTCCTGATTGTATCCAGACTTGAGTTCCTGGGGGACCATTCCAACTACAGAGTATTCTACATGCTATTACAGTAGAGAGCCGACTCATATGGCTCTCTAAAGTGTGAGTGCTCCTAATTATTTTCTGTACCAGTTATTGGTTTATGCATATTGCCCTATAATAGCTGTCTATATTGCAGATTATCTCATCAAGCATCCATTGTGTGCGCAAAACCACCTTTCCTTGTATCCATTTGTATTAATGTAAGTGTTTTAAGGTGACTAAAACACTGGTTTGGTTTTAGACGCACTGGGATTTGTTTATTTAGTTATCTTAGCTGAGCGCCACTTATCCTACTGTTTGTGTTTGTATAATTAATTAAAGGCCTCAATAAAAGAGCCTCCTGGCTGGCAAAGTGGTTGCTCCACCATGATCCTTGTGGACACTTCGCCAGTGAACATTTTAAGCTGGTAGTGCCCTCACAAGCTTGTTGAATAGTTCGCTTTCAGAGACTCATAATGAGGCAGAGAGACTCCTGGGTGGGGACAAAACATGTGAAACAATTAGAGGGTCAGATAACAGATAATGCAGGATATGCACACTGAAGTGAACTCCACATTAAGCACAGTACGACTGAGTAAAGAGGGCTAGGAGGCAGGCTGTTATATACCTCATCCCTGGTTCCTGACACACCTTCCTTTTAGTTCCACGAGCTACCCCTTGAGAAAGCAATTCCCGAGGTGTGCACCTAGGAAGGCTGAATCCTTCAGAGATCCAGGTTATAGACAGGTCACTAGGATACATCAGTACTTATATGAAATTGCTAGACATTACAAATAAATATTTTACTTATGAATTAAAAACTTTGTCATTGAGTTTTAAAGAGAAATTAGAGTCTTTTCTGAGAATCCTCCCTTTTTATTTTTTTGCCAGAGGTTCATAAATCAGTTGAAATCCCTTCCCCCCCCACGGTACTTACCTCACGTATATCTGACTATATGGATTTCTTTTCTCCAAAAATATGTACAAGTGGACAAATCTTGTTTGAAAGACACTAAACATTTAATCCAAGAACTCAAACGTTTAGAATGGAGAGAAGACTTTATATTGCCCTCGCTGGATGTCACGTCCCTGTACACTATAATTGATCATAAGTTAGGTCCTGAAACAGTTCAAGACAATTTTAAAATAGATTTTGTGTGAATTTTTACTGCTTTGTCCTGATTTAATTTTAACTAACAATTTCTTCAATATTAATGAAAACATTTTCTTTAATTAAGAGGTACTGCCAACTATACCAAGATTGCGCCATGTTACGCTAATTAGCGACCCCCTTTAAGCGACCACGGATACATGCTGCTATGACCTTTGGGAGCAGCTTAGAGGTTAATGGGCCAGTATAAATCCTTTCTAGGTTTCTGAGGGCCTTGAAGGAACAGCTCCTTCTATATTCTTAGCACTGGGAAGCATGGTTTTCTGAGCTGCTAGTATATTCACTTGCAACCTATAGTCCTATGTGCAAAGTTCGCCAAAGTTCAGGGGAAATTCGGGTGAAATTCACTTGTTTTTTTATTCACAAGGAATTTCCAGTCGGACAGTTGCTAGGAAACGGCATTTCCTTTAAAACCTATTTTGGTGGGCGTTTGCCGTTTTCAGTCATTCTGACTCTCTAAACAAGTTAACAGTTTTTTAAAGCCTTTTTTATCCTGTGGTGCATTATTTTCAGATATTTAATTATTTAACTTTGGTAAATTTAATGTTTTATTTGAAGTATATTATCCTTTTTGCCTTTCTATTTATTACGGCTAAATTATAATTACCCCGGTTTTTAGCTGCTCTCCACTTTGTAATATGTCTTCTCCAGCACATAAGAGAAATAGGTCACATTCTAGAGAATACCATCAAGAGCCTTATTCAGAAAGAATGGGACAAGACAGAAAAAAAGAGTTTCCATTGAAGCTGAATGGGTAAAACTTTACCTTTTTAAGAAGTTGGATTCTACCAACTGGGTTTTAGCACCCAAAGTAGATGTCACGTATTCATCCGTTTATAAAAATGTGGTTAATGGCATTTACTGTCCACACAGGAAAAGTTGTGCCGAGCAGCAACCAAATCCACAGAAGGGTTAATGCTGAGCAACAATTATGCAAATGGGAACCTGGTAACTGCCTTTGGGGTCAAAGGCTGGTTACAGTCTATCAGATCTAGAGGAGGGGTATTTAAGCCCAGTTCTCATCCTGCTCAGTGCCCAGTCATGGTTTCCCTTGTGGTTGTCCGAGAGCACGTTATTGATTCTGGTAATTCTGGTTATTTGACTTTGGCATTGTTTTTGACTTGGAAAGGGTATATATACACACTACTGAAAGAATTAGAGAATATACACTAAAGGGACAAAAGTGTGATATAGAGAACTGGATGTTACCCAGGTGTACCTCACAAACACCAAAGCATATATAGAAACAAACAAAAACGGGAAAACACCCAGTATATATAATAAATTTGATACAATCTGGGATGATAAACCAGGATAAATCTAGTGATTAGTGAAATAAACATAGGTGAAAAAAGGCTTTTCTCCCCACCAGGGGTTAATAACGATATGGAAGACCAGTGGAGTTCACTCTTCAGTAATTCCTTAAATGTATGAGGGGAAAGGAGAGCCGTACATGGTGAAGCACAGTTAATTAGTAGAAAAATTTATTAAAGGTTGCACTTACAAGCTGTTAGACAATCTGGGCATATATCCACACACTGTGGAACAGAATTCAGCGCAGCAGTCTTCACAAACCCAGCTAGAAGCGATTAAAACAAATAAAATATAACATACAAAATAAAAGTCCATAAAATGATCCAAAGTTAGCAGTCCAACACGTTTCGTCCAATGGGTGGACTTCCTCTGGGATCTGAAGTGTTTCTTTCGTGGACGGATTTCTTATACTGTTGATAATTGCAGCTAATTCATTTCCTGTGTCAGAGTGCGTTCCAGATAATTTTGGATACCGTTAGATCCCTTCTCTTGCAGGGGAATAGTGACTCACCGCAGGAAAATCATAACAAATATCAACATAATAAAAAAAAGAAATTTTTATACTAATAAAAATTCAAACAATAAATTTCAATTTGTGTTTATTATGCAATTTAACACACAAGCGAAAAAAAGTGAATTTAAAAAAAAAAAATAGTGGTTCATCCTAAAGAAGGATGATATTTTGGGAGAGTTGTTAACTTGTTTTCCAACGGTGATCTACAAAAAAGCAAAAAATCTTAAAAATCAATTAGCCCCTAGTCTTTTCCCTACCAACAAAAATACTACAATGACAAATAACTGGTTACAAATTTCTATATATGGTTTTTACTGCTGGGGTCACTGCACTACCTGTAAGCACCAAAAAAGAAAAATTTAAAATTTTAAAGGTACATATACTCAAAAGAGTTACAAAATAAAAAAACATATTCAATGTTCTTCCACTTTCACTATATATTTGTTACAATGTGGGTGCGGTGCCCAATATGTGGGTCGCACCACACGCCATCTCCATATAAGACTCCAGGAGCATTTTAACAACATAAAGAAAGGTAAAATGGACCATAGCATCCCAAAAACATTGTAACACTTGTCAACTTTTCAAATGGGAGAATTTTCTAGCTTTCGGCATAGATAAGATAGATCTGGGCTGGAGGGGGGGAAATAAAGTCAGAACTCATAAGTCAGGAGGCCTTTTGGATTCATAATTTAAGGGCACTACATCAAGGTTTAAACACAGAAATAGACCTTCAGGGTCTATTATAGTAGATAATTTTTCCTTTCAGTTATTTCCTTAATATGGTTAATTGTATGCAAATATTTATATAAAATTGTATGTATGTATTCATTGACACACATATGGACATATTTAGTCTACATTCATACTAGAACTTTCCTCAATTTACATATAATTTTCCATCTATACCTGTAGGTTATATAATCAATAATAAATATGTAATATAATATTAAATGTTTTCACATATTCCTTTTTAAATTTTATTTTAGTTTTCATATATAATCTTATATATGCATAAATTGTGGATGAAGTATTTTTTCCACTTATATTTCCAAATAAATACCTAAATTAAAATATATATAATTATTGAAAAAAACACTACTATACCTCTAATAGTAATAAATTAATATTCAATTTAAAATATAGTTCAAACATATCCAATTAATCCAAAATTAATTTATAAATATCAGTTTGATATATGCACCAATATTTGTGTCATATATTACATACTTCAATTTGAATGGTGTATAACTTTAATGCATACACAAAGGTGGCCTTTTGCCCATTTGATGTATATCACAGATGTATGCATGGATATTTTTTTGCCTGTTTGCTTCCTCGCTAAAATATACAGCTGTGTATTCGTACAATTTTATTCTTAGCACATACTGGCTTTGTACTATGAAAAGAGTGCGCATGGCATTCAAGTTTCATTACCGTTCGTTTATGCGCACGCGCTCTATATCTGTCTGTTATGTTTTATGATTACATCATTTATCTTCCTTCCGAGTCGCACAGTATAGACGTCATTGCGTTCCACGGCTGGAACGCATGCTGACACAGGAAACGTATTAGCCGCAATTATCAACAGTATAAGAAGGCCGTCCACAGAAGAAACACTTCAGATCCCTGAGGAAGTCCCCCCATTGGACGAAACGCGTTGGACTGATAACTTTGGATCATTTTATGGACTTTTATTTTGTATGTTATATTTTATTTGTTTTAATCGCTTCTAGCTGGCTTTGTGAAGACTGCTGCGCTGAATTCTGTTCCACAGTGTGTGGATATATGCCCAGATTGTCTAACAGCTTGTAAGCAGAGCCGGTGCAAGGAATTTTGCCGCCCTAGGCAAAAGTAAAGTTTGCCGCCCCCCCATGTGACATCACAATGCCCCACCCATATGATCTGCCATGTTAACTAACGCCAGTGCTGCAGTGCCGCCGTGTTTACATTAAAAGGCCTGCAGGGACAGGCTATAGACACCAGAATCACTACATTAAGCTGCAGTGGTTCTGGGGACTATAGTGTTTCTTTAATGTGAGGTAAATTAGAGATTAGTGCCACGAATAATATACTAGATTGCCTACTTACAACCAGATGAGGATGATGATGGGCTCTAGCTGCAGTCTGGCTCCACTGGTCTGGTGTAGAACAGGCTCTCTGGAGGCGGTTTGTAACTGTGGTCACAAAAATCAATGTTCTGGGAGAACGGGAAGCAGCTCCATTTTTTGGGGGCCCTTTACACAGCTCAAGGTCTGGGTCCCAGGGTCCACCTTTATGTTCCACCAATGAGTTTGTTCACAGGGGGTGGAGTGTGTAGGGGATGTCCTGATATGTGTGTAAGGAATGCATTGTGTGAATCTGTGTTTGTATGTGTAAGGGCTGCAAGGTGTGTTTCTGTGTATGTACGGGATGCAGTGTGTGCGTCTGTAAGGGATGCATTGAGTGTGTGTAAGTGTTGCAGTGTAAGCATGCAGAAGCCAAACACAGAAATATTGGACACAGGTCTTCAGGAAGTAACAGGCCTTTATTCACATTACCGATCGGGTCTCAGATGAACTCCTGTTCCAACATTCTGAGAGACATATACTTGTGGCTTGGGACTTTTGTTAACTGCATATCTCCTCCCATACAGTATAACCCCTCCTATATTCCTCAGACCAATCAATGAGCAGAATATAGACTTGTACATCTAGTCAAACCACATGGCTCATCCAAGACAAAGGAAATAAGTGCAATTTCAGTTCCTGCATTCCTGCACATGCTCAGTACACTGATGACAGTATCCTAGCTACATGTAGCTAACCAACTGACACAACATACACATATGCCACATGGAGATTTTGGCCTACTAAATTTTAACCATGCTGGAATCCCATCACATTCCCCCCTTTGATGCCTCTGATATAACATTATTCCAGATGCATCACCAATCACATTTTTACCTACATCTCTCAAGTAGCCATTGATCCAGAGTAGACCTTGTAAGCATCTTAAAAACTCCGTCAACATTCCTCATCCTGAATATATTCTCTTTGGACTAGGGGATCATATCTATAGACAGCCATTACATGAGCCGCTGTCTTTCTCTCTAGTACTCTCTATAATGCTACGTAGGGACCTGACCACTAGTGGAATTAAAGAAGGCAGAAAAAGACATAAGAATATAATAAACACTACTCCTCCTACTAATGTCTTAATTCCTCCAAGCTGCTCATACCAACTTCCAAACCAAATACTTAGGTTATACCCATTCCAGACCTGAGTCGGTACATGCTCAAATTTAACCATGTGGCTTGTAAGTTCAGCCACTGCCTGCCCTTCATCATCTATGTGCAGACAACAGTTACTTAGATTAAACTTTCCGCATACACCTCCTTCTACTGCTAGTAAGTAATCAAGGGCTAGCCTATTCTGGTATATGGCTGATCACATCTTGGTATTTTGCTTAGCTAGAAGATTAAGCACTTGAGCTGTCTCATTAGTAATAATCTCAACTACCGCCCTGTAGTCTAATAATGCGGTTGAGCATAGATAATCGGAGTTCTATATCCATAAGTGCCATCTTCTGCCCAAGTAGTAGGTCCATAATAATTAATAATACGTTGAGGGGGCCACTCATTATCTTCCCAGCTACCTATATTCAAGGATGCTCTCTCCCTTTTATGATTTACATCGTAAACCTTAACTCCCAAGGTCTCTCCTGTTTCGATTGGCAACAAGAAGAAGGATGGCTTTGGCATACCTAATACACATGCCCCTTCCCAATCTTGTGGTAACTCCGAATAAGTTTTCTTACCACAGATCCAGTATAAATTTGCTGGGGCTTTCCAACTAGATGTAGCCGATAAGTCAAACCATACCTCCCTTAAATGAGTGTAATTGGCAAACGGATTAGTAGGTTCCAAGACATTTGAAGCTGACCACCAAGTAGTATTTTTAGTATTAACATTATAGGCTTTTTGTCCCAAGCAAGTTAGCTCACCTACAGACGTGTTATACATTGTCCCTTTCCTGGCTATACAAACATGACCTATAATGGAGGTTTTAAACCACCATTCCAATTTACTTCTAGTACTTACTTGATGATCAGACTGGAAAGGTATCTGTTGTTCATATGTCTCAGAGCCAGGGTACCATATTTCCTTTGCCTCCCATGGCCACTGGTCTCCCATATTAGTACCTCCACACACATAGAAATTAGTTACATTAAGACTACCTGCAATACCCTCAGCCAAATCAATAAATAGGTTGTTAACATTATGGGGAATTTTATCCTCAATACTCATCTCCTCATAGAAGGAATGAGAAACCTGATGAGTTTGAGTTGCCACTGTCTCAGTTTCAAGACCTACATATATTATTGTTCCTGAATCTACTCCTGTGCCATATATTTGAAACCCAAACAGACCTCCAAACCTGTCAATAAAGTACTGCAGATTGGAAATGGTCATGTGAACGGGGTTGCACACATAGTTTTACAGTATGGTGTGGTAGGCAACCTTTGGATAATCATATCTTGATCCACTGTTTTTCCCAGGTTGCCCAACCTACACATGACAAATAGGGGCAGAAGTTAGTCTCTATTTGGGCAATCAGGATCAGTAGATCTTTTACTGGGACATAAGTATTTATCATTAAACCCATAAGTTCGTTCCCATTTAAGATTACCACATACATTCCAAAGTCTTCCACTACCCGAAATCGCCTTACATGCATCAAATAGTAGAATACCCGTGGAATGTATGGTGCTTATCACAGTCCTATTTATTAATGTCCCCTGGGAGTTACTATTCCGAATTACCAACCAAATTGTACGGGGTTGGAAATGGGGATCAAAACATTTAGACTCTCCTGATATTGGCTTGCACACACTATAATCAATATCCAAATATCTACATTTAGATACAGATCCCTTACATTCATACTGTGAGTGCCAGATGAGAGTTTGGGATATTTGGTTACCTGTTTTAGTAGTCTTAATGCAACTATCGCAATTCGGTATGTCTGTACTCCTACCTTCCTGAAAAATCATAAAAATACTAAGACACAATAAAACACATTATTCCTGAAATCCTCATTTTTCTTCAACCGTGCGATGGCCTCTCAGCTTCCCGATTGTGAGGGCTGCAAGGATGTTGTTCTTCTGATCCTCACTTTCCTTCACAGAGATCCCTTCAAGATACTCTGGCTATGACACGTAGGCAGGTGGTCAGGCTTTATTATGGCCGTCAAAACACCTACTTGATGATCTTTGTAGACTTTTAACTAGAATGTCTCGATATCCCCTCGTCACTCCGACTGAGTTGCACGCTTCAACCGGGTCCTGCAAGGATTCTCAGGATCTGGAGTAGCTTGCCAAGAGTCTGCTGCTGGTTTAACCTTAGAATGATGAATCCAAGGAGTCACTTCCGCCACCTTTACAGCTGTTGGGGTAGATAAAAGAACAACATACAAAGGCTAACAGGATACACCCCGAGCTTTAACTCAATATGTATTGGTGGGATATTACGAGCAAGTCCTGGAGGATTATTTTCTTCCCATACTCCTGGAATGTCAAATAAGGATTCATCACTCTTAGGGTTAACACTTGTCACTATGGAATAGAAGCGTCATTCTTCTTCCCTTGGCACCGATATCACCATTATGCCTGGTAATCCCTTAAACTTCAGAGATGTTAATCCATTAGGTAAAAGGTTATCTGAGCTTAAAGCTTCGATAATAGATCTCGTCCTAAAAGTTGAATCGGACACTCTGGCATATATAGGAACTAATGCTTCACCACATGGCCTCCCAGAATACAAGTGCGACTCTTAAGAACCAGTCTAGCTGCACTTCTCCCAGTAGCTCCTATCACAGTTATAGTCTTCCCCGAAGGCGGAGCCACCATCTTAGTCACCACAGAATGTTCAGCACCTGTGTCGATCATGAAAGAACTTCTCTTTCCCCCTATTGCTACATCGACCATAGGCTCCGCTCGACCAAGTGGGATGGAGCCCAGTCGGTATCAATAGTCTTCCATGATAGTGTCAGCCAGACCCACAAAATCTCTATCCTCTCTTTCTCTAGGTCTCTGCGTGGGTGGATAGTATCTGTCTCCTTGAACACTTCCTCTACTATTCCCACCATTCCCTCTAAAACTTCCTCTTACTCTATAACGACCACTATAACCTCCTCGTACCCTTCTCTCTCCTTGTCTATCACCTTCATACTGCTCTCTCTGTGGACACTCACTCTTCCAATGTCCCTCCTTTCTACAATACGCACATTAATTCCTACGTAGAGGTCCCTTGCTCAGCCTATTCTCGTCTCCTCTATTCACTTCCCTGTCTTACTACACTTAAGACAGCTACCGCTAGCATATCTGCCTTTTTCCTCATTTTACGTTCTTCCTCCGTCTCCCTATTCATATATACTGTATTTGCAATCTCCATTAGCTGTATTATGGACATCCCTGCAAATCCCTCTAATTTCTGTAATTTCCTTTTAATATCACCTTGGGCCTGGCTGACAAATGCTGAATCTATAATTCGGAAGTTTTCAGGGGCCTCTGGATTAAAGGGAGTATACAACCTATTTGACTCAAGCAGTGTCTAATATGGGACTTCGGCAAGGCTGCCCAATAATAGGTTACAGTCTAGGATTAGTAAAATAGGTGAAAGGGGGTGAGCTAATTTTATTAGTCAGCATTTGGTGGATGAAAAAATTTTTTTTTTTTTTTTTAAAGTGTTAAACCAAAAACCTACCAGTAGGTGTCACCAGAGGGTAATTGTATCAAAATAATCTTTATGGGTCTAATAAGAAAACTCAACTTTTAATATATTTATACATAAAATAAAACCTTATAGCAATAAATATATTAAAATAGGGTAAGCAATCCTACATCTATCTGTTATAAACAATGTATTATCAATGTAACTCCCGAAGATGGCCAGTAGGTGGCTTAGAGTGCCTCCCTAAAGTCAAATGAAACAAATAGACTTTAATTAATTATGTCCTATTTTATTATTACTTATTTTAATCAATGTCCACCCTGCTAGCTAGGCTTGATTAAATCTTTAGTTCTAAGGTAAATTAAACATCTCAGTTTGTAGTTTAGTAAAAGGGGACATTTTGGACAAAGCTGGGAGGGGCCCATCCAGTAACTAAAATAAAGACCATATACCATCTGATACCATTGATCATTGATTAGGGGGAGGGGTAGTACAGAAATACAAGAGTTTGAAACACAGGAACAGATAGGTATGTGGGTAGGCGGGGACAGTAGAGCAGGGAGAGTGCAAATACTGACTATATACCAGTTTTGGGAGTAAGAAATGGGCGTGGCTACTCTGGCTCTGGAGGATGTTTGGGGGGTTGGTAATCAGATGCCAGGGGGGAGGGGATGTCCAAAGCAGTTGTAATTAAGTCCTTAGTTCTGACCACCATATGGCTACATTGTTTCCCATATGACACAGTTTAATTCACCAAGGCAGTTTTTCAACAAATCAGTTTCCAACAGTCAATTTATAGAAACTGATCATAGAATTCCAGCCTACTAGTTACAGCCACATGTACACCCTGCACTAAATTTAAGTGAAGACTGCTACATGGAGGCCATGCGGCCACCAGGACAAGCTACTCCCTACTTTTTTTTTTTTTAAACATACAAGACAAAGCCTTGTGAATCAGAAGATTATTTCAACAGAGCATCTGATTCAAAAAGCTGTACAAATATACACACAGTTTCAACAGTCACACCAATCTCCTTATCACCAGCAACACATTGCGCAGTCACTAGGCCCAAACACACACACAGGATCCTCACATGCTCAACAATATCACGACGTCGCACACACGAAATTAAATCAAAAACCCACCAAAGACTATACACTTATCAATGTAACTATTATTCAAACCATACAACTATCCACGCTATTAATCCATATAAACTAACCGATCACATAACATTTCAACAGATTTCATCTCTACAATTATCTGTACTATAAATCAACTCTTGACTAACCAACTATATCACATTCTAGTAACCTCATCTTTACAGTCAGTGGTTATGGTACAGTTAGTAAGTGGTTATAATACAGTTTTAAAGTCACAGATCAGTTAGTAACAGTTATGGTATTATACATATAACATAAAACAGCAATTGTTAGTAATTTTTACACAATGTCAGTGGTTATGGTACATGTCAGTAGTTATGGTACCGTGCGCTATTTTACAGTTATACACACAATTTACACTCCCACTAGACAGCAGAGCTCTAACTTTCTAGTAGGACATACAAGTTAACCAATTCACCAACTACAATATATTTAACAACATTTACAATAATCCCAACTATTCTAACTGGCCAGCACCTCGAGAGCTTTCGATCTATTTATACACCAGAGATTCGATAAGTTCTTCGCTGCCCAGACACCACGTATAGCGAACTAGAGGGCAGAATTTACACAGTACCCAGCTAGTCTATTAAACTATCAATAAGCTAGTGGCTGGATTTACAACAGAGCACACTTAGTTAAGATAGGGTGAAATCTAGCAAACTATAATATACAACAGAGTATGCTAGTCTCCCGGTCCCCCCGACCTAGCGAACAAAATTTACACCCTAGATACGCTAGTCAAGACAGGACACCGGTGTCCGACATGAGCTATTTACACCAGAACTCAGTCTGACCCAAACCACCTATATTAGACGGGCTGACTACAGAGCGTCTAATTTCCAGATAAGTGTTGCGCTTTTCACTTCTTCCATCCATAAGGACAGGGCAGATTCCAATAACCGGTTCCAAATATAAAACCCCTTGTGGGTCTACCGCTCTAACGGTATCAATCTCACCTGTTAATCCTGGACCTGGGTTCACTCATAGACGGAACAATCTGGGACTCACTGCGCAGAAGCCGATGATCTCCTGGACAAAAGGCCAGTGGCGCCGAGACGAAAGGAGGTCCACGCAGTAGAAGTCCAGGATTGTAGCGTAGAAGGTTTGGTAAAAGTTTACCGTCTCAAATCTCTGTGCCAGCTTCCGTGCAAATGAGGTTCCCGGCCCAATGCACCAGAAATGTTGCAGTGTAAGCATGCAGAAGCCAAACACAGAAATATTGGACACAGGTCTTCAGGAAGTAACAGGCCTTTATTCACATTACCGATCGGGTCTCAGATGAACTCCTGTTCCAACATTCTGAGAGACATATACTTGTGGCTTGGGACTTTTGTTAACTGCATATCTCCTCCCATACAGTATAACCCCTCCTATATTCCTCAGACCAATCAATGAGCAGAATATAGACTTGTACATCTAGTCAAACCACATGGCTCATCCAAGACAAAGGAAATAAGTGCAATTTCAGTTCCTGCATTCCTGCACATGCTCAGTACACTGATGACAGTATCCTAGCTACATGTAGCTAACCAACTGACACAACATACACATATGCCACATGGAGATTTTGGCCTACTAAATTTTAACCATGCTGGAATCCCATCACATAAGGGGTGCATTGAGTGTGTGTAATGAATGCATTGTGTGTTTCTGTGTGTGTAAGGGATGCATTGTGTGTAAGGGTTGCATTGCTTGTGTATGTGTGTCTGTGTGTGTAATGCATTGTGTGTGTAATGCATTGTGTGTTTTTCTGTGTGCAAGGGGTGCATTGTGTGTGATTGTGTGTGTGTGATGGATGTCAATCTCTTCCCCCCCTCAATTTCCTTCTCTCCCTCCCCCCAATTTCAATTTCCTTCTCTTCCCCCCCCTCAATTTCCTTCTCCCCCTCTTCAATTTCCTTCTTCCCCCCCTCAATTTCCTTCTCCTCCATCCTCAATTTCCTTCTTCCCCCCCAATTTCCTTCTCCCCCCTCCTCAATTTCCTTCTACCCCCTCATAAGTTTCCTTCTCTCCCCAATTTCAATTTCCTTCTCTCCCCCTCAATTTCAATTTCCTTCTCTACCCCTCCTCCGTTTCCTCCCTCTCATTTCCTTCTCCCCATTTCCTTCTCCCCCTCCTCAATTTCTTTTCCCCTCCTCCCCTTTTATCCCCACCACCACTGTTGTAGCGTGGCCGAGCTCTGTATGGTCCACGGGTACAGGGAGCTTTTGTTTCCTGTACCCGGCCGGACTAAAAGGAAGTACACACTCAGTGCACACTTCCTGTTAGTCCGGCCGGGTACAGGAGACAGATGCTCCCTGTTCCCGCGGACCATACAGAGCTCGGCCACGCTACAGTGAGGGAGTGCTGAGCACTTCCCTCCTGTCAGCCCCTCTCCTCATGCTGCACCCGGGCGGTGCGCCCTCATGGACGCACCAGCCCGGGCAAAGCTGCAGCCGCCTGAGGCTCTCTACAGAGTGCTCGGGCGGCTGCAGCATGAGTGGGGCCGGCGCTCCTGGCGGCGCCCCTTCCCAAGGGGCGCCCTAGGCGGCTGCCTAGTCCGCCTAACAGGCAGCACCGGCCCTGCTTGTAAGTGCAACCTTTAATAATTTTTTCTACTAATTAACTGTGCTTCACCATGTATGGCTGTCCGTTTCCCTCATACATTTAAGGAATTACTGAAGAGTGAACTCCACTGGTCTTCCATATCGTTATTAACCCCTGGTGGGGAGAAAAGCCTTTTTTCACCTATGTTTATTTCACTAATCACTAGATTTATCCTGGTTTATCATCCCAGGTTGTATCAAATTTATTATATATACTGGGTGTTTTCCCATTTTGATTGTTTTTGACTTCCCTGTTTTCTGGCATCCTTGACTCCTGGCTTTTCCTTATCGTTGTGTCTCTTTCTGTTTCCCTTGACCTCGGCTATTCCTGACTATTCTTTGGTACGTTAGTTCGGCCATTCTAAGGTCCGGTATACGTTACCTATCAGTCCTCTGTGTTACAAAATTCTACGTGCTGGATCATTCTGTAATCCTGACAGTAGATGCGGCAGTAGTGACTGGCCAAGTCAGAAGTCAGACTGGCCAAGAGAACTATTGATATCTCAACCTCCCTCAGGGAACTTATGGAGAGAAGTATTGGCATTAACCTCTCTAAAGCATATGTGGCTCTGGACCATCCTTCATCCTATCCCTAGGAGACAGCTAGAAGAGAAAAAGTTTCTCAGAAGCAGTCATTTCTACCCTGTTGAGGGCTAGGAGGAAGAATACTTTTGCGGCATATTACAGAATCTATGATGTGTTCACAAACTGGGCAGTGTTTCCCCAGTGTTCTTCTCAGCAGCAGAATTGTTGAATTTTCTTCAAGAAGGCCTATAGAAGGAAATTAGCCTTAATACCTTTAAGGTGCAAGTGTCTGCCCTGTCAGCCCTTTTCAACTTTAGATGAACATTGCATCCAGACGTGGCAAGGTTTCTGAGAGCACTCCTCCAGATAAGACCTCCTTTAAAATCCATTTTGCCTCCTTGGTATCTTCAATTAGTCCTGTCGGCTTTTCATTACTTCCATTTTGAAACTCTGGAGGAAAATCTGATGATGTTATTGAGTCTAAAAACAGTGCTGCTAATAGCCCTCATTCTGGATGTAAAGTTTAGGAGCTATGAACTCTTTCTGCAGACCACAGATACAAATCATTTTTTCAGGGCAAAGTTGTCCTTGGTACAGTACCTGAATTTAGACCAAAGGTTATGTCATCCTGCCACCTGAATCAAGAGATAGTATTACTGGTTTTCTACCCTTCCCCTTCTTCAGAGGAGGGAATAAATCTTCATTATCTGGGTCTGTCTATCTATACAGAACTACAGGATGGAGGAAATCTCAGAGACTCTTTATTTTCCCATGTGGTCAAAATAAAGGCGAGACGGCATCTGTGAAAACGATCTCCAGATGGATTACCTCGGCTATATCTGAAGCTTATGAGGTTAATGAAATTCCGGTACCCAGGGAACTGAAAGCTCATTCCACCAGGGCTCTCTCTACTTCATGGGCAGCTGCGGCACATATTCCTTCTGATCAGATCTGTAGGGCAGCCACGTGGTCATTGCAGAATACCTTTATTCGACATTACCAGCTGGATGCTAGTGTCAGGGTGGCGGTCCGGTGACCGGGACCCAGTATGCCTGATGTTGATGTAGGAGTCACAATGTGGAAGTGGATAAGCAGGGTCTGGTGCAGGGTAACCGCACGCCCCCTGGTGTTGATCACCAGCTTTGTGTGGCCACATACAAGGACCCTGATCCAGCTATAGCGGATCCCAGGAACTAGGAGCTTGGAAATAAGCAGACCTCCCAGGAGCTGAATAGGGAGGCTCTGCAGCAGGAATGTATCCGGTACAGAAACAAGGCAAGACTAGAGATAGGCACCAAACATGAAAACAAGACAGAACTAGTAGAACCCAGATCCAGAGAAGGATAGGAAGCTAAACCCAGAACATGTACACAATACATAAGGAAAACATTAACATAACATGGGCAGGGGGGCGTGTCCTGACCGCGCATGTGAGCGGACGTGCAGGAACGGAGCTCTCCCGGCCCGCGGCAATAAAGCAGCTACCACAGCGTGAAAAACCCCTAAAAACGAGCAATAACCTACTACACCCTCAGGTAAACACCTCCGCCCCTGATGGCCACCAAAAAATTTAAGCAAAAAACCCTTAATCCCCACCTAGAACGGTCACAAACCGTGGAGCTGAAAATCCAAGATGGCGCCGACGGACGGCACTCGCCTACCCACAGCACTGATACAGGAGACTGCCAGCCAGAGCACAGCAATCCAGCAACAAATGCCTCAATCAGGCTAATTATGCAGGAGCTCCACACCTCATTTAAGGCTGACCTCCTTCAGATGACCGCTGACATCAAGGCAGACATCCATAGCATGGGGGAGCGCACCACCCGCCTGGAAGACAGAGCAGACGAGCTGGTGGAGGCACATAACACAATAACAGAGGCCTACACAGACTTAGAACGCAAACTAAAATCCTTGGAAGAAAAGGTGGCCGACCAAGAAGACAGGAGCAGACGAAATAATATCCGTATAAGGGGTATACCAGAGACCATTTCACAACAAGATTTATCCAGGTACGTCAAAGACCTGTTTAAAACCCTGATCCCCTCTCTGTCTGAATTCGACTTGATCCTGGACAGGACCCACAGACTCCCGAAGCCTAAACATCTCCCACCAGACACTGCGAGAGACACGATCACGAGAGTACACCATTTCACTGTCAAGGACAGAATCATGCAGACTTCCAGGACCATGAACAAATGGCCAGAATTATATAAAGATATCAAGCTGTTCACTGATCTCTCCTCGGCGACCATGCTCAAACGCCGAGCCTTCGCACCGATCACATAAGCACTGAGAAACGCGGATATCCCCTACAAGTAGGGCTTTCCTACGAAGCTACTAATTAAAAGAAATGGCGTGGACAAGCCCATCATGACTCCGGAAGACGGCAAAAAGGCGCTTCAGGAATGGAATATACCCTTCCTACCTACTAGCCCCAGGAAGAAACAAGCAACGGCCCATGTACCAAAGGCGCTGTCCAAAGACTGGTCACGAATCCACAGGGCCCCCCAGGCACGCATGGACCCGGACAAGTCACCGACCTGAAAGATCCGGGCCCAGAGCCGCACCACGCCCTCCAATGAATGAACTGAACGTACAGGTTTATACTGTTTCTGTTGTATGTTATATTGTAAGTTTACCTAAGATACCCAATAAGGGTTTAACAAAAGGCCACAGGCCTAGCCGCAACGGGTGAGCAATACCCGACGGCACTACACTCGACCCAAGTTATTGTTGATCCCCTACACATAGGGATCCAGTTACCACACCAGTGTGGTACACCCCCAAGGTTCTAGTAACCCAACTTCTCCGTTGTTTTAGGCAACCATATGTCACCAAACCGTGACTTACGGAATGTTGTATATAGTTTCTCCCCCTGTTTTCCCTTCCTCCTCCACACCACCCCCCCGCTGAGAGTACTCTGCAAGCACAGCATAATTGATATACACGGTTGCAAAATACCTAGATCTCCCAGGCACACAAACCCCACGGGTATCCTTCGATGCCGCCGAGTTTGGGTAACCAATAGCTCGATTAAGAAACACAAACCCCTGCCACAGCATCCAACACGTTGGATAGATGGTGATTAAGCTCATGTCCCTAAACACCAAAGGGCTCAACTCCCCCAATAAGCGGAGGCTAGCCTTGCAAGAGGCGAAAAAATGTGGGGCACAAGTGGCATTTTTCCAAGAGACCCATTTCAAATGGAACTCTAGACCCAAATTTACCTCAAAATGGTATCCTCACGATTTCCATACATGTTACTCAGCTAAGAAAAGAGGAGTCTCCACAGTGATCAGCAAAGACGTGGCCTTCTCCTTAGTTAGGAAAATTAGTGACAAAAAAGGTCGATATTTAATTTTACAATGTATGTTGAATAATGCACCGTATACTCTGATCAATGTATATAGCCCTAACGAAAACCAAAACGAGTTTTTGCAAATGATCTTGGCTCTAACTGATATGTATAGACATGGGGAGGTGATCATTGGAGGCGACACGAATTGTCTATTAGACAGCAGACTAGACTCCTCCACCACAGCCTATATCAAGAGTTGCACACTCAGACACAGAACTACACTAACAACAAAAATATGCTCCACTCTGACCGCAGCTCGTATGGTAGACCCATGGCGCATTTTACACCCAACAGACATAGACCACACATGCTATACAGCAGCTCACAACAGCTACTCTCGGATAGATAGATTCCTCATACCCACCACATTGATGGCCCAAATAGAAGGAGCGACAATTGGGGTAATGACGTGGTCCGACCATGCTCCCATTACACTTAGCATTAAAGAAGCGTTTACCAATAAAGGATCTGGCTCCTGGAGACTTAATGAATCCCTATTAGCAGACCCAGCAATAATATCCCAGATCACGAAAGATCTACAACACTATATAGCGGAAAACACGACCGCTGATTCTGCAATCGAACATTTGGCTGGCACATAAGGCGGTCATACGAGGCAGTTTTATAAAACATGCCAGCTACGCTAAAAAGCAGAGAATGGCCGAGTATACTAATCTCTTGGAAGAAATCCGAACCCTAACACATTCAAACAAAAGAGACCCAAACCCAACCACAAAATCAAAACTTCTAGCTCTCCAAAACAAGCTAAACAACATTGAGCTAGCCAAAACAACTTATCTACGGGGCGGAGCTTAGCAGCGAACCTGGATGGTAGCAAGCTCTCTATGCTCCGCTTACAACTACCCAAAAACGGCTGAAATTGCAGAAAAAGAGACCTGCTAACCTCGCAGAAAACAGCTCCCTGACTGCAGGAACAAGAATGGGCCGTAAAAACAAAAAATCAAAGCCAGACAAGAGCCCACCGGGCCGTGATATCGGGGACCTATTCCGGAGCTCACAGAGGGCCGCATGGGACAAAATGGCGCTGGCGGACGACTGCTCCTCCTATTCCTCGGAGGACATGGCTATTGCCCCGATGGAAAAGTCCACTCTGGCTACGAAGCAGGGCCACGTCCCACTGGAGGCCGCCTCAGGCCGGGACCCGGTCACCGCAGCGCAACTTAAGGCAATGTTGGCGGAACTCCGCGCGAACTTGGCGGGTGACCTAGCCCCCCTCAAAAAGGCAGTCGAACACACGACTACCAAACTGGCCCAACTCGAAACTACCCAGAGCGTGCATGATAACCGGCTTACTGTGGTGGAGAAGGGCCTAGCTACTCTGGATCAACATCGGCTAAAGATTGACCGCAGACTTGACACCATGGAGGATCAGAGGCGAAGGTACAACTTAAAACTCAGGGGAGTGCCGGAAAATGTGGGACTGTCGGACTTACCTCACTTTATCAGGCGGTTCTTCGCGGCCCACCTCTCTCCGAAACAAGCCAAGAACATGAGGCTAGACGGTATGTTCCGTCTCCCCAAACCAACCAACGCACCATCCTCCACTTCACCAGACCTCATCCTCCGCTTCAGCACCCTACAGGACAAGGCCCTCTTGCAAGCCGCGGTGAGGGGAAAGACGCCCATTACCTTTGAGGGCGCCTCACTGCTCATTTTCCCGGATCTAGCTAAGAACACACTCCTGTGGCGCCAATCCCTACGACCACTACTTCAGCAGCTACGCACTAACGAGGTGCCATATCGATGGGGCCCCTCCCGCACGGTCCTAATAACAGCCCAAGACACGACTCTCCATGCAGAAACATATCAGGAGCTGGAGGACCACTTGCGATCGCTGGGACTCCCCCTTCATGCCACCCCTGAAGGCAGAAACCTGTCACAAGTGGACTTAGCTGCGATCAGGGAGTTCATACCCCGGGAGGCAGGACCCAAGCCCACCGGACCCGTGACTTGACTGAGGGGATGTCGGATTTCAGTGGCTGCTGAGCCCTCACCCAAGACCCTCTACACAGCCAGGAACTGTCCCAGTTATTTAACCCTACCAATCCTGGTGACCCCACGACCATGAGTCGGATTTACATTTTCTCGACTGTTTTATAATTTTTTTTATTTTTTTATTATTATTATTATTGATATGCTTTTATTGTTTTACTTTTGCCATACTTCTATCTATGGTACATGCTTTCAGCTAGCGGGGATACAGAGACGATTAATAACACTGCCGCTCAGAATAAGACATACTCAGCAGTACCACCCTCTTCACCCGTATACACATGGCATAGATTACACACAAAAACCATCCAGGCGCTTAATGGCAACACTTCAGAAAATCTCTCTTCCCCACCCCTTCCCTACCTTTACATGGCGCACAGGTCCCACTACCTTTTTCCGAGGGAGGGGCATCCACACTAGCCACGGACATACCTACCACCAGTACCGCACTTATGACGAGCAGTTATGTGGCTACACCACTCACACGACGCTTAGGCAGACATACACCACAAAAACAAAAACCCCTCAATTCACTAACACACTCACAAGCTACGCTACGCGACTCCTATTTCTCTTTTGATGTATAACCTACTCTCTAATATGATGTTCAAGAAATGCTCAAACAACATACGCTATATGAACCCATGTTGATAATTTCTGTGATTTGAGAAAAATAAAGAATTTAAAAAAAAAAAAAAAAACTTATCTACTCAGGAAATTGAAACAGAATTTCTTTACGAGTGGCAACAAAGCTGGTGCAATATTGGCATCACAACTGAAAAAAAGGAATGTCGCCTCCAGGATCGCCTTCCTAAATAACCCCAAGGGCATAAAAGTAACGAACCCACAAAACATTGTAGACCAATTCGCTCAATAATACGGCGAACTATATAACCTCAACCGAGACCCCAATGTGCACATACCAACCCCAGACAAAATAGATGACTTCCTAGCTGCCTTAGATCTACCCAAACTGACAGAAAACGACCTAGCACCCCTGACAAGACCCTTCTCTCTAGACGAACTCACGAAAGCCATCTCTCAACTCCCAGCACACAAATCACCGGGCCCCGATGGTTTAACAAATGAATACTATAAAACTTTCTCACCAACCATAGCGCCACTGCTCCTTCAACTAGTCAACAAATGCGCTGCAACAGGTGCGCTCCCAGAAGAAATGCTCTTGGCACATATCTCTACTCTCCCCAAACCCGGCAAACCCCCTACACAATGCAAAAACTTCCGGCCTATATCCCTTCTAAATGGAGATGCCAAGCTATACGCGAAGCTTCTCAGCAACCGACTCGCCCCCCTCCTGCATAAAATAATCCACAACGACCAATCTGGGTTTATCAGAGGCCGCCAAGGCTCGGACAACACCAGAAAAATTTTAAACATGGTCTCCACATTGGAGTCCAACAGATCATCAGGCCTCCTCCTCGCCCTAGACGCGGAGAAGGCCTTCGATCGCCTAAATTGGGCCTATATGACTAAAGTATTAGCACAATTTAACTTTCCAGAATCCACCATAACTAGCATTATGGCTCTATACCATCGTCCAGCAGCGAAAGTATCACACGGAGGGTTCCTCTCTACTGCATTCTCCATCACAAATGGCACCCGCCAGGGATGCCCCTTGTCGCCCCTTCTGTACATACTTGCCCTAGAACCCCTGGCACAAAAGATCCGAACACACCCCGAGATACTAGGAGTCAATATCCGCAACAAAATGTATAGTCTAGCCTTGTTTGCCGACGACATATTTATAGCATTGTCAGACCCACGAAGTTCCCTTCCCCCCTGTTAGACCTCCTACAGGAATTTGGCGATATTTCCTACTACCGCCTAAATCAAGACAAAACCCAAGCCCTACCAATAAACCTGCCAAAGCCCTTGCTGGACACACTCCAGACCTCATACCAGTTCGACTGGAAACCACACTCTCTCACATACCTGGGAATAAAGATAGCACCCACAATTTCTGCCACTTCACAACTAAACTACAAACCTCTACTTACATTATGTAAAGCGGAAATGAACAGATGGAAACACGCAAAAATCTCATGGTTGGGAAGAATTAACACGTACAAAATGATGATCCTCCCGCGTATCCTTTATATCTTTAGGATGATACCGTTAGGGATCACGCCCCAATTTTGTAAAGCACTACAAAAATTATGTGGCGCTTATATCTGGAGCGGGAAAAGACCCCGGGTATCCCTAGCACTTCTACAGACCGCTCCACGACTTGGAGGAGTGGGTCTCCCAAACCTGAGACAATACCACAGAGCAGCGATCCTCTCCACGGGCATACTCCTTCACGCTACACCAGGCACATTACAGTGGGTAGACATGGAAAGAACACAATTTACAGGCATGTCTCTAACCGACTACCTATGGACACCGAGGAAGTTTAGAACTAAACGCACGGACCTGTTCCCAACCACACAACTCACAATATCCATATGGGACACCTTTATGGAGACTATAGGCCACAAGGACACACTACACGCCAAATCCCCAATCTCAGTCCTGAGAACAATAGTACCCAACATTCCCCTTAAGGACTGGAACACGGCGGGAGTGGCAACAATATCACAGCTCTTAGACGCCAAAGGCATATTACCATTCCCAGTCCTACAAACGCAGTGGCAACTCCCAAACAGAGCTATCTTTTCCTACCTACAACTAAAAAGTGTGATACAAGCACACACACCTCCAATACATACATTACCAGTCACGACTAGACTCACCTCTCACTTACTCCTAGACAGATGCTGGGCAACACCCACAAAACCCAAAACACTCACGCTATGTTACAAGGCATGGCAGGAACTCTCAACACCCACATTGCACCCCTACAAACTCCACTGGGAGACAGACTGCGGGATAGCACTGACGGACTGCGACTGGCTACGCGCCCTCAATGGTCTCTCTAAATGGACAAAGTGCTACACGCACATTGAGGCCCACAAAAAACTCCTCTACCGTTGGTACATGACTCCACAGAGACTCCACCGCATATACCCCAATACGCCCAAAACTTGCTGGAGGTGCAACGCAACTACAGGGACCTTGGAGCATCTGTGGTGGTCTTGCGGTAGTATCCAACCACTTTGGACCGCCGTATCAATGACACTAGACCAACTTCACATCCCTAAATTCCAACTGTCAAAAACCTCGTGCCTCCTGCTCCTACTCCCAGCCGACCTCACCCTAACACAAAAACAGATTGCAGCCCTTACAATACTGGCGGCAAGGAACTTGCTAGCACTACACTGGAAATCACAGACCTGCCCGTCCTTAGCCCAACTCCAAACCAAACTCACTCAATACAAAATCTATGAAAGAATGGCAATAATATCCCCACAAAAAAAACTTGCATTTGATATGGGCTGGGGAGACTGGGAGGGGGCGGTGGACGAAAAGGGAGGCGTACCCAGGTAAGACCCTGTTCTCCGATGAGGGCAAGACTCATACAGTACACAAACAATGCTTGTACCACACTCCACCAGTACTCTCTACCACTCCCCTTCCCCTCCCTCACCCCCCCCGTGCTTAACCAGCCCCCCCCCATCCCCTACCAAGTTTTCGCCCTATCACTGGGGCTACCCACTTATACACCAACGTACTCATCAAAAATGAGGCATAACTCCGGCACTTCCTAACCCGCATACCTGGGACTAATTAGCGCAAGAACCACCACAGGCTGTACAGCCTACAATAATAACTACGTCGGCTGAGCAGACCACTCATGCACACAACCTTGGTTACGGGAGGATTCCCTGGCACGGCTCTCACTTAAGAGCCAGACCACATGGACGCTTAGGCGACAGTGTACACAATCTAACAATTAAACAGCTTACGCATATACCTAATTTACTATGACGAAATGCATGCATGTACCAATCCCCCCATGTATTCCCTCAGGTTCCGCAAAATTCTGTGGATGTGATGGTTATGTCAAATGCTGAAACTTTGTATCCCCCCGCTAACATACCTTTTTTCCTTCTGTACCCCTGACCACATATTGAAGAAATAATAAAATACAAATCTGAAAAAAAAAAAAAAAATTAAAAACATAACATGGGCAGGGCAGGACACAGCTCGCACATGGCCGGCTGACAGTGTAACCGCTGGTGGTTCCCTTATTTACCACTATAATGTCTTAAAGCATAGAACTTAGTAGGGCTAGCCATACAGATATCTTAGCCATAATTTTATATAGTGTAAGAGATCCTCTATTTAACATATATAAATAATTGAGAATACAATATAAAATAAGGATTGTCTTGGAAGCAATCGTTTTGTCTTTTGGATATTTATTATATAAAAATATAAAATCCATTATAGCAGAGTTTATAAGATTAAATTACATGCTTGCAAATATCATTAATAGATTAACATACCCTTCTGAACATGTCAACATGTCAGCCTCTCTGTCATTTTAAGATGGAGCAGCGTCTGTCTCCAAGTCTCTCCTCTGTATCTTAACATTTAAAAGTACACCTATTTATACCTTAGGTGTCTCCATTTTAGGTTACTGTAGTTCAAATATGAAAAAGTAACACTTCTTTTACTTTATTCAATTTAGGACCTCCCTTAATTTGGCAAACATACAAGGCCATAACTAAAGGGTGTATACGTCATGGAAATTTTCCTGACTTAGTTCAAGATGGCATCTTAAAGTCTGAATAGGTTATCTGTTGTTTATACTAAGTCGTAAGTGTACAGTCGTGGGAGATTCCCGGATTTGGGGAAGTTCCATTAACTTGGGGTTACCACAGTATATTGTGTACTGCAAGAGTCGTAGCATAGCCTTGAAGCTTGTTTATGCATTATTGTTATTGTAATTCGTCTGGGACAAAATGGCGCAAACATATTATGCACTGAGGTTATTGCTTAAAGAAACAGTTATGAAAAACAATATGTTCCATTTCTAACACCTTGTCAGTTTGCAATATCTCTTAAAGACAAAGTACACAGTTTAAGAAATACAACATTTCATTCTAAAACTTGTAATATTTGCATTTGCCCGTAACAACAGGGGAGCTAAAATAGGTACCCGGATGGAGGATTAATTATTCTCCACCCGGGTCTATTAAAAAGAAAAAAAACATCTCAGGGGCGGGGCTTAATGTGCGGCAGGGCTTAACGTGCGGCGGAGTTGGGGCTTATACATACCAGAAGCTGCACAGGAAGAGGGAAGCAGGAAGGCGCCCCTGCTTCCCCAACAACCAATTGCATCCACTCCCCCTTCTAGCCATAATGGAAAAAGGTAAGTCTGTGTGTATGTGACTGTGACTACCTGCCTGTGTGTTACTCTTTGACTGTTCGTGTGACTGCCTGTGTGTGTGTGTGACTGCCTGTGTGTGTGTGACTGTCTGTCTGTGTGACTGTCTGCCTGTGTGTGTGTGTGTGACTGTCTGCCTGTCTGCCTGTGTGTGTGTGACTGTCTGCCTGTGTGTGTGACTGTATGTTTGACTGCCTGTGTGTGACTGTCTGCCCGCCTGTGTGTGTGTGTGTGTGTGTGTGTGTGTGACTGTCTGTGTGTGTGACTTTCTGCCTGTGTGTGTCGCTGTAGCTGTGCCGTTGTGTGTGCCTGTGCCTGTATGTGTGACTATCTGCCTTTAACTGAGTGTGTGCCTATCATAGTGCATGAATGTCTGCATGCCTGTAACGGAGTGTGTATGACTGTCTGCTTGTAATGGAGTATGTGTGACTGTCTGCTTGTGACTGTGTGTGTGACTGTCTGCCTGTGACTGTGTGCCTGTCTGCCTTTAACTGTGTGTTTGGCTCTGTGACTGTCTGCCTGTAACTGAGAAACGTAATACAGGAATGAACCCAGAAAACCCAGCATAAAGAAAACCAGACATGGAATAGAAAATCAGAAAAACCAAGGAAAACAAAACAAGAATTGTAAAAAGAGTACTGGATACCAGAAGCCATTGCCAGAATGATCTGCAGCTAGGAACAGGATGTGACAGCTAGTTCCTCTCAAGGAACAGAATTTTCCACATCAGTCCTTTCTGCTTCAGAAATTGGATAAGTTTAATAAAAGTTTGTTTGAAGAGGGTGGGTCCTGACCGCCAAACGAGCAGGACACAGGTTGAGGGAGCTCCTCAGATTATCCTGTGATATAAGCTTATAAAGCATAAAATATTGACCTTGAGCAGCTGAAATCTACCCATGATTTAGGGAGACAGCTGTGACAACCTTCTGAACTGACTTACTTAGCTTTGCTCTGCTTTTTCTGAGCCCCCTAGCTTACTGCGGCCTACTATTTGCACTGGGGTGAGAGACATGGCCGGTTTCCCACTTATCCTCGACATGACCATGTGTTCCCCCACCCCCTGGGCCAGCGGTGGTTATCCCAGACCCAACAAAGCAATCTGTGATCTCTGCAACACTCCTGACCCGGGGCCTAGCTCTGCAAGATGGCTGACGCACATGGTCTGGCCCTACAGGGCCAGCTACAAACGACCTGCTTACCTCACATCATTGGATGCTATCTTCGAGTTTTTCTTGGCGAAACTGGCGGCCCGCTTGAGAATGATGACACCAGCTGCTCGGTCAGCACAGGAGTTTCAGGGGTTCCACTGAGAGGAGTTGGTAAGGCCTCTGCTGGGCAAGGTGATTTCCCACGCTGTCACACGCAAACGTGTACACCTTACGGGGCAGAGAAACAGAAGGGATATGGCTCTGGCACAAAGTCCCCAGAGACTAAAGGCCACGAGACACCACCATCGGAGATTGCATCCACGATGCAGACGGAGGACCTTACACTGCTACCTGCAATGGGAGAACTCAGACACCCTGATGCCACAGTCCTGGAAGGAAAGCCCTGGAAGCTCGCCCAGGCCCAACACCTCCTGCAGAGGACTGGAAGTTGCTCTTATATACCTACTGGCTGACCCACTGCATATAAGCATATTGCTGAAGCTGCACCTCCACACTAGGCTGGCATCTCAGGCCCCCAGGGTGGGCATCGGCTGACTGCCGAAAACGGCCACAGGGACTTGCATTACACACCACTGTTACCAAGCACTGTCCGACTGCATAGCCTGTGGTTAATGTCTTCAATTTTTATTGTTATAATTTTTTATCGTTATAGTTTTTTTGTTCTTATGCCCATCAGGTTCCCTTAATTGAAATAGCCAGATTGGTCCACGTGAGATCCTACCCTTGGAGGCATTTGTCCCAGACCACTCCAGCCTACCTAGCAGACATTCCGTTTGCTGCTTTTGATGAATCTCATGATAGGCATGCTAGTTTAACTATTATATTGTAATCTATTCTTCTCATAGGCACCTACCCCGAGAATAGCTCCCAGCGGCTACTAAGCTACGGAGTTAACTATAGATTAGCGTGTTACACAATTTTTTTCTTGTTTCTTTGACTACTCTAATGTCAGCCTAAATAATATGTCTTATTCAATTTTATTGCCCTCTCATTAGCTGACATACCTTGAATCAGCCTGTTTATTATCTAAAAAAAAAAAAGTGCAGCCCTATCGCATACCACAGTTTTATACATCTTGCAGTATTTTAGACATTTATAACACACTCTGATTGGGCACCTATTTACTAAATAGTGGTCACTGGTTGTAACTGTTTTTTTTTTTTATTTTAAAAGATTATATGGAAGAGTTTTTAATATTTGAATATTATAAGAATTCGTAAATTTTGCACACCAATTTTTTAATTTTTTTTATACATCTTGCAATACCTGTATTTACTGTCGTGGCTTAACAACTTGAATGTCAATCTTTTGCACAACAAAAATAAAGAATTTAAAAAAAAAAAAAAAAGTTTGCAGCAACAATATGTTGGTTTCTTTTTTTTTTGTTTGTTTGTTTGTTTAGCTTGGGCTTGTCCTAGGAGTAGTGCTACCATGGCCATGGCTGGAAAAATTTAAATTTTACTTATACTTAATCTTATTTTCCTTTCCCGGTAATAGGCTTGGGGCCTAAAGGAGAGGTATTTATAAAAAATGTATTCTTCCTGCTCAACGGGAGTGGTAGGTGGCGCTAACCCAGTAGTAGTGCTGCCATTGCCTATTACCGGGGGAGGGGGGAAATATCGGTAAATATAAGTAAATTTTCCGTTATTTTGAACTCTTATTTAAAGATATTGTTTAATCGTTCCTTTTCTCAACCACTCGTTTAATTTTGTAAACATTATCTCCATATTTCCTCCACTTTAGCTGGATGTGTCAGACAAACAATGGCCATGGCATTGGCATTGACTCTTCTCAATTTGGGGCACTTTCCACCAAGACTCCAAATGGGGGGGAGGGGGGATTCCTTCTCTAATAACAACTGAATGGTCCTCAGAATCTGATTTTTAGACATTTTATTTAAAACCTTATCTCTATGTTTCTATGCCTATATTATAACATAACTTATGTAATTATACTACTTAATATTGCTATGCTATTATTATGTATTCATTGGCATTTAACTTGCATATCCTCCTGTCTGTCATAAGATTTTTCTAGTCCTTTGGCATCAGAAAATATAGATTTATAAGTCAGGAGACAAATATTATTCCACCTAACTATTGTACCCTCTATGGTTGTTCTGCTTTTGTTTTTCAGTTTAAAAAAGAAATTGATTGTATTATTATTATTTTCCTTTTTCTGGTTTTGAAGTTTGGCTTATTTTAAATTATGTAATTCCTCATCTTTATTAGATTTTCTTTTTTATCTAGTTTATTTTATTACAGCAGCACAAAAGATGGGGGTATTTGTGGATATACCTGTTTTATAGCCTATTCTTAAACTCACCTTTTATTTAGCTGACAGGGGACACGTTTGTATTCCTGAAACTATAGTGTCTCTTTAAGCATAATATTCACCTCCTGTCCTTAAAATATATATATATATATATATATATATATATATATATATATATATATATATATATATATTTATATATATTTATATATATATTGCTGGGTCTAGCCTGGTCACTTAAGTGTCTAATGAACTTGTGAATCTTTTGTTTTTATGTTCTTTATCTATTAATTTAATTTTACATTTGGACCACCAGGAATTGGAATGCAGTCCCTGATGCCTGATTGTTCAGGACCCTACCGATTGATTGAACTGCACTGATTCGCCGCACATTCAGATCATATTGGCAGTGCTTATTTACATTTCACAGGATAGTCATTCTAATTACTTCTGAATTGTCATAAATATTTTTCTCTATATTTGACATTGCTTCTCTGATGATCCCCATTGTCTGCCTACCCACATGTGAGTGCCCTCTGCATGCTTTGCAAGTTGCAATAGCAATAAAGGTGAAAATCCTGTCAAATAAAGAATTTTTTTTATCAATATGAAACTACTTATTAAGCACTCACCATAACTCATCAAAGGAAATGTTAGATTTTTTCAATGTCAGCATATTAGGAGCTTGGTGTCTAATTTGATCAGAAAATGTCCCCAAGTCAGGGTGAATTCTCTGATCTTCTGTCTGTTAGTTCAGGGGCAATCAAGTTCCCAAAGTGCATTTCTGACAATGTAATTATTATAGTCTCTTGGGAACTACAGATCTTTACAGTCCGAGAGAGGCAGTCTAGATCATTATTACTTGTCTCATAATCCAAATAACTCAAAGAAAAGGAGCCCTAATGAACCCCCAACCAATTACTCTGACCTCCTGTATAAGCCACGAGCTGACATGCACGCAGCTTTTTTCAATTGGCCATGATGTAAACCCCTTTGCTAATAAAACTGGCAGTTCTATCTAGAATGGCAAAAGGATACAATTCATAACTAAAGCATGCAGAATATCATAGGAGGTAGACCAGGGGTCACTACTGGAGCCATTGTCCTCCTAGCTATGATACTCTTGGCACAAGGTAAGACTATAAGCAGGCCTTCATAAATGGACAGTGATTGTGAGAGCAGCGGTGTGTAATGTGTGGTTTTTGTTATGAAATAATATCTTTATAAGTGATGTATTCAAAATTTTTGAACTTGCTAATGGCAGAGCAGCAAGCTATGGCTTATGGAGATAAAACACACTTAAATGCACTGAGGGAGGCTAATTCAAAATGGTTTGCCATTCAGTAAACATCCTAGTTCTCTTTTGCTCTGGCTTTAAGATGCATGAGGATTACAAATCAGAGAGACTGATCTTTATAAAGAAAATTTTCCATATATAACCTTGGCCACAAAGATATACGTTCCAGTTTAAAATAGTCAAGATATTTGAGTTGCTGTATTAGTCTAGTAATGTGGATGCAAAATGCTGAAGTATTACTGTAGGTTTTAATATCTTTTTATTGGGCTAACAGAACTACTGCAATACTTCACTATTTTGCATTTAGTTCAAAATGAAAGAAAATGAGTTTCTTAGATCAGGCTGTTTATGTTTTCAAGTTTATATGTTAACTTATTTTCTTGTTTTTTTCTTACTTTCTCTGCTTTTTTGCATGCTGGAATATAAGAAAATGTAATTTTCCCAATAATTATGATTTATTGAGCAGAGTGTTGGTTTAAACACTTTGATGAAAGGGTAGATTTACAAAGAATGGACCTTTTGTTACACTTCAGTAAGTTAATTTTATATATATATATATATATATATATATATATATATATTTATTAAACAGCATGTCTAACAAAGCCTGCATCTTTATCCTACAAGATTACCATATCACTTTAAAGGATCAGTACTTGTTTTTATTACAAGAAGTACAAATTATGAAAATGTATAAATTCTGACTGTGTATCCATAATATTTTTTTTTACAATAATCTCGCATAGGCTTTGATGCACCTGGTACAATTAATTGCACAGGAGGGAAGACAGAAGATTTCCTTGAAGCGTTCAGACCAGTGTTCCTAAGGAAAGCATTACGTCCTGTAAGGGACCTGAAAAAGCCAACTATTGTCAATATTTCCATCACTCTGTATGCAATCCTTGGTGTGGTATGTATTGTGTTCTATAGATTGTGAATGTTAAACATTAGAATGATAGCACAGTTTTTGACCATTATGTATCTGAGTGCAACTATTTTCTTTCCTGTCCCTGGTGCTGAGGAGAGATAAGGTGTAGAACAGTGGTAGGCAACCTATGGCACGTGTGCCATGCACGGCACTCGAGGTGTCTTTGCACGGCACTCAAGGCTGCTAGAGCCAAACAGGCTCTGTCCTATTAGGCGTGCCAGTGAAACTTCAGATATCTGCTTATACAAAAAGGTGGTGAAGGACAATCCTAAATTTATGCATTGCAGCACATAGAGGAAGTGATCTCAGATTCCACACTGTAGTAGAGCAGCCTGCAGCTGCCCTTGCAGCTTCTGTCCTTGACCTGTACCTGACCAGATTGGACCCCAGGAAAGCCAGACAAACTGCTAGATCTACATAGAAATGCAGAATAACCCTCCCCTCATACAAATAACATGAACAGCCCACAAACAAACACAGCACACAATCCCCACAAACTCAACACCACTAACAATCCACATACATGCACACAACACCACATGCAGCCTCTCACATGAAATACCACAAGCAGCCACACACATACACACTACCAAACACACAATGTGACATATCCATCCAGAAACACAATTCCACAAGCAGCCCCCATACACAGCCCACATTTATAGGTATCACACACAACACCACAAACTACTTGTGAACATATACAATATAATATCTCATTTACACACAAATACAACAATGCAAAGCAACTGCAGTATAAATAACACAAGCAGAATATGGCAACATACACACCTCAATTTAAAAAAATAGGACCGGCACGCTACTGGACATCACAATCTTATTTTGGCACAATGCTGCTAAAAGGTTACCTACCCCTGGTGTAGGATGTGCTACTGACTGTCTGAGTGGTTATGAGTGGGCTATATGTAAAGCACTAGGAGCTCGATTTTACTAAAAAGATGTATGATATGAAACAAGATGGTACTTAAAGTTCACATCCAGTAGCAGATGCCCTTTTACATTCACCATTCCTGAGCTTTCAACAGCTCAGTGTTGGATATCCCCCACCCAGCAGATATAGAATGTACTTTAAAGGAGCACTATATTGTCAGAAACACAAACATATATTTCTGACCTTATAGTGTGAAAGCCACCATTTAGCCCTCCTGGCCCTCTCTTGCCTCCCTCAATATAGTAAAATCTTACTTGTATTTAAGCCTGAAGCTGCTGGCTCTGCCTCTGTCTGCCTCAGACGTGCAAGCTGACTGCTGACATCATCAGAAGTGTTGTTCTGAGCCAATCACAGTGCTTCCCATTTGGATTGGCTGAGACTGTCAACTAGGCAGATCAGGGGCAGAGCCAGCACAAGTCAAACACAGCCCTGGCCAATCAGCATCTCCTCATAGAGATGAATTGAATCAATGCATCTCTATGAGAAAAGTTCAGTGTCTGCATACAGAGGGTGGATATACTGAATGTTGTGATGCACACTAGGCAAGACTGAGATAGGAAGCAGCTCTAGCAGCCATCTAAGGAGTGGCCCATGGAGTTATCACTAGGCTGTAATGTAAACACTGCATTTTCTCTGAAAAGACACCATTCTACATATGGTGAAGTCAGAAGAGGGCTGGCACCTTCTTGCTCCATATACTGCTGTCTACCAGGAAATATACTAGTGGTTCTGACCAGGGCTCAGAACACTTATATTGTGGCCCACCAGTCCATGCTTAATACATACAGTGCTGGACTAGAAAACGTCCTGCACAAATCGTTCCTTCTGTCTAACTCTAGCAGTACTATGCTCACAGACATCTGAACACATATCCTGCTACTTTAATCCACAGAAAAAAATGTTGTGAGGCTGCAGTCTACAAACCATGTATGTTAATGCACAGAAGTAATTTCTCCCCTGCTTCCCTTGCCAAACCTCTTATGGGTGTTGTGTGGGTGAGTTTACCATTGCATTGTGGGTCCAGTCTCATGAGCTTAAATTGTGACATTAGGTACATTTAATAACGTTACATGTCACTATTTACTTTAAATTCTTGTGGATCTAGTTTATCATAATCTCCTAACTCCGGAGTATGTCTGTGTGGTATGAATTATCAGAGCTCTTTTTCTGCAGTTAACTGGGAAAGTCCCTTGAATTAGTCACCCTTACTCTTTCATCCACTGTAAACATTTCCAAACAATGTTTGTTAAAATAATGTTAATTTATTGTTTCAGAATGAGAAAGATCAACTGTTAACTTCGTTCTTATGGCTCCGAATGGTGAGTAAAAGCTATTATTATCTAAAGTAGTTTTCGCCAACCGTAGCAAGTACCAGTTATTTCCCATCTTCAAAATTCCCCTATTAGCAACAAGCAATTACCAGTTAAGCCTACCTAAAGTAAGAATGTCTTATTGAGCCATAATAATTAAAGTGGGCCAGGAGACTGGACATCTCCTTTGCTCCATTTTCATTACTCTTCACTCCACTGCCAATGAATTGAATGATGGGTTGGGGCCTTATTCAGTATTATTATGATCTATGTGACCCAACAATTTTTATAATGTATTTATTAATTTATTCTACTGTGTCTTTCCATGCCCCAGCAGAGAGCAGTGTATTGTGCAGCTCTTTACTGAAACACTGAAAGGGTTCACTTTGTTCCAGGCTGGGTAATCGCTATGCTGTAATCGGTTGCGGCAGTGGATACTAATGTTAGGCTGTTAAAAAAAAAAAGAGCAACAAGATTGGAAACTTGTTGATAATTTGTAGTCACTATTATCTACTGGTTACAGCAGATATTTACCGACAAGGGCCTCAGTTTTCTTATATCAGCAGAAAATAAATATAAACTTTTTAGGGCTGATACTTTTATTGATTCTTAACTGGATTTGTTACCAGTTGAAATTCGAGCAGCCCAACCTGATAAATTTTCTGTGTAAATTGGTTGGCTGCCTGAAAAAAAATCCTCTGATAAATGTGCTTCGGAAGCACATCTATCGGAACTTCAATCTTCTCACCAAAGTCTTGAGATAAGCCTGTCAGAGCAGTCTTATTGGCTGATGTACAAGCCATTCAATCAGAGCATTCTGAATAGGAATGTATAGTGTGGGAAAACCCTTTTCCCTCTGTGCAAGCTCAGTCTACGTGGAGATCTCAATGGACCAACATGGGTTTATTTTGTAGGCATTGTTTTATTTTTTTGCAGTTGGTTTTGTGCGATTGGGTCTTTTATTTTTATTTGGCCTGGATTTTTATTTGACCCTTTTAGGGCTGAGGAAAACAAGTTTTAGGAAGAGAGAAGACATCAATTTAGTTATTTTATTGAGTCCCCCTCTCTATTATTAGGGTAAGGGGGTAGGCAGGGTATTTTTATTGGGGGATGGCTAGGGACTTCAAGCCACCCAGGGTAACCTTGGACAATTTTGGGCATTGGACAATGGCATGTACAACCCCTTGTTTATTTAACAATAGCAGCCCCCCACTCAATGCCCAAAGGTGTGGGCTGGGGAGCCCTTTACGTTCCCCCACTTATTACTAATTTAATAGCAACTGCCTACCGACAAGGGAGTAGAAAAGTTTGTAATATACAGACCCCCTCCAAATACAGGGCATAATCCTAACATTAGAACTATTACCACGAATGAAGGAGACAAGTGGAAGGACCCCCTATATAAATAATAGTAAAATATAAACTTTATTGAGATGATTTTACTATACAGCCAAGTTTTCCTTTATTTGGGGAAATATTTCCAAATGAATCACCAAAGCCTAAATTTTCTATGTAAAATATAGTCTTCAGATTCAATATTTTTCTGCTTCCAGTAAGCATTAAATGGCAGTAATGAAATCAATCCAAACTATTAAATAGATTATTTGGTAGCAAATACATGTGATCAATGGGAATTTAATTGAGTACAAGGTTGGAAACGAGCCCCAAGAAGGCAATATAGAAGTAAAACAGGCTCTTTAACAACCAATAACTTTTCAGTGTTGCTTTTAACACAACCTGCATTTTTGTATAATCTATGACTTTGTTCAAAAATAAGAGTTATATCCCTGGTGTGATATCACCCTTTGTTTAAGACATTATAAAATGGATACTATAGGCAACCAGACCACATCATCTCTTTGATGTGCTCTGGAGCAGTGTCGCTTACCTCCTTACCTCTTAACTCTGCAATGTAAACCATGCTCAGCGTCTTGAAAATTACCATAACAAAGCATAGATTGCCACGCATGCAGATTAGGTTTCTCCATTGCCCCAACAGAGGGGGAGGAGGAGAAAGAACCAGCGCTAAGGGAACTGAAAAGAGGTAAGTGTTTAATGTTTTTTTTAACCATTTAAACACGGGGGAAGGAGGAGGCATTGCAGAAAGATACTATGGAGTTAGAAACACAGGTTTGTATTCCTATCGCTATAGTGTTCCTTTAATTATTTGTGTCTTATGTTTTGCTGCTGCCTGACAGTATCAGCAGTTTAATGAAAAGTCTGTTTTATTTATTGTAGGTATGGCATAATGAATTTGCAGAATGGGATCCCTTACTATGTGGTGGCATAGAGAACATATCAGTTCCTGCTGAGGAGATGTGGATTCCAGATATCTTTGTTCACCAGTTGTAAGTATCACAAGAATTAATATAAGTCTTGTCTAGTAGGTTATGACACAAGCCATGTTTGTACCTAAGAAGAAGGAACCTCAATACCTCTATAGACCCACTTTCACTTTGTTGTATATTTCAGCTTCTGCATACTGCCTCCTTGATAAGAATCCCTTATAAAAGGTGCCACTACATGTCTGGACACTTTTTTTTTTTTACTATATTAACTAGGCATATGTTAGCTGATCTTCCCCCATTTGCTTGCACACCCACAGCTAGAAGACATAAAAAGCTTCTTCCAAAACGTTTGTAGCAACTGAATTAAAGGAACACTATAGTGTCAACAATACAAATGTGTATTTCTGACCCTATAGTGCTAAAATCCATTTTAAGCTCCTGGCTTCCCCCTTTTAACAATAATAAAATCTTACCAGCACAGCATGGGTCTGACAGCACTGGCTCCGCTCCCGCTCTGTCACCTTGGCTAAGATCATAAAAATTGATGATCTCAGCCAATCCAATGCCTTCCCATAGGAAAGCATGTGGAGGCTAATGCGCATACACGGCAAAATGGCACGCTGCGCCATTCGGCATCTCCTCATAGAGATGCATTGAATCAATGCATCTCTATGAGGAATATTAAGCGCCTCAATGCAGAGCGTGGAGTCTGTGAACGTCAGTGCTGCACATTGTACAGCACTGACACAGGAAGCACCTCTATTGACCTCTAAAAAGGCAGTTTTTACAGCAAAAAACCTGCAGTGCCAAACTATACTCACCAGAACAACTTCATTAAGCTGTAGCTGTTCTGATGACTATAGTGTCCCTTTAATAAATTATAAGTGATAAGGACACACATATAAAAGTTACTTCAAACATCCTTACCTGCTGTGGTCATAGCTGGATTTACTTGCTGCCTCAAGGCCAGTTTCCTCAATGCACCCCCTTTTATTCACCACACAATTCACCATTGTATTAACCACAATTCCACAAAGGCAGAATATACCCTTTCCTTATCCATTGTCCACGATATTACAGATAGCTTTCTTTTTACCACATTTTAATTTTCCACTTAATGCCTAACATTTAACTTTTGGGTAAACGAGGAAAGTGAGTACTTTTGAAGGAGAGTAATTCTATTGAGATGTTGGCTCCAGAATATGTGTAGCTGTAAATCTGCCCTTTTATCATGAGACTGGAATACGAAACTGAGATTTGTAAGTAATTTGTATATGGCTACAGAGTCTATAGCAGAGCCGCCATTATCGTTCTCTCCAAATGGCCCTTCCTTTTTCAGCTTATGGAATGAACATATTGAATTCTCAGACTAAGATGAATATATATTCATCTGTACATAATGGAAATAGTGATGTAAAGTGTTTGTGCTTTTATCAAACACTCCCAACAAGTCCAAATTCCAGTTAGACTAAAATATGCAATTTTAAGGGTTCTGTGCGAAAGCAACTCTTTATTCTCAGTTCTGCCCATGCCTATCTGCATTTAATTTCAGAATATAAAATATTAAACAGGACATCATAACATATTAGTAGTTATTTAATATAGTTATTGAAGTTGATGTCTCCAGTATTTTTATCTATGGATAAGTGGAATGTAAATTCTGCCACAAGCTCTATTATCATTATAATGCTTTCCTGTATTTTTTGTTGTTCTAAACTTACTGTGCACCTTCCCACCAATACTGCCCTATCCAGTCATTATTCGCACACTTAAAATTTCTCTTTTTTACCCTTCTTTATGACTTCTTGTAGTTAGTCTCTATGTATTACTAGGCTGTTTTGGTTTTCTTATAGTGTGGATGAAGACAAATCCCCACATCTGCCCTATCTCCTGGTGGATCATACTGGGCAGGTGCGATACCTGAAACCATTGAGGGTGGTAAGCTCCTGCAATCTCAGCATCTTTCGCTTTCCTTTTGACATTCAGAATTGCTCCCTCACCTTTGGCTCTTTTTTGGACTCAGGTATGTTTTGACACAAATTAAACAATTAAAATAGGACTGTAATTATTGCAGCATTTATTGATCCTTAGAGTTCACTTCTACATGTTTTATGCCTCATAGGTTCTCCAGGGACAAAGTGTTGTCTTCTAAGCTTTCAAACATTCATTATTTCTTGAAGAGTGCAGAAAGCAACAAGGTGGAGTGGTATCTTCAGAAGAATACCTAGGTTACTTGGCACCCAGGACATATATGTTTGTGCCCCCTGTAGTTTAAACCCACTTATCCATATGTGTATATATTCTGACCCATCTTGTATGTTTCTCCTAATCCACCCTTTAAACAGTATGTGTCTCTTTTCACTTTTATTTTTGTGTCTCTCAACCCACATTACTTCTTGCGTATCTCTTAACTCCCCCCACTTACCTCTTGTCTGTTTCTGACCACAACATTTAAACCACTGTCAGGTAACTGATGACACAATATTGCCATTCTGTGGCCTCATTCACCAAAATCTGGCAGCAATGGGAAGCTTACAAGAGAATATAATAAGAAAGAAGGAAAAATGACTCCAACTATAAATAGTTAGGACTCGATTCTGTCCTGTTGTAGTTTTTTTTATAGTTCCCAAGAATGCATTATACTTGTTCTGTTGATATTTCCAGATCTGATCTTGGGTACTATTGACTACTCTCCTTTCTGTAACCCCTGACTCTGCTTTGATTCCTCAATATTTCTTATTTGTGGTTTCCCTTGACTGACTTGTCTCAGACTATTCCAGACTATTCTCAGTCCTAGCCACCCTAAGGACCAGTATATATTATTTATTGTATCTCAGGATACACTCTGCATGATAGGTCTTACTATAGCCTTTTGGACCCTGCATGGATCATCACATGGACCAGTTTGCTCATACATTGCTGAATTGTTCAGCAACCCTGCAATCTGAGGGACAAACTTCTCCAGCCACTAATACATTGGTTGGGTTAGAAACATGCGCCTCTCAAACTTAATCTTATGTGACTTAACCTATACGTTATGTTGGAGATCCCTATCCTACTGACAGAGCCAAGATGGGTTTAATTTTTACTCTATTGATTGATAATGCTTTAGTGTGGGCTAATCCTTTATGGAAGAATGATAGTCCTTTGCTATATAGCTATGTGGCATTTGTGGATACATTTAGGAGAACCTTTGATGCCCCTGGTAGAAAGGCTAATGTAGAAAGATCCCTTCTAAGCTTAAACCAAGTGTGCAGGGATTCATATATGGTTTTAAAAATGTTTTTTTTGTAATTCTTGATGAGGTAGTCACTAGGGATCTCCAAGAGAACTTAGATAATTTTATCTCATACTTATACTCATACTTACAAAATACATGTTTATTTTCCTAACACTATAATGTTTCTTTAAAAATTCTAAATTTTGTCGTTCATGGTAAAAGTATCAAGGAGGTCAGCATTTCTTTGTTATTTTTATTTGTGGAACAATGTTCCATTTTAGAAGTTCTCTTTGAATCCTATCAGAATAGAATTTTGTAATTTTAAAGCCATTTTCTCCAGAACTGGACGCGATATTCTGTTGTCCACTTACACTAAACCTGCATAAGATCTGTTTTACTTCCCATACTGTGCCCAGGGCCACTATTAGTGGTGATGGCCAACTCAGCAGTATAGTAAAAACCAGCAAGTGTGAACTTTGGGTGTGTTCATATAATTATGTTAAGTTGTACCTAAATATCTGAATTCAGCCTCCAGAGGGACGTAGATTGCCCAACTCCAGGCATACTTTTATCATATGTTGCAGTGAGTGCTTCTTGATTTCCTTCCTTCTAGTGCGTTCCCATTCAACCCTATAGCATGTACCTGTAATATAGAATATTAATTCCTCTCTACTCTTATTTGAGGTTGTTCCATACGTTTTATCTATGTCCTTCTCACAGTGCAGCACATTAAACTTGGTCTGCTAATGCCAACTGACATCATTGAGAAATTCGCTAGGAATGCACGGACCTCACAGGGTGAATGGGAACTTGTTAAAATTGAAAGCCTATTTGCTGATGAAACAATGGATCTAGTGACATTTAATGTAAGTACATGCAGTATTAAAGCACAGAGCTATCCTCAATGTTAAGAAGTAAGATCTATGAACTCCTACACAGAAAATAATTAGGGCTTATAAAAATCTGATGTATCAGTTGTATATTGTTTCCCTTAGATTATTGTGAAGCGCCGCCCTACTCTATATGTGGTGAATTTGCTGATTCCTAGCGCTTTTCTGATGTTGATTGATGTTTTAAGTTTTAACCTTCCGCCACATACTGTGGACAGAGCGTCTTTCAAAATGACCCTGCTGCTGGGATACACTGTCTTCCTGCTTATTCTCAATGACCTGCTTCCAGCCACTGCCAGCGGGACTCCTCTAATAGGTGAGGTCATGCCACCAGGGAACTCACAGTAACCACAGAAACTGTGTGTTTGTACATTACATCTATACTCTATTAGATCTATTTAGCAATTTACAGGTTATGGTAGGAGGGATATACACAATAAGTTCTATGATTTACAATGCAAAGTCATTTATTAGTATAAGAAGTCACTGTAACCAACATAGGGGAAGGTTTCTGAACTACACACTATGCCAAACATCAAAAATCAAAAGCAAATATACAAAAACATGGGATTATTCTGCATGGCAAAAAAATAGAGGCAGCTCAGTAATGCATAAAAAATAAAAAAGAACAAATACAAAGGCATTCTTACATTTTTTTTAGCATATATTTTAGTGTGGATATATATTTCTTCAAAAGAATAACACTCTAACACAGGCTAATGAAAAATGCCTACAGTGTTTTTAACAGGCAGGACAGTTTAGCTCTGTATTTAAGCATGCATGGGCACACCTGGCACACTTCTTATGCATGCGCATAGTATGGATTATAAGGGGGTAAGATTCCCAATCACATATGCCTTATACATTAGCAGGGGAAAGCTAGAACTAGTTTATCAAACAACATTCTTAGAACCCTGCTCACAACCTTCTATTTAAAAAATAAATTGATAAAAACCACATATAAGTATGTAATTCACTATCAGAGCCAGATTAAAGGTACACTATAGGCACCCAGATCACTTCACACTAAATCCACTACACACATTGCATCCATTATATAAACTGCATCCACGACACACACACCACATCCACTACACACACACACACACTGCATCCACTTTGCACAAGCTGCCTTCACTATACAAACATACTGCATTCAGTACACACACTCTGTATTTACTCTACACACACTGCATCCTTGTGGATGAACTCGGGGACTGTGGACGAAATGAGGGGGTGGGCCCTGTGGATGTATTCAGGATGGGCCCCAGGGGCCCAGACATTAAGCTGTGTAAGGGGCACCAACATTTCTAATGCAGCCATACATGTACATGTACATTAGATTCTCCCTGATTGCTGGAGAAAAATATTACTGACTTTGAATTGGTTTGGATACACTTGGAGCATTCACCATTTTAATTTATTCAACTTTATTTTCACTAATACATTATTTGGATGACTTGTTATTTTCTGACTACACTAGTGTCTTATGTCTTGAACCTTCTTTTTCTTCAATAAAATGAAAGTATTAAAACATGCTGGACATAAAATAAAGGTTATGGTCATAATACAAGTTGACCTTGGCACCTTAATTCCTGAGGCACATGTAATGGTGTATCTCTTTGAGATGATATGTACTAGAGCAGATTATGTTGCTTAAGATCACACTTAATAATGGTTTTTATACACAGCTGACTATTTTGTTTAGCACTCTTATCTTTCTCTCGATCTCTCTCTTGTTCTCCCTTTCGTGCAGGAATTTATTTCTCGCTTTGTCTGGCTTTGTTGGTTATTGGACTTTTAGAAACAGTCTTTGTGATGAATATTTTGCACAGGGGATCCTCACAATGCCCAGGGGTGCCCATCTGGGCTCGTACTTTAGTCTTGAATTACCTTGCTAGGTTGGTGTGTTACAAGAAAGTAGAACAATTTGAACCTGAATCCCTGAACAATTCCTTAACCTCTGAATCAGCATTTCATGGTATGTAGTGAGCACACATCAATTATCATTAGACAACGAGACAAATTGAAAAAACGTTTATGTATTCCAAAGATGTTGTTACACTGAGTAAAAAGACATAAATTTGCAGAACTCATTAATATCTGATTGCATAATGTTGAATTAGCATCTCCGTGGAACACCTCTAAATAGTTTTTAGCAGCAGTGAGCATCCATTTCAACAGCTCGTGCTATAAGAAAATATTTATAAATTGAATTAATGGTATTTTATTTTGTAGTAGAACAGGAATCACGGTCAAGATAGTTACTACTGTCATTCACAAACATATTACGGGACTACAACAATCTACCATTTCTAATATCAGCTACCGGGTGTTGTTTGGATACCAATGTTGATGAGATCCTAAACTTTGTAACCCTATGAGAAAAACATTTCCCTCAGCAGGTCATGGGGTCTAGGCTGTATACTAAAAATAACATTGCACATACAATGCAATGTACATGTAACATTAATTTTATCCCAGGGAGTAGGTACAAACCATAATCCAAGACTTGCGTTTTGCAAAATCCAAGATTGGGAACTTTGTACTAGGTTCATGGCTTAGAAGTAGGAAAGGCAGGCATTATAGAAAATGTAACAAAGGTGGAAATGGCAGGCAAAAAAAAAGATTTGCTTACAGTCTGGGTGATACAGGAAAATCTTAAACAAAATCACTAATGTGGGACATAACATTTGCCATACCAGCAAGTTCTTTCTAGCATAACTATGTGTTTGAATTGCTAATATTCTTCTACACAGGGAAGAATGTCAGTGTGCAGCTCACATGTGTAGAAATGAGCCAGGGGGATGTTCAGACGCACCTATTTCTAAGAAATATCAGCAGTGACCTGCACTCAATGAGAAGGCTGATGGAAGGTTACTTTGAACAACAAGAGATTGCTGAAGAATGGCTGCGCATTGGGTTAATCTTGGATGCTGTGGTGTACCGGATGTATTTGATCTTTATGATGGTATATGCTGTGGTACTTGGTGCTACATGGGGAACATGGTACAATGTATAGAAAACCAACATCACTGCAATTAGTGGACATAGAACATGTTGATTTATAATCATACATAGTGCCTTATTGTACTGAGATTTTTTTAAATTTATTATTTTAAGACACACTGGCAAATGAGAAATTGTGATGCATGGTTCCTGGTGAAACACTCTCTAAATTGGGGGGAAAAGAGGTGAGGGATGGGTGAGGTCTGACTATCCTATTGCAAAGACGTCCAACTGAACTCCTTTAATTCAATCTACAAAATACCATTTCATTATTCATCAAAGCACTCCCGCATTGCTGATCCACCAGATTGTCATTTATGGTTATCCAACGATCAGTTTGAACATACTCAATTGACTCTATTTGTGGGCTGAGTAAGGCATTGCCATTGTATGTGGCATAGCTACAGATATGAGGCGAGAGAAGTGGCCATTCTCTTGTCACAGCCATTATTGAGCTAATAAAGGGCCCCAGCGCACACACCTTTGGTCAGTGATGTTTATTCTGGACTTGAGGTTTCTCCTGCAAACTGATGCCAAACCCAAAACGGCTAGTGCCACAAGCAATGTGACGACCCAGAGGCAAGTGTGGCATCCTCTACAGGTCTTACCTGTATGCAGCCTTTCTTCATGGCAGATCTGTACCAAGGCACAGGTTGCTGACTATGACATCCTCATCTTCCAACGAGGTTACAGGGAAATATATTTGTTTTTCCATGACTATGATTTTATTTTGTATAGCGGTTCTCTTTGTGATCTGATTTTATCTCTTTAGCTTTCATATATTCTGGTGTTAAAATGTGCAGATGCATCTCTACAATGGCATTTGTACTGCTGTAATCAGTTTTTTTACAACATTTATCCTACCGAGGTCTATTTACATTTTTGTACATGCATAAATATATAAATAAGTATAGAAATAAAAAGGGGGAAAAAGGAAATAGGAGTATGCAATATTAAAATATCTGGATGTGCAAAAACTTCAGAAAGGATGCTACTGGTCCTTTTAATTCCTCTTGATATTTGTTATTGTGATGCACCAAAACCCGTTGATCAGTATTTTAACAGGAACAACTGAATCACTTGCAGAAATATGCTATAAGCTAAACTTGTGACTGCCAGGTTTATCGCAAAAGGGCTAGCACCTATAGGTGTGCATAAGTACATGTTTCCAGTAACATTTTCCTTACAAACAAACTTGATTTGATTTTAATGAATAAAAATTAAAAGGTTTATTGTTTTTACATGAATATAATGTGATTTGTACCTAATGTTCGAATGTTTGGCGTCTTTTGCAAGTGATGTTATTGTTCAAGGGAAATAAAATAGTGAATTGGGTCTTGAACTAAACTTATTTGAGGGGTCTGTAGCCAAGTCATCTTGTCTCATTGGGGCCACAGATCCAAATCCCCAGATGCACGCATACAGATCTTTATTACCGGATACACTCGTTTGCGCACCTACAGATCTGTATTATCAGATACACACACATTTATATAAATACAACTGCAGCACTACCAGCACAGTTCTGCATTAATCCCAACTTCAAGCATTATACCTACACTTGCTGCATTAAGCACACATCCAGGGTTAGAGCTGACATTAGGCGAAGGAGTGGCTCACAGGAAGTACCCTACAGCCAACATGGGCTTTTAGGGAGATCTCACTAGCCAGCCTTGCATGATTACTCCTCTAGTATTTAAGTTGTTTTGTCCATTATTTTTGTTCATGTATTCTAATTACAGTGCCTTGCAAAAGTATTCACCCCCCTTGGCATTTTTCGTGTTATGTTTCCTCACAACTGGGAATTAACATGGATTGTTTGAGGATTTGCATCATTTAATTTACAGAACATGCCCACAACTTTGAAGATGTTTTTTTTAATTTATTATTGTGAAGCAAACAACAAAGAGGACAAAATAACAGAAAAGGCCAATGTGCATAACTATTCACCCCCCCCTAAAGTCAATACTTTGTAGAGCCACCTTTTGCGGCAATCACAGCTCCAAGTCGCTTTGGATAAGTCTCTATGAGATTGCCACATCTTACCACTGGGATTTTTGCCCATTCCTCCTTGCAAAACTGCTCCAGCTCCTTCAGGTTGGATGGTTTGCACTTGTGAACAGGAATCTTTAAGTCTGAAAACAGATTTTAAATTGGATTGAGGTCTGGGCTTTGACTAGGCCATTCCAACACATTTACATGTTTCCCCTTAAACCACTCAAGTGTTGCTTTAGCAGTGTGTTTGGGGTTATTGTCCTGGAAGGTGAACCTCCGTCCTAGCCTCAAATCACACACACAGAGTGGTACAGATTTTGCTCAAGAATATCCCTGTATTTAGCACCATTCATCTTTCCCTCAACTCTGCCAGTTTCCCAGTCCCAGCTGCTGAAAAACATCCCCACAGCATGATGCTGCCACCACCATGTTTCACTGTGGGGATGGTGTTCTTTGGGTGATGTGATGTGTTGGGTTTGCACCAGACATTGCGTTTTCTTTGATGGCCGAAAAGTTCAATTTTAGTCTCATCAGACCAGAGGACCTTCCTCCATACATTTTGTGAGTCTCCTACATGGAGCGTACGGCTTATTGTCGTCCTATGTACAGATACTCCAGTCTCTGCTGTGGAACTCTGCAGTTTCTCCGGGCAAGGAGGGCCTCTCTGATTGATGCCCTCCTTGCCCGGTCCGTGAGTTTTGGTGGGTGACTGTCTCTTGACAGGTTTGCTGTTGTGCCATGTTCTTTCCATTTGGTTATGATAGATTTGATGGTGCTCTTGGGGATCATCAAAGATTTGGATATTTTTTTATAACCTAACCCTGACTTGTACTTCTCAACAACATTGTCCATTACTTGTTTGGAGAGTTCCTTGGTCTTCATGGCAGTGTTTGGTTAGTGGTGCCTCTTGCTTAGGTGTTGCAGCCTCTGGGGCCTTTTAACCCCTTCAGACCGGAGGGCGTACTATTACGCCCTATTTTAGGCGGCTCTAAACGCTGCCAGGCGTAATAGTACGCCCTCCGGTCTTTCTTTACTTACCCGGTTGCCGGCGATCCCACGCCGGTGATCGCGGTTGGGGGGACTCCCAGGGAGCCCCCGGCGGCACGTCCGACCCCCTGGCAGCCCCCCCGGCCATGTGAGAGTGAGGTCCTTGCGAGGACCTCACAATCACATGGCCGGCATAGCTGCCTGCTGTATTGCCAGCAGGGGGGCTGCCTGTAATGACAGGTGGTCCCCCTGCTGGCTGGAAATAAAATTAAATAAAATTTTAAAAAGTTAAAAAGTGTAAAAAAAAATAAATATATATATATATATATATATATATATATATATATATATATATATATATATATATATATATATACTTAGATCATATATATATGATCTAAGTATATATATATACACATATACATACACACACACACACACACTGTCTAGGTGTATTTTACTATTAATATATATATATATAATTATATATATATATATTAATATCAAATTACACGTAGACTGATATTGATTAAATATATAATTATTGTTATATATATATTTAGATATAATAAAAAAAATTAAATATGTAAATATGTTACTAAATAAAATTAAAAAAATAATTTAAAAAATAATAATTAAAAAATATATAGATGTGTGTTATTTCGTTCTAACTGTATTGTGATATTAATATATATATATTTATATCAAAATACACGTAGAACGAAAAAATATATATATCTATATACATAAATATATACGTATATATCACTATATATATACCTATATATAAATAAAAATATTTTTTTAAAATTATATATATATATATATATATATATATATTCACATACGTATATATATATATATACATATATTAATTCTACATATATATTTATGTAATATTTTTACATAATTAGGTATCTTAATTAATTGCAATTATTTTTTTCACATTAAAATTCGCCAGATTGGTTACGTTGCCTTTGAGACCCTATGGTAGCCCAAGAATGAAAAGTACCCCTATGATGGCATACCATTTGCAATAGTAGACAACCCAAGGTATTGCAAACGGGGTATGTCCAGTCTTTTTTAGTAGCCACTTAGTCACAAACACTGGCCAAAATTGGCTTTTTTTGCATTTTTCACACACAAACAAATACTAACGCTAACTTTGGCCAATGTTTGTGACCAAATGGCTACTAAAAAGACTGGACATACCCCATTTGCAATACCTTGGGTTGTCTACTATTGCAAATGATATGCCATTATGGGTGTAAATATCATTCCTGGGGTACTATAAAGTCCCAAAGGCAACGTAACCAATCTGGCGAATTTCAAATGTAACGTGCTATATTTGACCTTGTAACTTCCCAAAACGCCATAAAACCTGTACATAGGGGGTACTGTTTTACACGTGAGACTTTGCTGAATACAAATATATGTAAGCAAACAGTATTATGACATTGACTGTTAAAATGTCATGTAGAACTAAGAAAATAAAAAATAAAAAATCTTATTTTCTCCCATTTTCTCATATTAAATTATGTTTCATAGCTAAATATTTGATATTAAATGAAAGCCCTGTTTCCCCTGAACAAAATGATATATAATAAGGGTGGGTGCATTTACTATGAAAGAGGTGAATTACGGTTGGACAGACATGTAGCGCAAATGCCAGGTTTTGTTTACATTTTGTTTCGTTCACAACATGTACATTTGGCTCAGTCCTTAATGGGTTAAAAAAGGTGTGTATGTGTAAGTACTAATGACAGATCATGTGACACTTAGATTTCACACAGGTGGACATCATTTCACTAATTATGTGTTTTTCTGAAGGTAACTGGTTGCACCAGAGCTTTTTATGGGCTTCATAACAAAGAGGGTGAATACATACGCACATGCCAATTTTCTGTTTTCTATTTCTAAAAAAATAGTTTTATGTATATATTTTTCTCATTTCACCAGCTTATACTATTGTGTTCTGATCCATCACATAAAATTCAGATTAAAAATAAACATTAAATTAAGGCTGTAATGTAACAAAATAAAAAGTCAAGGGGGGTGAATACTTTTGCAAGGCACTGTATATAAGGGGTTATCACTACTAGTTAAAAATAATGAACTAGTAGTTTAAAAAAAAAAAAAAAAGACCTATTATCTATTTCATGATTATGCAATCAGTATGTCTCTAAGTAAAGAATATCATACAAACCAAAATTGACAACATTCCATGGCATCCCAGTGCAGGATCTTCACGATTTCACTTATTCTGTATTGAAACTTTTATGGCATTGGTGCAAATTCACTGGTTTATATCAGGGTTCCAGCCAGCTTCTGCTCATTAGACTTCATGCCACTCTACTGGCAACACCAACGTGGATGGAGATTTGTTACTAAACATTAAGTTAGAAGAGGATAGTGATTTAATCCTAAACATTGACAAGGTTATTCACTTAAATGAGAATACAAAGTGAATTTCAAATTGAAAGCCAAAGTACTCAAACTGGTTCCAGTTCAGCCATTTTTATGCTAAATTTGAAATTCTCTTTGAATTCTCACTTTAGTGAATAACTCTGTTAGAGTTCTATAGACTCTTCAACCTATCGTTCCTATAAGTTTTCTTGCAATTGTTCTATTTATAGTTAAATCCCCCCTATTATAATATTGTAAAGCGCTACAGAATCTGTTGGCACTATATAAATGGTAATAATAATACTAATAATAGAGGACAAATCTAACAAGAAGCTTGCTAAACCAGATCAAGTCACAGACATGACAGAATTAGAATTATCAGTCGGTTAAAACAGATACAAGTTCTGTGGTCTCAAAACAACATTGTTTTGTGGAGTCATTGTGAAAGGTTACCTGCATGTATAGAGCATCAATCTGTGACAAGTGCAACTCTGCATCATTTTCACCGCACTCACAGTTGTAATGCGTCCAGCCTTCTCCCCAACTGCATCTTTTAAAAAAAAAAAAAAATAAGGCACTTTTCAAGCCTTTTTGCCATCACTCGCTGTAATGGCTTGGTATTCGGCACCTGAGCTTGTGTTAGCAATTAGCTGGTATTTTTCATTTTTCTCTCTAAGAATGAAACCCAGCAACTTTAAAATCTGGTAATAAGCCTGTAACGGATCCCCTATATTCCGCTTGAGTAAATCGGCTGTAGTTCTCCCAAATCCCAAGTGAAGCGGTGATTATAGCTCTGGTATACCCAAACATCAGCCTAGACTTGATTAAGGGTACAAGAAGGCTGACTTTATTATGGCCAGATGGCCCACTTATATACACAGCAAGGATACAGTAAAACACGCCCAGAACACTCTCACAACACGCCCATGAATTTCTGAGTCAGAATGACTAAGCACAAAACAGAAAAATGGCCAAAAACATTATACAAATATATAATAACCCCACAAAAATAACATCCTTAAATAGCCCTGATCTGAGCACCCAAGTTCTCCAAATAGCACTCAGATCCATGCAGTCAGGGCCATTTTTAACGCAGGGTAAAAGGGACAGCTGCCCCAAGCCCAGCTACTCTGGGAGGCCCCAAGGCAGCTGCCCCATGGCCCCACTGCCCTCAACAATTTTTTTTCCTCGTCTTCTAAGCAGTGCCACTGGGCGGCCCATGCACTTAGGGCCACCCAGTGGGCTTGTATCAGCAGGGGCACTGTGACCCTTTAACAGCGCGACCGGGCCCCTTGGTTTTTGGCAGTATGGGAGGAAATGACAGCCGCGAGTCACTTCCTTCCATAAAGAGAGGAGCTGCACGGGAGGGGGCAGGAGGAGATACGCAGGAGGGAGGAGGCGACAGCAGTGGCAGTGAGGATGGAGGCTCCTCACTCCCATCGGCCTCAGGCACCACATTGGACCCCAGGGAAGCCACCCTCCAGGAAAAGGTAGGCAACTGGAGGGTGGGTTTAAAAATTTAATTTTACATGTATGTTAGTATATGTGTGTGTGTGTGTGTCTGTCTGTCTGTGTCTGTCAGTATATCTCTGTGTGTGTGTCAGTATGTCTGGCAGTGTATGTATTTGTGTGTCAGTATGTCTGTGTGTGTCAGTATGTCTGTGTGTGTCAGTATTTCTGCCAGTGTATGTGTGTGTCAATATGTCTATCAGTGTATGTGCCTTATAATGGCCTTGCAATGTGTGTGCTAGTGTGCCTGTGTGTGTGTTAGAGTGTGTGTCTGTGTGTGTCAGTACGTCTGTGTGTGTGTCAGTATGTCTGTGTGTGTCAGAATATCTGTGTGTGTGTGTGTGTCAGTATGTCTTTGTCAGTATATCTGTGTGTGTGTGTGTCAGTATGTCTTAGTCAGTATATCTGCGTGTGTGTGTTAGTATGTCTGACAGTGTATGTATTTGTGTGTCAGTATGTCTGTGTGTGTGTCAGTGTATGTGTCAGTATGTCTTTCAGTGTATGCATCTGTGTGCCAGTATTTCTGCCAGTGTATGTGTCTGTGTATGTGTGTCCGTTTGTCAGTGTATGTGCCCAGGGGTCTAGTCCTGGAAATACAAAAATAAAAAATTTAGTGCATATAGTGCAGTGTGTGTATTGAATGTAGTGTGTTTGTAGTGAATGCAGAGTATGAATAATGAATATAGTGTGTTTATAGTGAGTGCAGTGTGTATAATAAATGTAGTGTGTTTAGTGAGTGCAGAGTGTGTATAATAAATGTAGTGTGTTTGTAGTGAGTGCAGATTGTGTATAATAAATGTAGTGTGTAGTGAGTGCAGATTGTGTATAATAAATGTAGTGTGTTTGTAGTGAGTGCAGAGTGTGTATAGTGAATGTAGTGTGTATAATGAATGTAGTGTGTTTGTAGTAAGTGCAGAGTGTGTATAAAGAATGTAGTGTGTGTGCTGGATGATGTGTTGTGTGTGTGCTGGATGGTGTGTGTGTTGGATGATGTGTGTGGGCTAGATGGTGTGTGTGTGTGCTGGATGATGTGTGTGTGTGTGCGTGTTGGATGGTGTGTGTATGCTGGATTGTGTGTGTGTGTGCTGGATGGTGTGTATGTGTGTGTGTGCTGGATGGTGTGTATGTGTGTGTGCACTGGATGATGTGTGTGTGTGTGTGCCCTGGATGATGTGTGTGTGTGTGTGTGCTGGATGATGTGTGTGTGTGTGTGCGCGCTGGATGATGTGTGCGCGTGCGCTGGATGGTGTGTGTGTGTGTGTGCTGGATGGTGTGTGTGTGCGCTGGATGGTGTGTGTGCGCTGGATGATGTGTGTGTGCACTGAATGATGTGTGTGTGTGTGTGTGTGCGCTGGATGTTGTGTGTGTGTGTGCTGGATGGTGTGTGTGTGCACTGGATGATGTGTGTGTGCATGCTGGATGATGTGTGTGTGCATGCTGGATGATGTGTGTGTGCTGAATGATAGGGCATTTTTTTTAACTTCATGTGTCTATATATTTTTATTTTATTCCCCCCTCCCTGCTTCTTTCCTTGTCAGGGAGGGGGGGAGATCGCCTGGTGGTCCGGTGGAGGGAGCCAGCCGCTGCACACAGGAGCCATCACACGCTGTGTTCCCTCTCCAGCTCTAACGCTCGCGAGACTCGCCTGTGCGGAGTGTTGCCATGGTAACCCGTGGCAACGCTCTGACAGCCGAGGGTCTGACGACAGTTAGAGCTGGAGAGGGAACACAGCGTGTGATGGCCCCTGTGTGCAGGTAGCAGGGCAGGTCCTGCAGGACTGCTAACGGGAACGGCGTTCCTACTTTGAAAAAAGTGCAGGAACGCCGTTCCCATGCGTTCCTGCAGGACTCGAGCCCTGTATGTGCCTGTGTGTGTCAGTATGTCTGTATATGTGCCTGTGTGTGTGTCAGTATGTCTGTCAGTGTGTGTCAGTACATCTACCAGTGTATGTGCCTGTGTATGTCAGTACATCTACAGTGTATTGTGGGGATATTTATGGGATGATAATATTAAACAGTCGAGAATTGCCCACTATTTCAATTCTCTTAGATCTTAGAGATCGTTATCATGTAAGTGAAATGTATTCCATACAAATAAAATCACAATTTGTTATAAAAATAGATATAATTTATTGTGACTAATAATAATAATATTAGGCAGCATGCATGATATTAATCAGTGAATATTTAGTATAACATAAATATACAATGGCAATGGCTAAACACAGTACAAAGAAAGCAAAACTTCACACAGCCCAGCAAAACCTTGGCTAACAGTTAAATCAACTGAGTAACCCTTTCAATGCTGGCTAGATCCTCCTAGGCACATAATATCCTATTCTCGTGTTATTTTCAATTAAAATAACATTCAAACCAGCTCATTAATCATTTCCTGTAACCGTCCAATAAGAATAATCTACCAGATTCTATAAACCGAATTTTAATTTGCCTAAAAAGACATGTTATCTTATTTAGAGCAAATCAATACACCTGGATAAAAACAACGGTATGCTAACACGTGATACTATCACATTAATATATAATTATTCTTAATTCCACCTGCGGAATGGAATGTTTATAACTATATATTCTTTAGTTAACTAAGATTTCTAAATATTGAAATCTGACCGTGATTTATCCAGTCATATATCATGCTATTAGATTTTAATTAATTTAGATTAATTAAATAAAACCAGCATAATTATCAGTTATGTAGGTATTCTCATCAGATGAGTAGGTAGTCCCAGGAACTTGCGAGTATGATTGGTTGTATGGAGGTGCGTGAGTAATAGAGAAAAGTGATGTTGGTTAGAAAGTATCAGTAAAATTCTAAGTGTCAAGGAGTGTTTCTTGAGTTGTGTCCAAGAGAGTTTGAGAGTTGAGTGTTAGTCCCAGAGTGTCCTGGATCTCTCTGCATGTCCCAATCTGAATGCCCCAAAACTCCACCAACTACCCTCTCTTCCCTTTGTCCTAACTTTTAAAGGGCCAGACTCTCTGTACGTCATTAGTTAATAAGGCCAATAGGAAACTGAAGGTGTGTTCAACCTTCAGATCGCAACTTAGGTATTTGATCCATAGAGGGCAGTCTCACCTTACTAAACCTTTCTATCCAGGAAAGAGTTAACTTTTCCTGATGACGTTTTTGACGTCATTTGGCTTATCTAAAATGACTACCATAACTTAAATTTGCTGTCAGTTCAAAGCGTTTGTCTCAGTCTTTGTGGCAACTACTTTGATCGTAATTTCTAAAATTGACAGTTCTAAACTCAATTTCACCCCTTACTTACAATGGGACCTTGTAAAATTTAGAAAGTAAAATTAATTACTTAGTCTTCTCTGTCACTAGTGTCTGTGCTTAGAATTATTTCTATTCCATTAACATTTAGACAGGGCCTTCTATCCCCCTGCTTCATTGCTTATCACTTGTTTATATAATGCATTCCTTAGCTCAGGCTCAGTGGTTAGTGAAAGCAAGGAAATGATGTGTCTTTGTTATCCTGAAGATAGCAAAATGGAGTCTGCTCTGTTCTGAGTGACTCTAGCAATATACACTTTTAATTTCTATTTTAGAGCAAAATGTCTGCCGATATAAATATCCTGACAGTATGTGCCTGTGTGTGTCAGTAGGTCTGTCAGTGTATGTGCCTGTGTATTTGTATGTGTCTGTGTACCTGTATGTTGTCAGTGTGTGTATCTGTGTGTTTATCTGCATGTGTGTCAGTGTCAAACTTTAACATTACATACAAACACACTCCTGCATTGAAACGTCAACACTACATACAAACACACCTATGAGTTGAAAAACCAAAATTATATATAAACAAATTCCTACATTCAAAAACCAACACTATACATAAATGCACACTTGCATTTAAACTTCAACACCACATACAAACGCTTTCACACAAACATACTCCATACAAACACATGCTTATATTCAAACACACAAACACGGCTCAGTTCTAAATACAACCCTGCAGACATAGGAAATTGGTAGAGCCCCAGCTGTCAAAGCATTGTTGAGTTGCACGAAAGATAGGGTTCTACCTTTTGTCCAACCTTGCAATTGCGGGGCCCAATAAAATTATTTTCTCCCGGGCTCTTTCTACTTTAGTTCCGCCACTGCGTTGGGGTGGATTCAGTGATTGCATGCCAGGGAGTGCAGGGGGAGGCATGGTCCAGGGGGCCCAAACAAATGCTTGCTCAGGGTCCAATCATTATTAAAGATGCAGTGTAGGGGAAACGCCACCGTGTCAAAGTTCTGACCGGCCGCACACATGGTCCTATGCCCCAAACAGTTCCAGGGCGCTTGGTGCTTTGTCCGGTAAACTTTCGGAGCTCGGGTGATCCGCCTGGGTCTCGGGCAGCGTTTGTTCCCCTTAGTCACAGACACCTTCCCTCCAAAAAGCGTTCTCCTGGTGGATTTCAAAGTCGTTCAAAACCCCGGACCAAGTTGTCCGGGAGCCCCACGGTCACCTCATGCCGAAAACAGTTCCATAACATTCGCAGCTAAGTCCCGCTGAGGTGACCGGGAGCCCACAAAGTTCTCATGCCAAATTTAGTTCCATAACTATCGTGGCTAAAGACCGCTGAGAACAATTTGTGTGTTTCCTTATGTGGCGAAACCAACCTCGCCACTGTACACTGGAGAAGCCTGGTTGCTCGCCTGCTCCCTTTAGACTATGGTCCTGCATTTTAAACTTTTATTTTACCGGCAGAAAGGTTTATTCGTGCCTTTCTGCGGACTGTTAAAGTCATGCTACCCCAGATAGAGCCCAGCCGTATACTGAAAGACTGTATGAAAGACTTTGGCTCCATGGCGATTGAACTGTATGTATGTAATCTGAGCGCCATTCGGTAGTAATGTGCACTCAGATCTAAGCTATCTGGGGATATGTAGAATGTCTATGTTTTATGGAATAAATGTAACTGTATGTAATTTTATGTCTTTTATTGTCCTTTGTCTGCCATGTGGTTAATGGAGTTTTGCCTCTGTCCTTGGAGATAATTTGATTACTTCACAATTATCTCCTGGACAGAGAGGAGGGATTGTGATGTAATTGTGGGTGTGTTTTACGGTTCCCCTGTAACGATTGGTTGTACTGTGTCCCACCCTGTGGGATGTCCCCTTGCATGGGGACTTGCATAAAAGCCAGTGTGTGGCCATTACAGAGAGTTCCTGCTTAACCCTCAAAGTGAAGTGTCGTCTCATTATTGGGGGAGGATTTACTGTATGCTGTTAGAGACTGATTACCAGGAGTGTAAGCCGCTTGGGGGCTTTTCCTGTTAGTCTGCTAGCAGCTATTCTTGTGTCTCCAGTTCGGGAGTTTCGAGTATTCCCTTGGTTGCAGTTCGGGAGTTGGTGAATTCGTGGGTTTGCAGTTCAGGAGATTGGTGCTTGCAGTAGCTGTCAGTGCAGCTGAAAAAGGGGAATATCGCCTAAACGGTTTTTAACCTCTTTTGGGCAAAACGGTCCGTTACACCTTATGCGAACGGCTGCCAGGGAGCTAATGTTCGCTTCTATTTGAATGAAAGGAATGTGCAGAATCAGAGCACCCAGGGAAAGATTTAACTCCTGAACAGGGTCTTTGTATGTGGCCCATAGTCCTTGGGCAGGAGGCTAGCTAGCAGGCTCCTCCAGGAGTTTGTGACAAATGTCCAGGGTAAGGAGCGTTTGTCACAAAGCCTATCTTTCCATCTTTATCCTTTGGTGAGATACTGACGTATACCTTGCTGAATTCCATCCCTACCTAGACAGGATGAGTCAGAGGTGAAATGGAGTGACAGGAAGACCCTGAGTGCAGGGCTTTGTCACTACCGATACAATTGATGGTTCTTGTCATGTGTGTTCACATTAGGATTGGGTTTACTCTATGGTTTTGTCTCTTTAAGAAAGGCTAACTCCATTTTTCCCTTTTAATTTGCTGGGCTATTTAAATAACTCATTGCCTATTAGCAGGTTTACTGTTAGTGTGTCTCCAGAGGCCTATTATCTCTTGCTAGCTGTATGTGTTATCTTTGAATGATTGCCTCTCCAGGTAACATCATCAGCTATCTGTTGCCACATCTTCTACTTGAATTGAGAATCCACATAATTGATATAATTTAGATTTAGTGACCTTGCTACTTTGGACTAACGTCAATTCTGGTTTTGCCTTTGATATGCATATCTCCAAGTGTCCCTATTTAGGAAGTATGGTCCCTAGTTTAGGCCCAAATTCATCAGTCGCTCTTTTCTATCCTAATGGCACTCTTTTCTAGGAGCTCTATATTGTTGGTGTGTAAGAGTGTATAACAGAGCTCTACAGTAAAGTGTAAGTAAAAAAATAAATGTTTTTAGAAATCAGTCTGTGTAAATAACACATAATCCAACACATAATAATAGTATACAAAATTATCATAAGGTATTTCAAGTTACTAATTATAAACTAAAATAGATATAGGTAAATATATACTCATGGTAACATCATCAGCCAACCAGTATATTAATTGTATCCAGTAATCCAATTTACAAAAACAATATACTATATACAGTAAACTAAATACCAGTCACCTGAAATACCTGTCACCTGGAAAATAAAAATAAAAAAAAGAGATGGGAGAAGAGTAGAAGAGTCAAACTAATACCAAAATAAAAATGCCCCCCAACATTTCAGCCCAAGGCCTTTATCAAGGGAGGATGGTGAACACAACATCAGCTGACCTATGGTGGTGTATTTACCCAGGAGCCTGAGAACTTGAGCTGACAAATGATGAAAGTAGATGGTAATAAACTTGATGATTATCATGGGCAACTGTCAAGGTGTGTATACCCAAACCCAGGAAAAACATGTCACATGCAAAGGTATTACCAGTCCAGAAAGGCAGGAAAATAGAGTAAACTGAGACAAGCCAAAGTCAAAGGACACAAAAGTATAAAGAGTTGCCAGGCTTAAAGGATCACTATAGTATCAGGAAAACAAACTTGTTTTCCTGACACTATATAACCCTTAGGTCCACCCCCACCCTCAGAGCCCTCCTCCCGCTGGGCTGAAGGGGAGCTGCTTACTTTAATCCAGCACCGGGCTCCCTCGGCGCTGGTGACCTCTCCTCCCACTCCAACGTCAGCTCCCGAGTGGAGCGGAATGCGCATGCGCGGCCAGAGACGCGCGCGCATTAAAAATGCCCATAGGAAAGCATTTCTCAATGCTTTCCTATGGACGTTCTGCACGCTGAATGCGATTTTTGCATTCAGCGTCGCAGAAGCGCCTCTAGCGACTGTCAGGAACTGCTATGTTTACATCTATAGGGTTAAAACCTGGGGGACCTGGCACCCAGACCAGCAGCTGAAGTGGTTTGGGTGACTATAGTGGTCCTTTAACAGTAGCGAATAGTCAGAAACAGCATAAACAAGAAAACTAGATTAAGGGTAAGCAACAGAGCAATCATATTCAGTGGAATAACAAGCTAAGGTCAATAACAAAATATCAGGATAAGCAAGAAACGCACTATTGCATCAAGAAAAACCACAACAAGGCACCTTTGCTTTAAGCAAATGGGGTTAAAATACCCAAATGTTTATTCCTGTTGGTTTGTTTCATTCTTGGGTGCCAGAACATAAATAAAAAAACACAGCGCGGTAGTACAGGCATGTTGGGCGCCTCCATTATGACATATGAATTATACAACCCTTTGGCCTTATAAGGTTCTGTACAGGCAAACTGTGCAGCTTCGAAACTGATGCCAGAAAGATACGCGAGCCCTGTATGGAGACTGACTTAGCATATATCATAGTCAAATTATGACGCTAGAACATTCACAACTGATGTCGCTAAAATGACACAGCCTGCTGCAGCTCCAAAAACCACCAGGGAATCATCATCATAGCAATCCTTCCTGATCCAAGGTAGGAAGTAAAAGGTACAAATTATCATTGTTTTTAATAGATATTATACGTTTTTGGTTAGAATGGACATACCGCACACATCCACTCACACATTATTTAACAGCTGCCCACACACATTACACAGAACCACAACTATTATACACAGCAACTTACACACAGACACTACACAATCACACACACCCATCCCACAAAATATTCTTTAACAGACATTAGAGATACAGCTGGTATGAAAAAGTTCGGAACTTGGAGGACTGCCTGACAACCCAGGTAGTCCCCCTGCAGGCAGTGCTGAGGTCTGCTATTGCGACCATGTGATCGTAATGTCATCGCAATCACATGGCCCTGAAAGGCCGGATTACCCACAGGGGGACTGCCTGGGTTGACAGGCAGTCCCCTCAATTTAGATTGCGGCAGCATAAGGTAAGTATAGTGGAGCAGGGTAGGCAGTCTGCAGGATGTACCAAGCCACCCTGCAGTGTTAAAGCTATTTTTTGCAGGCAGGCATGGTACAAATCTGTAAATAGTATCCTAGCGACTGTTTAGGTCACCCCCCCCGGCCCTCCATGAGGGTTAAAAGTAAGTTTACTCATCCTTTCTCTATTACCACATGCTCTCTCTGTGGCTTGCGCCACCTCTTGGCTAAAATCATCAAGGTTGATGAGATCAGCCAATCCAGTACTTTAACAGAGGAAAGCATTGAGAGGCATTTAAACCCTGCAATGTAAACACTGACAATCATGCAGAATACCAATGTTTTCTCTTGCAGTGTTAAAACTAGAGGGACATGGCACACAGACAACTTAATTAAGATGTAGTGGTTTGGATGCCCACGGTGTCTCTAGAAGGGGTACCTATCCTGACAAATAAAACTTAATCTTACATGATAGGGAATTGCAATTCATATATACATATGCAGTGTATGCAGCATTAAATAATTTAGAGATCACACAATAAGTGGTACAAACATTCTCATTGAATGGTGCAAAGACTGTGGCATTTATTAAGGGCTTTAATAATCATAAATAACTAAATAAAACAATTACAATTATATATATGTAAAATACTTCACCATAAATGTACTCTACCACTTTAGCCAGTGAACCATAATAAACCTGACTGCCTTACGCCACAAATAAACCATATGATCCTCTATACTGCAACCAAAGAGAACATGCATTTGTCATAGTTGTGCTGCAATCAAGACAAACAAAATATCGGTGAGACCTACACTAACTTTAACATGGGAGACAAGCATGCTAACCACAATACTTACAGTTCACCTACATTAGATGCTCCCAAAGCTGCCTGGAGAATGGTCTGGTGTGCCTAGCTACCTAACCTAGAGCTAACAAATCAATCAGCTGCAACTCTTGTATATGCTGCAATTCCTGTGGTTTTTCATTGCACCAGCAGATTTCTCTGAAAGCAGAGAATAAAAAAACAGCCTGTTTCCCCTTCTGTCACACAATTCTGTGTATGCTGTATGCACAGAGATTATAAGTATGTGCTCTGCATGAGTCTGTCACAAGGGGAGCCCTCCTCTGGTGTGACTCCTACTTGTCTAAAGCGTTAAAGAAAGCAATACCTGTAGAGGAAGGCGGAAGGAGCAGCAGGCTCTGTGTGAGAGCAACTGCAGCATGGAGAGAAATAGCCAGAATGATTTCTGCAGGGGTTTTGGAAAGGTAATCTCAGAACAGAGAGAGAGAGAACAGATATGTTTTTATTTACATACCATAAAGCCAATATAAAGTGTTGGGAACTTTTAACTTTTATTGTTACATTATTACATACAGGTACTGTTAGGGTGGCGGTCCGGTGACTGGGACCCAGACACTGTCTGCGCGGCGGTCAGACGACCAGGACCCAGTATGCCTGATGTTGAAAGTAGGAGTCACAGTGTGAAATAGGATAAGCAGGGTCTGGTGCAGGGTAACCGCACGCCCCCTGGTGTTGAGCACCAGCATTTGTGCGCCACATACCAGGACCCTTATGCAGCTTCAGCGGATCCCAGGAACTAGGAGCTAGGAAATAAGCAGATCTCCCAGGAGCTGAATAGGGAGGCATTGCAGCAGGAATGTATCCAGTACAGAAACAAAGCAAGGCTAGGATAGGCACCAACTATGAAAACAATACAGAACTAGTAGAACCCAGAACAAGAGAAGGATAGAAAGCAGAACCCAGAACATGTACACAATACATAAGGGAAACATTAACAGAAAAGAGGCAGGACAGGACATGACTGTACATGGACTGGGAATACAAAAAAAAAACAAGACAAGATATAATAGGCAAAACAAGAGGAGACATAACTAAGTACTAAATATGTAAAACATTGGAGATTTAGACATACATAAATGGCCAAGATGTATGCAGCCCACCAACTACTTCAAAGTCCTCCAATTAAGGTGGGTCATATCTACCTAAATATGCATGACCAAATAAACAATAATAAAACACACACAGCACTTACCTGCAAGAAAGGGCAGAAGATTTTAGCAACTGCCTGCAGGGTCCAACTCAAACAAAAGGAATCATGGAAAAGGAACAGGTGTGGCAACATAAAACAAACATATAAAGGAATCCTGGAGACTGGGAATTCCAGGAACGGAATACAGGAATGAACCCAGAAACCCCAGCATAAAGAAAACCAGACATGGAATAGAAAACCAGAAAAACCAAGAAAAACTAAACAAGAATTGTAAAAAGAGTACTGGATACCAGAAGCCATTGCCAGAATGATCCGCAGCTAGGAACAGGATGTGACAGGTACATAGACTTAACACAGATATGTGTCTATCAAGTTCAATCTTTCTCACATCTCTTTTTGTTGTTGATTCAAAACAAGGCAAAAAAATCCAGTTTAATGCACTGTCCAATTTTGAAACAAACTAGGAAAAAAATCATTCTTTATCTCAGAATGGCATTCATATCTCTCCTCAAATCAAGAATCAGTTACCCCACAAATTAAAATTTATATCCATGAATATGTTTTTGCAAGCATTCATTCAGTTGCAGTTTAAACATCTGTACAGACTCTGATAAAACCACCTATTTAGGCAGAGAATTCCACATCCTTATTGTCCTTGCCTTAAAACTTCTCTTTTTCCAGTCTAAATGCGTAATCTTGTGACCTATGTATAATCCTGTTTCAGAATAGATTTCCATTCAAGGGTTTGTATTAACCCTGGATATATTTGTATAATGCTATCATATCTCCCAAGATTTAGATTTGTTAACCTTTCTTTATAATCAAAATGTTTAATTTATTTTATTAATTTTGTGGGCTGCCTCTGCACTTTTTCTAGTGCTGTAATATCCTTTTGGTGCCCAAAATTGCACAGCATATTGAAGGTGTGGTCTTACCAGTGATTTAATGCTCCTTTTTATACATGACAATACCTTACTGGCCTTAGTAACTGCAGATTGACATTGCACATTGTTGCCTAGTTTGTTGTCTATAACAATTCCCAAATCCTTCTCTGTTAATCTGTGCTTACCAAACAGGAAACACCCACTGAAAATATAATTCATACTTTCAGTAGGTGACAGGGGTAATGAAAATAAAGTAAAATATGAACTTTTACTCATATTAAGGGAAGAAACACTATGAGTCAAGCAAGATGGATGGAATACTTGCAATTGTTAACCATCATGACAGGTTCACTTTAACCCCTTCCCGACCTTTGACATGCAGGGTACGTCCGACAAAAAACGGCAGTTAATGACCGCGGACGTACCTTGCACGCCTGCAGCTAAAATGGCTGGGGTACTCACCTGGACCGGCGATCCTGGTCCAGGGGGACTGCCCGAGTTCCCAGCGGTCCCCCTGCTGCAGCTACATCCTCTCCGGCCCTCCAGGGCCATGTGATCACCACGATCACATGACCGCAATGGAAGGCTATGGAGCTGCCAGCAGGGGGACTGTCTGAGCGATCAGGCAGTTCCCAGGCACACGGGCCAAAGTTAGCGTTTTTATTTTATTTTTTGCATTTTTTTAAAACAAAAACTGCACTTTCACTGGTGATATCATCGTCATAACAAGTTTTACTGTTTTGAAACTCATATTTGTGTTCAGCGAAGTCTCCTGAGTATAACATCACCCCCCATGTATCCTCAATGAAAAAAAAAAGGGAAAAACAAATAAAAACGCTAACTTTGCCCAGCATTCGTGACTAAGTGGCTACTACAAAAGACTGGACATACCTAATTTTGAATACCCTGGGTTATCTACATTTGCAAATGGTATGCCAATTCACAATCTTGGGCTACCATATGGTCTCAAAAGGCAACAAAGACCCAGCAAACCAATCTGACAAACTGACATGTGCAAGCCCTATATTGACCCTGTAACTTTCCAAAACACCCTAAAACCTGTACATGGGGGGGGTTACTGTTTTATTCGGGAGACTTTGCTGAACACAAATATTACTGTTTCAAAACCATAAAACATATCACACCGATGATATTGTCAATGAAAGTGAATTTATTTTTGCATTTTTCACACACAAACAGCACTTTCACTGACAATATCATTGTTGTGATACATTTTACTGTTTTGAAACACTCATATTTGTGTTCAGCAAAGTTTCCCCAGTATAACAGTATCCCCCATGTACTTGTTTTATAGTGTTTTTGAAAGTTACAGAGCCAAATACAATGCCCATTTCATTTTTTATCATAGAAATTTGCCAAATTGGTTATGTTGCCTTTGAGACCGTATGGTAGCCCAGTAATAAGAATTACCCCCATGATGGCATTCCTTTTGCAAAAGTAGACAACCCAAGGTATTGCAAGTAGGGTATGTCCAGTTTTTTCTAGTGACCATTTAGTCACAAAAACTGGCCAAAGTTCACACACAAACAAATATAAATGTTAACTTTGGCTAGTGTTTGTGGCTAAGTGGCTACTACAAAAGACTGGACATACCCCGTTTAAAATACCCTGGGCCAGTGGCGTACTAAGGGGGGGGGAGGTCCGCCCCGGGTGCCACCAGGGTGGGGGGTGCCATGACCAGGACCGCCTCCCCCCCCCCATGCTGCAGCCGCCCGAGTGCTCTGTAGAGAGCCTCAGGCGGCTGCAGCTTTGCCCGGGCGGTACGTCCATGAGGGCGCACCACCCAGGCGCAGCATGAGGAGAGGGGCTGACAGGAGGGAAGCGTTCAGTGCTCCCTCCTGTCACTCCCTCTGTTGTAGCGTGGCCGAGCCCTCTATTGGTCCGCGGGTACAGGGAGCATCTGTCTCCTGTCTGTCTCCACACAAGCAAACAGCTGATAAACTGGCCGCACGGAGGAAAAGTGGGGCGGAGCTAATCAAAATTGGGGCGGAGCCAAACTGGCACTGGGGGCGGGGCTTAATATGGCCCTCACCCACTGCTGTTAGGAGGTGCAGCAAGATGGAATCTCTGATTCTCCACAGGCTTCAGAGAAGGACTTCAGGGAATCCAGTCCTCCTCCATCCCACTGTCTGTAAGTAAGAGTGTGTGTGTGTGTGTGTGTGTGAGACTGTCTGTGTGTAGTGATGTCCTCAACGGTTCGCCGAACGGTTCGCCGCAGACGGCGAACATATGCGCTGTTCAGTCCGCCCTCTATGTCATCATTGAGTAAACTTTGACCCTGTACCTCACAGTCAGCACACACATTCCAGCCAATCAGCAGCAGACCCTCCCTCCCAGACCCTCCCACCTCCTGGACAGCATCCATTTTACATTCATTGTGAAGCTGCATTCTTAGTGAGCTGTTCAGGAGGTGAGAGGGTCTGGGAGGGAGGGTCTGCTGCTGATTGGCTGGAATGTGTCTGCTGACTGTGAAGTACAGGGTCAAAGTTTACTCAATGATGACGAATAGGGGGCGGACCGAACAGCGCATATGTTCACCGTCTGCAGCGAAACGTTCGACAAACCGCTCGGAACATCACTATCTGTGTGTAACTGTCTGCCTGTAACTGTGTGTGGGCGTGTGACTGTCTGCCTGTAACTGAGTGTGTGACAGTCTGCCTGTAACTGAGTGTGTGACTGTCTGCCTGTAAATGTGTGTGTGGGGCTGCAGGGATTTTGTAGAAGGGGGCGGGGGTTTTGTATTGGGACAGGAGTCTTTATAAGGGGTATAAGCAGGGGATTTGTGGAACGGGGTTGCGGGGGGTTTGTAGACGGGACAGGACAGAGGTTTTGTAGGAGGGGCGGGGCGGGGCAGGACAAGGGTTTTGTAGGAGGGGATGACAGCGGTTTTGCAAAGTTTACAAATTGTAAAAAAAAAAAGAAAGAAAACATTTAACATTTTTTTTTTTCAATTTGACAATTTTTATTGAGTTTTTGTTGTCAAGGGATACAGAAGATAAAAAAGGGGGCAGGTGGAAAGTTCACATTGGTGTACAATAATATCAACACATTTGACATTCCATGACATTTACACTGGCACTTACGCTCCTCCACTTCTATATATATATATATATTTTTATTTTTTTTCCTTGTTCTTTGGCCCTTATCCCGCAGGGACTCGATCCCCCGCTTGCAATCAGGAGGGAGGGGTGCAGGAGGGGGGAAGGACAAAGGGACCTGTGTAAGGGACTCGGAAAAGCCCTTGGCAAGCGACATTCCATGCTATAGTTCTTGCCATCTTGTGACAACCAATGCTTATTCCTCCCACCACCCCAGCCGTGACAAGGCCCTCCCATTCTTGGGCCTGTCTTCGCCTTGTTGTCTGTTTCCCTTGTTGCTACTCCGTATGGGCTCTTTTGGGTCTGTACATGATGTCTGTTACAGGCCTGTATAGCGCCCCTTGTGGTCAACTTTAAACTGGTACCAACTATAACTATATACATGTGGGTTTCTATTTGCACCGTTCGGTGTGGCTTGGCCCCTGTTAGAGCCTATTTTGTTCTTCGACCTACTGGGTTGTCCCTCTCCGAGAACTTTTTTTTTTTTCCCTCTCTTTCTTTTCCTCCCTCTCTATGTGATTTGCTCCCCTTCCTTTTCCATGCGCATTGTCCAGTTCGCGTATGCCAGATTAGCATATTTGTTTGTAGGGTTTTGTCTGTTCAGTCCCCGTTCATAGAGCAGATTAGTGGTTATCTGCCTGATCAGAGCCTCCCTAGTGGGTGCGTGAGTCTGTTTCCATGCCCTGGCTATTAATGTGTTTGCTGCAATTAAGATGTGAAATAGAATGCGGGAATCTGTTTTGTTAAGCGTGTCTAGTCCCATGAGCAGAAGTCCGCTCTCTGGTGTTATGGTGAACTCCCTGTCCAGCGCTAGATTTGTGATTGTCTCCAGTATTTGGTTATAATGGGGCATTCCCACCATATATGGTACATCGTACCCTTGCTTTCCTGACATCTCCAACAAGCCCCTGAGGCGTTTGGATAAATTTGTGCCAATCTCTCCGGCACCATGTACCAGCGATATTGGATTTTGCGCATCTGCTCTAAGTGAGCGGCGCAGTTCGTTCTTTTTTTGTGTGCTAAAAATGCCTTCCCCCATTGGTGGTCGGTGAAGGTCATTCCTATGTCTCTCTGCCACGCTGCCTTAATCCCCTCTAAGGGGTCTTCTTGTGTTTGGATCAACATGTTATATAGGGTAGAGAGTAGCCTCTTGGGCTGTTTGGTATCTGTGCACAGTTGTTCAATATGTTTTGCAATGGGTGGTACCGTGCTAATTATGGATCCTTGAAGCATGGATTTCAGCTGGAGATATTGGAAAATGGTGTTGTGTGGTAGGTTGTATTTGCGTTGTATGTCCGGAAAGTCTAACAATCTGCCGCTGTCGTATAGGTTGCCCACCCTGGTGCAGTCCTGTCTTATCCAAGGGCGGTAATCGAAGGCCTTGTTTGCTAGGTGTAAGCAGTATAGGGGGGCTGCCAGCGCCCACCCCTTGTTCTGCCCCCATTGCTTCCTAGAGATGTCCCATATGTTAAGTAGGAGTCGTGTCGTGGGTGGCACTACCTGGGTACCTCTCTCTGTTCTCGGGGTACCCAGAACAAATAGCTCAGGCCCCATGGGCAAGCCCAATAGGTCTCCATTTCCACCCACTGCGGCGTGTCCTCTTTGGCGTGTGTTTGTATGACAGTAGCTAGGATAGCCGCTCTGTAATATTGCTTAACGTCCGGCATTCCCAACCCCCCGTTCGCTTGTGGTCTGCACAGCACTTTAGCTGCCACCCTTACTTTGCGGTGTGCCCATATGAAACCTGTGAAAAGCTTTTGGAGTTTTCCTAGGTAGGTTTTGGGTATATGTATTTGTAAGGTTCTTATTAAGTATTGGAATTTTGGTAACACTATCATCTTTACCGCGGCCATATCCTACCCAGCCACGACAGGAACTTCCTCTCCCATTCTTTCAGTGTGTTTGCTATACCTCTCAGTAGTGGGTCATAATTTGCCATAAGCAAGTCTGTCGGATTTTTTGTGAGTTTAATCCCGAGAAATGTGATGTGGTCCCGTCTCCAGTCCAGTGAAAATGAGTTTTGTAGAAGGTCCATTATATCTGCCGGGATTCCCACCCCCATGGCTTGTGTTTTTGTAACATTGAGCTTATAGTATGAATATTGCCCATATGTGGTGATCTCTTTCAGTAGGTTGGGGAGGGAAATCTGCGGCTGAGTAAGTGTCAGTAGGACGTCATCCGCAAATAGGCTGGTGGTATATTCGCGTGTATTAATCGTGACTCCGTGTATATTTGGGTTGTCCCTTATGTTCATCACTAAGGGTTCTAGGGCCAGGACATACAACAGCGGCGATAAGGGGCATCCCTGTCTGGTACCGTTTGATAACTTTATTGGTTCCGAGAGGAACCCTGAGTTTAGCACCTGAGCCCGTGGGGAGCTATACAGGGCTTCCACTACAGCTATGAACCCTTCTGGTATATCAAATTTTTGCAGTACTGCTCGCAGGAATCCCCAATGTAGGCGATCGAAGGCCTTTTCTGCATCTAAGGAGACCAACAGTCCCCCTTGTGTCTTTCTGCGGAGATGGTGTACTATGTTTAGCACTTTCCTCGTGTTATCTGATCCTTGCCTCCCTTTAACAAATCCTACCTGATCATTCTGGATAATGTTCGGCAAGATTGCTCCTAAGCGGAGTGCGTACGTTTTGGCCAGGATTTTCGCGTCCGTGTTGAGAAGAGATATAGGCCTAAAGTTTTGCGGTACTGTGGGTGGTTTACCTGGTTTGGGCAATGTGACGATGTGTGCTGTTTTTTTTTATAAATAAAGTTTTTATTAGCAGTTCAGACAATAACAGATAGCAGAGCTTATATTGTCAGTGAGACTCGCAGGTCTCCAATTGCATCTGACATGAGTACCACCAGTTTTAGGTGGGTCTTTATAGAGCTTTATCGGAAGCGGATGGCTGCCGGCCCACACCAGTGAGGGCAGAACAATTCTATAGTTGAACCTCAATCAAATGGTGAGTAGTGCGGTAGGTCCCAGGTCACGTCCTCTAACATGGGGAGTGAGAAAGGGGTCGTTTGCGGGATCGGGTCCTATAGTCTTGCACCTGGTCTGGAACTCCCTTTCCTGTTGTCTTTTCTCTAACTTCGGCGGTGCCTAGGTATGTTGCGGGTTCTCTCCTGGGTCAGCTACCCTCTCGTTCTGAGTCCGCGTCCCCTCCCCCGCCGCGAGGCGGTGCCATCACGATGGGAGGGGAGGAGCGCCCATCAGTGTGGTCCGTTGTCTCTGTCGTTTTGCTTACTTGTGGGCGGTAATCGTTGTCGTGCTCCAGTCGCTGTCCACATTTGGTATCTTTGGTGTGTCTGGAGTGTTTCCCCCCTTGGGTGGGGATGGTGTGATGTCTCAGTGCTCAGTTGTATCAGTCATCTAGTGTTGACTTATGTTTGCTGTTTATTGTAGGAGTTCCCACGTCGTGGGACCCCCCCCGAGTCTATTGAGCGATGTATCGTTGGGCCCATGTCCCATGGGGAAATCGTGGTGCCTTCTCGGACTCAGATATATTGTGGCCCTGTTGCGCCAGCCGGTCCCCGACTTCGCCCGGGGAAAGAAAAAGGAGAGAGGGGGGAGAGATAGGGATGGGTGGAGTGTGTAAGGGTGGGAGAGCTGGAAGGTGTGGGGCATAGTTATGGTGTGGCATGAGTCTATCCTGACTCCCGAGTTAGTCTATCAGGGCAGGTCCGGGTGAGGTGGGGGGGAGAGAGAGGTTGTGTTAAGATGCGCGTATTGGTCCAGCTGGCTAGGATTCCTGTGGTGACCCATCCCCTGTCCTTGTTTGTGACGTGTATAGGTACCATGGTGTCCACATTTCAAGATGTTTGTCCCTCCTTCCAAGTATTTCAGCGTATCTCGCTGTGTGGATCTCTGCTATTCTCTGCAGCCATTCCGTTTTGGAAGGTGGCTGGGTTTGCTTCCATCTCGCTGGGATCAGCGCTTTGGCCGCATTAAGCAGGTGTGGTAGGATTGAGCGTTTGTATTGTGCCAGCTGTCCCGTGGAGAAGTGTAGGAGCACAGCCTCTATGCTAAAGTCTGGTGGGTCACCCAGAATTGTAGTGATTTCCCGGTTTACCTCTTCCCAGAATGGCTTGATCCCAGGGCAATCCCACCAAATGTGGCGTAGTGTGCCTGGCTGCGCTTCGCATCTCCAGCATGTATCTGGAACCCCTGGGAATATCCTGTGTAGTTTTGCTGGTGTTCTGTACCACTGGGAGATCAGCTTGTAGTTCACCTCTTGGTACCTGGTGCTTATGGAGCTTTTGTGTTGTAATATGAGAATTTGCGCCCATTGGGCGTCTGTGAAGGTTCTGTCTGTCAATTCCTCCCACTGCCTCTGGAAGGCGTTGTTTCTGGAAAGTTCCCCTGTGAGCAGTTGTTGGTATATGCCCGATACTCTGCCATCTGCCTCTGGATAGCTCTCGCAGAGGTGTTCAAACCAGGTCCATTCTCTGTGTACTGCTCCCCTATTGGGCAGATTGTGGTAGAAGTGTCTCAGCTGTGCGTAATGGAAACGATGCATTATCGTCAGACGATCTGTGTCCGCTCAGTCTTGAAGGCTGCGCAGGCTGGCGTTTGTCAGGGCCGAACTCAGGGGTACATATCCCTCTGCTCCGTGTGTTGGCCACGCGTTCGCGTGTAGTCCCCCTCCTATGGTTACGTTATATGTTAGGGGGATCAGGGGGCTTGGCTGTGGCGAGATGTGAGCTTCCCTTCGCAGGGTGGACCAGGTTTTCAGCGACTGCGTCACTGGGGACTCCGTACCCAGAGCTTGTGTAGCCCCTGTCGGGCGGTGCCAGATGTATGTGTGGAGTGCTCTGTTTGTGCTTTCCCTGTCCAGCCTCGTCCATAGTTTGTTGGTGGGGGCCGTGTGCCATTCTCAAATTCTCTGGAGTACTGTCGCGTGGAAGTATTTCCGAAAGTCCGGCAGGGCCAGGCCTCCCCATGGTTTTGGCAAGCATAGTCTGTCATGTTTAAGCCGTGGCCTCCCCTCCTTCCAGACATATTTCGTTACCGCTTTTTTGAGCTTGGTGAAGAAGACCTGTGGCAGGTGCCAGGGGATAGTGCTGAAGCAGTAGAGGAGGCGGGGGAGGATATTCATTTTGACCACCGCTATTCGGCCTTGCCAAGAGATGTGATCGTACGACCATCTCGACAGGTCCGTCAGTACGTTGCGTAGGAGGGGTGTATAGTTCCTATCGTATGTCTCGCCCGGGTCACGGCAGAGCCAAATCCCTAGGTAGCGCATCTGCTCCTTGCACCAGTGGAAAGGGAACTTGCGTTGGAGTCTCTCCTGCGTGTTCCTTTCGGTGTGTATTGCCAGAATTTCGCATTTTGCTAGATTTAGCTTGAGTCCTGATAACTGCCCATATTACTTGAACTCCCGTAGGAGGGCCGGCAGTGTGCCCTGAGGTTCCGCGATGAAGAAGAGCATATCATCCACGTATGCGGCCACCTTGTGTGTCTGATCTTTCTGTTTGAATCCCTGGATCTCTGGTGTCCTTCTGATCTTGTCTAGAAACGGCTCTAACGAGAGGGCGAATAGGAGGGGGGACAGCGGGCATCCCTGTCTGGTTCCGTTGTTGATGTCAAAGTTGTCTGTAAGTGCTCCATTTACCCGTACTCTGGCAATTGGGTCGGTGTATAGTGCCGTTATCCAGGTGAGTATGCCGTTCCCCAGACCCATCACCGTCAGCGCTGCCGTCATGAAGCTCCACCTTACCGGTCGAACGCCTTTTCTGCGTCCGTGGAGAGCATAAGGAAGTCCGATGTTCCCCTACGCGCCAGGCTTTGTATGGTGAACGCCCGCAGGGTGCTATCCCTGGCCTCTCTTCCCGGGATGAACCCCGTCTGGTCTGGGTGGACTAGCCTTGGCAAGAATTGTTGCAGTCGCGTAGCTAGCACCTTGGAGAAGATCTTCACGTCCACATTCAGTAGTGATATGGGTCGGTAATTGCCGCAGATTTCCGGGCTCTTACCGGGTTTGGGAATCACTGTGATTATTGCTGCTAGGGATTCTCTGTGAAATTTACCCCCGTCTCGGAGGTGGTTGCAGGCGTTGGCGATACGTGGGGCTAGGATGTCTCTGAACTTTTTATAATAGCCCGCCGAGAACCCGTCCGGGCCCGGTGCCTTCCCATTTTTTGTGGTTTTTATCACTGCCAGTATCTCGTCTGTAGATATCGGGGCGTCTAGGGCGTCTGCTTCCTGCTGGGATAGGGCTTCAGGGTTGAAGTCTCTGAGGTAGCGTGCGATGTCTCCTGCGGTTCTGGTCTCATCCGCGTCCAGGGTTTCAGGCGGTATGTTATACAAGTCTTCGTAGTACGAGCGGAATTCGTTTGCGATCTCCTCAGGGAATTGCGTAGTGGTGCCCCTGGCTGTTCGCAATGCGCTCACCTGTGCGCTTGTTTGTTGGTTCCGCAACATGCGGGCTAGTAGCTTTCCTCCCTTGTTGGCATGGATGTAGAAGAAGGCCTTCAATCTCTGGATCGACCTGTGGTGTTTGCGGGCTATCAGGTCCAACAGTTGCCGTCTGAGGGTCAAAAGAGTGCGGTAATGCTCCTCCTGTCGGGTCCTCTTGTGCAGCGTTTCCAGCGTTGCTATCTGTTCCGCTAGTGCCGTCATTTGTCGTTGTGCTTCTCTCTTTTTCTGCGCTGATATCCGGATAAGTAGCCCCCTGAGGACGCTTTTGTGGGCCTCCCACAGAGTCAGTGCGGAGGTTTCTTCAGTGTCGTTTTCAGTGAAATAGTTATTCAGTTGTTCCACTAGTTGTGCCTGCGTCGGTACGTCGGAGAGGAGTAGTTCATTTAAGCGCCATACGGTCCGGGTAGGTCTGTATAGGGGTGATTCCATGCGCATGTATACTGTGCTATGGTCCGACCATGGAGTGGGGCGGATGTCTGCCTCCAGTAGTCTTTGCAGTCCTTCTTGTTGGATAAAGAGGTAGACGATGTGTGCTGTTAACATTTCTGGGGGCAAGGTTTTGTGGAGAGTGGCTTGTGTATAGGCTTTGACTAGGTATGGTGCTAAAATGCCACTGAACTTTTTGTAGTATGTGTTATCTAACCCATCTGGTCCCGGTGCTTTGCCTGACGGGAGAGTCTTTATTACAGCTAGAAGTTCCTCTTCACATAGTGGTTTTATAAGTTCTAATTGTTGTTGGGTCGTAAGTCGGGGCAAGTGCGTGTGTCTCAGATATGCCTGTATGTCTCTCTCTGTTGGTTGTGGGGCCGCTGGGTCTTGGTGTAGGTTATAGAGTTTTGTATAGTAGCGCGCAAACTCATCGCTTATGGCCTTTGGGGTAATGAGTTTTGCTCCCGTTGGTGCAGTGAGGTACGCTATCTTTTGCGCTGCCTGTTTCTCCCGAAGCCTGTTCGCTAGTAATTTACTTGCCTTGTTACCTTGGGCGTATTGATTGATTTTCAATCGTTTGAGGTTGTGCTCCGTTTGTGCCAAGGCCTGCGTGTGCAGACTCCTGGTGAGTTGGAGTATGCGTCTGCATTTGTCGTCTGTGGGGGAGAGTTGGTTTTGTAGTGTTATGTCATGTAATTCTTTTTGTAGCTCCAGTGTTTGCTTTTGGGCGTTCTTTTTGAGGTATGAGGCCCTTCTAATCAACAGTCCTCTCGCCACCGACTTGTGGGCAATCCAGACCGTGGTGGATGAGACGTCTGGTGTCTCATTTTCTATAAAGTAATGCTGCAGTTGTGTAGATAGGTCGGCCTCGAATTGTGGGTCATGGAGGAGAGAATCGTTGACTCTCCAAGGGCTCCGATATTTAAAATCATAGAGGTCTTTCATCTCCAGGAGCACCGGAACATGATCTGACCATGTGATTTGTGCTATAGTACATGCTAGGATTTGGTCGATGTGGGAGCCTTGGAGGAGATACCCAGCTATTCTAGAGTAGGAGTTGTGAACGTGTGAGAAATACGTGAATGCTTTTTCCGTGGGGTGCGTGATTCTCCATGTGTCGTAAAAATGGTACTTATGTATTAGGGTCTGGAGGGCTTTGCTTTGTCGTCTAAGGGTTTGGTATTTACTACTAGCACTTTTGAGGGTTGTTTCTATGGTCGTGTCGAAGATGTGGTTGAAATCGCCACAGATTAGTGTTATGCCTTGTTGTATTGGTGTCAGGATTGTAAGTATCTTGTGTAGGAAGTTTCTTTGATTTTGGTTGGGCGCATATATGTTTGCAATTGTGTACGTCATGTCGTTTATCGTTCCCACTATCACCACATATCTGCCCATTGGGTCTAGGTTTTGCGATTTTAGGGAGAAGGAGACATTTTTGCTGAGCAGAATAGATGTTCCTTTTGCTTTAGTTGGGGAAGTAGAGTGGAATTGGTGTGGATAGTCTACCTCCATAATTTTTGGGTGGTCGTTTGCACGGAAATGTGTCTCCTGTAGGCAGACAACGTCTACTTGGTGTTTCCTAAGTTCTCGGTTTAATAAGTGTCTTTTTGCTGGGATATTCAATCCCCTTACATTATGTGTGTATATCCTCATATAGGGTCTAACATAAAGGGTTGTGCTGTGTATTGAGAGTGTTCTTTTGTTGCGGAGTGCCTCGCTCCTCCCAGCGCCATCCAGCAGAGCAGGCCTTCCCCTGGGGACTGTGACAACCTCTCACAGGTATTCCGGTGAGAGTTGGGTCGTATTCCTTCACTTCCTGTATAGAAGGTGTGTGTTTTGTGCTTATAAAAGGTGGAACCCCCCCACTTAGTCCCAAACATGCTCGCCATTGGTAGGGGCCACAGACCATCTCTCAATGGGTGGAATAACGTAGTAACTAAACCAAACAAAAAAGTATATACAAGATTTAACCATGCCCTGTCCGTGGCGAGGCACTTCATCTAAGTGCCACGGGGGTAGAAGCCTCTAGCTTCTGTTCCTTGGGGGGAGATACGCTGCGCGCCAGCCTTTCTTGCTATGGCTTAATTGCATATGGTGTCTCCCATTTACCCTTTTTATTATTGTTAATTATTGTTGTATGTATATTTTATTTTTATTTATTTTTTTATTATTATTCTTTTTGTTTTGTTTTATGCCGTTGTGTTGTAACCTATGCGATTTGTCTTTTACACCTCCCAGGGGTCTCAATCCTCTCCGCTATTTACTCGCTTATCCCTTTTTTTTTTTCTTCCCCTTTTTTGCTTTTATACTGTTGTGTTGTATCCTATGCGATTAGTCTTTTACCCCTCCCAGGGATCTCAATCCTCTCCGCTATGAACTCGCTTATCCCTTTTTTTTTTCTTCTAAATATATATCTCCTTGTGCCCTGCTTTACTATTTCCACCTCCTCTGTTACATTTCGCACATGGAGTACCCCTGGACCTATACAATCCCTCAATTGTTGGCTCTGACATATGACATAAATATTTCACTTGAGTTTTATACTTGCGGCACCACATCGTCCGTGACTTTTGGCCCACCCGGGCGTCACGCGTTACAGTCTATGTGTGTTTCGCTTTTTTCCACTCTGGAGTTAATCTTCTTGGCTCTGTAGATAGGTTCTTCTGGGATTCTCTTCTTAAGCCCCATTCTCGCAGTATGTCAGCTCCCTCTTCTGGGCTTGATATTACAGCTGTCTTGCCTGCCCTCTGCACCAGCAGTTTAACTGGATATCCCCAGCGATATGCGATTCGGTTCTCTCTGAGTGCCGCTGTGATGTCTCGGAACTCCCTACGGTTTTGTAGGGTGAACGCTGAGACGTCTGCGAAAAGCATAATGTCCCGGTATTTTTCAGGAAGCTCTTTGCGGGTTCTACTGTTTTTTAGAATGGCGTCTTTAATGTGATGGTAGTGCATACGCACCAGAATGTCTCTGGGGACATCTTGGGGCAGGAACTTGGGTCTCGCCGTCCTGTGGATGCGGTCAAAGAGGAGCATGTTTTGTGGGATATCTGGCACTAGTGACTTTAGGTAGGCCGTGACATGTGCTGTCAGGTCATTTATGCCCACAGTCTCTGCCACCCCCCTCAGCTGTAAATTGTTTCGCCGGCTCCGGTCTTCCATGTCGGCTATTTTTACCTCCTGCGCCGCCAAGCGCTCTGACACCTGCAACAGCCTGTCTGCAAGGTCGTTATGCGCTTCCTCAGTGCCCGCCATCTTTTCTTCCAGTTTTGAGGTTCTGGAACCGAGGCCTCCCAGGTCTTTGCGCAGCTCTCCTATGGATGCCTGCACACTCTTCATTATTTTTGCGGACATTTCGTCCAACGTGTTCTGCATTATTTGCTGGGTCAGGAGCCCCTGAACATTAGGCGCACAGTGAGCTGCCTCGTTGCTGTCTTCGGCGCCGGCGCCATCTTGGATTCCCGCCGTCTGCAGTGAGTCCCGTTGTGCGCCCTGCTTTGGGGCAAAGAACTGTGTCTTGTCCGCCTTCTCTGTTTGCCGCTTCGTTTTTGGGTGAGACATTGGAGTTTTTAGGTCTATTGTGCCATAGTATTGTGTGGCAATTGCTCAGGTTAGGCTGTGGGACGCGGAGCTGCGTTTACATGCGACTTCTCCCGCCGGTGTCCAGGCCACGCCCCCACATTTAACATTTTTTACAGATTTATTTTTTTTGGGAGGTGGGGGTGCCAAGCACGGGATCTGCCCCGGGTGCCAAATGCTCTAGGTACGCCCCTGCCCTGGGCTGTCTACTTTTTCAAATAGTATGTCACGGTGGGATTTATTTTCATTTCTGGGCTGCCATACCGTCTCAAAGGCAACATAGCCAATCTGGTAAATAGCAATTTCCAAAAACGAAATTAACAAATCTTATGTTGGACCCTGTAACTTTTCAAATCACCATAAAACCTATACTTGAGAGCTACTGTTGTACTCGTGATACATTACTCTACACAAATATGAGTGTTTTAGAGCAGTAAAATGTTTTATACTGATAATATCATTGGTGAAATGGCAGTTTATGTGTAAAAAATGCAAAATAACAAATATAAACGCTAATTTTGGACAGGGTTTGTGACTAACTGGCTACTAAAAAAGACTGGACATACCCCATTTTAAATACCGTGGGTTGTCTATTTTAAAAATATATATGGTTTGATGGGGGTAACATTACATTGGCCAGCTTCAAAAGTGTCTCAAATAGGACATGGGTGCATGATGACCAGCTGTAAAAAATTCCAAGTTGGAAAACTGGAATGAGCACTCTCCAAATAAGGTCTTTTAGCTCCCAGAGAACCCGACACACCTATACATGGTTGGTATTACTGTACTCAGGAGATGTTGCTGAACACATATTGGGGTGTTCTTTTTCAGTAACCCTTAAAGTTCTCAGTACATGTATTCTTAAACTGCTACGTGTGTCACAAAAATCACCAATTGTTTATTTTTTTTTTAATTTGGCATAGATTGGTGGTAAAATGGTTGCATGAAAAGAGTGAAAATACCCCAAGTTCAATACCATAGTTTGTCTTCTTTTACAAAAAAAATATATACATGTGAAGGGTTATTCGGGGATTCCTGACAGATATCAGTGTTACAATGTAACTTGCATTAATTTTGAGGAACAAAATGGTTTTGAAATAGCAAAGTGCTATGTACTTATTGCCCTATAACTTGCAAAAAAAAAAAAAAGCTAAGAACATGTTAACATTGGGTATTTCTAAACTCAGGACACAATTTAGAAACTATTTAGCATGGGTGTTTTTTTTGGCGGTTGTAGATGCGTAACAAATTTTGGGGGTCAAAGTTAGAAAAGGTGTGTTTTTAAAAAACAATTTCATCATATTTTATAATTGGTTTTATAGTAAATTATATGATAGGATATGATCAAAATAATGACATCTTTAAAAAGACCATTTAGTGGCGAGGAAAACAGTATATAATATGTGTGGGTACAGTAAATGAGTAAGAGGAAAATTACAGTTAAACACAAATACCGCAGAAATGTAAAAACAGCCCTGGTCCCAAACGGTAAGAAAATTGAAAAGCGTTCTGGTCACTAAGGGGTTAAGATGATTACAATTATGAAACCATGGTCTTTGCCAGCTGCCTGTAATATTTTTATTGATTCAATGGCAAATATCCAAAGACTCAAAAGCCTTACCTTCCAGTAAGTGACTCACTTTTTCCAATTTCCCTTTATTGAATAAAGCATGGTGTACATATACTTTTAAATATATGTTTACCTCAATGCAAGGGCACTATCAAGTCATCACATTAATAAGGGAATGTGAAGTACCCAGCAAACATTAAGTTTAAGAACCATTTGAAGTGATGTATTATTATGAAGGGATACCTGTTGATCATAAGTATGTATCAAGAGGACCTCTGATTGTCTGAAGTGTTCTAAGTGAACCTGAAACTTGCTCTGATTGCATCCCTTTTTATGCTGTGTAATCTACTGAGGAAAGTAGTGCAATGCATGATGGGCTACCATAAAAGTTAATAGGTATTCATCACCTTATATCTACAAGCATCCTCCAACTATATGCCGCCATAGAGCAAAATATTTATTGTATTCCACAAGTGTTAAGGAAAATGACCTCCCAGATTCATATATCTTAACTACACATAACAGGAGAGACACAGTATGACTACACCAGTAGAAGCATTCCCAATGTGATGGGTCCTATAGTCTATAGTATGTAGCCAATGTTGGTCCATATGATGAGGAAAAACAAATTAATCAATCCATCAATTACCAGCTCATTTGGAATCCTAAAATACAGTTTATCAGGGTGGCGGCAGACTCCTCTAAGAGTGCCCATGATGCCTTTGCCCTCAGGCAGTCATTTATCAGCATGAACTTTGAGGTTGGCATCCATACTGTGGGCTGACTATTGGATCAGGCTTATATGTTTGATAATGATAGAATAAAACAAATTAAACTAAAAAAAGGCCTGTTCTCATTGCGTTTTTTTTTTTTTTTTGTTCATTCTACCTTACATTTATTTTAGGTTAGTATAATTCAAAGGTCCCCTGGGTTGCTGTACTGTAGAGCTTGTTCTCAATCTTGTTTATATTTAGCTCCTGATCTGAACAATGTTTTCCTTGGCAGTGCATCAGAATGCTAAGACAGTTCATGAGCATTTGTACAGTCATACTTAGCATCACAATAAACTATTACTTCAGTCAATCAATACATGTTTAGTATACAAGGCCTGTAAGCATTTAAATTGTGGATCAGATTTAATAGATACTGAGATGGAAAAGATTCCATCACCCGTTGCACAAATTTGTACCAGTTATTATTTTTAACACAGACTGCACACCTGCAAAGAAAATTACTGTTCCTATGCATGAGTCTTATAAAAAAAAAAAACACATTGTCAATACATAAATTTAATAGAATGTTCTCACTTTGATTCCTTGTATATTATGGTATTTAGGATTAAGGATGGGCCAGCCAACAGAGGGCAGAAAGGAGAGGTGGGCTCATCTCGTATAGGGTAAGGCACATTAAAAAATGTTGGCATTTCAGCCTGCATGCGTGCGTGCATGACAGACATGTTGACTGAAATGCAGTCTGGGTGATCCTTTTACAGCAGCCCATGCACTGAGCATTTCTGAAGCAGTCTAAGCATGGGATGTGGTTACTCAGCACTCACACTGCTCTAATTGTGGACATGGTGTCACTCATCTGGGAGGGGATCCTAATTTGGGGCCATCCTACTGGACCTGTGACATTTAAGAGACATGCTATTCTAACATAGTGTATCCTGCTTATACAGTGAGGGGAAAAAGTATTTGATCCCCTGCTGATTTTGAACTTTTGCCCACTGACAAAGAAATGATCAGTCTATAATTTTAATGGTAGGTGTATTTTAACAGAATAACAAAAAAAAATGCATGTCAAAAAAGTTATAAATTACCAGAATCAAAGAAGTATACTTAATGGACGATCTGACAGCAAAGGTTAGGGGAACCAGGAACAAATTCCAGAAAATATAGGAACCGTGGGAGTGTAGCCCGCTGAGCAATTAGTAAGATTTGGCTGTCGTTCCCTCCTCCCCCCCTTTCTTCCCCTCCCCCTTGTCCCCCCCTTATACTGTTCTCTCCCTTTTCTTGGCTTTTCTTGTTCTATCTATTCTTTCCTCTTGCTTTTAGTCTTTTCGACCCCCACACTCGAGGGGGTGCTCAGGTAGTAATATGGCGAGGGCATTTAAGTAGACGCTGGCAGACAAATGGAACCATGTCCTAGTGTGTCCCAGGACCAAGATGAGACGCATATTGCCCACAATCTGAATATAGACAGACATCTGACGCAACATGTAATGCACTTCGTGGAGGGGATGGGAGGAGTTTCCCCCTCCCCTCCCTTTTTCCTCTCAAAAATGCTAAACTAAGTATAGTAATACTGAGACCAACTGAGCTGTGCGTATTGTCTTACATGTAATATATGGTTACCTTAATGTTACACATAAATTGTGACCGAATCCATGACTGATGTATATGAATAATGCTTGTCATCCAAAAATAAAAAATGTAAAAAAAAAAAAAAGATATAAATTGATTTGCATGTCAGTGAGTGAAATAAGTATTTGACCCCTTCGACTTAGTACTTGGTGGCAAAACCCTTGTTGGCAATCCCAGAGGTCAGAAGTTTCTTGTAGTTGGCCACCAGGTTTGTCCCACTCCTCTTTGCAGATGCTCTCCAAGTTATTAAAGGTTTTCAGGCTGACGTTTGGCAACTCGAACCTTCAGCTCCCTCCACAGATTATCCATGGGATTAAGGTCTGGAGACTGGCTACGCCACTCCAGAACCTTAATGTGCTTCTTCTTGAGCCACTCTCTTGTTGCCTTGGCTGTGTGTTTTGGGTCATTGCCATGCTGGAATACCCATCCACAGCCCATTTTTAATGACCTGGCTGACGGTAGGAGGTTCTCACCCAAGGTTTGTGGCTACATGGCCCCGTCCATTGTCCCTTTGATGCGGTGCAGTTGTCCTGTCCCCTTAACAGAAAAACACCCCCAAAGCATAATGTTTCCACCTCCATGTTTGACGGTGGGGATGGTGTTCTTGGGGTCATGGGCAGCATTCGTCCTCCTCCAAACAGTTGAGTTGATGCCAAAGAGCTTGATTGTGGACTCATCTGACCACGACACTTTCACTCAGTTCTCCTCTGAATCATTCAGATTAGGGATGTGCATGGGAAAAAAAATGTTTTGGTTCGGAAATTCAGGTAAGAAATTTGTTTTGTCTGCATCGGCAATTTGAACCAATGGCATTCAGTTTGGTTCGGCACTTCAGAAATTCGGGACTTCAGCAATTCTATACTTCGGCAATTTGGCACTTTGGCAATTCAGACCCTAACCCTAATCCCTAACCCGTATCCTACCCCTACCTGTAACCCCTACCCCTTAAAGCCTAACCCCTAGTTCAGTTCGGCACTTTGGAAATTCGAACTTCGGACATTCGTAAGCACCCGAATGTCTGAATTTCACGAAATTCATCTGAATGTACATTCGGAACGAAACATACACATGTCTAATTCAGATGTTCATTGGCAAACTTCAGACGGGCCTGTACATGTTCTTTCTTAAATAGGGGGGCCTTGCGGGCGCTGCAGGATTTCAGTCATCACAGGGTAGTGTGTTACCAATTGTTTTCTTGGTGACTATGGTCCCAGCTGCCTTGAGATCATTAACAAGATCCTCCCATGTAGTTCTGGGCTGATTCCTCACCATTCCCATGATCATTGAAACTCCACAAGGTGATATCTTGCATGGAGCACCAGACAGAGGGAAGCAGTTATTTTGTGTTTCTTCCATTTGCGAATAATCGCACCAACTGTTGTCACCTTCTCACTAAGCTGCTTGGCAATGGTCTTGTAGCCCATTCCAGCCTTGTGTAGGTCTACAATCTTGTCTCTGACATCCTTGGACAGCTCTTTGGTCTTGGCCATGGTGGAGCGTTTGGAATCTGATTGATTGGCCTGTGGACAAGTGTCTTTTATACAGGTAACAAGCCCTTAAAGAGAGTGCCCCTAATCTCAGCTCGTTACTTGTATAAAAGACCTGTATTAAAGACACCTGGGAGCCAGAAATCTTGCTGATTAATAGGGGATAAAATATGTATTTGACTCATTGACATGCAAATCAATTTATAACTTTTTTGACATGCATTTTTCTTTATTTTTTATTTGTTTGTTATTCTGTCTCTCACAGTTAAAATACACCTACCATTAAAATTATAGACTTATCATTTCTTTGTCAGTGGACAAACGTTCAAAATCAGCAGGGGATCAAATACCTTTTTCCCTCACTGTATACCAATGGCAACTCTACAGATCCTGTTTCAGAAAATTTGAAGAGATTCTATGTGACAGTAAGGTATTTAATTACCAGATTATATTACAACATAGATTACACTTTTAGGGTAATTCAGTAAACACAGGATCGTTTTAAAAAAAAACAGACCTGAATCCAGCAGGATGCATGTTCGCAAATTATCATTCACATGCTTTTTTTAATGGCTGCCCAGTCATTATTATTTTTATTTTTTTAATTACAGTCACTGTTTAGTAGATATACCCACACCCATAGCATGGCCATTCAGACTTTACTGTTAGTCTTTAACCCATTAAGACCGTGGGACATTCTATGCCGCCCTTAAGAAAGTGGCTCTAAACGCTGCATCCTATGTACTTACCAGGTTTCCGGCGATCCCACGCCGGCGATCGTGGTATGGGGACTTACCTGGGAGCCCAGGGAGTCCCCCTCTTTCCTCTTCAGCCCCTCTGGGCCATGTGATCACGAGGTCCTTGCGAGGACCTAGCGATCACATGGACGGCATAGCTGTCTAAGGCATTGCCAGCAGGGGCAGTGCCTGTAATGACAGGTACTCCCCCTGCTGTCTGAAATAAATAAAATAAATGTTAAAACAGTGTAAAATTAAATAATATATACTTAGATTATATATATATATATATATATATATATGCTTATTATATATATGATCTAAGTATATATATATATATATATACATATATACACACATACACATAAATACACTGTCTAAGTGTATTTTAATATTAATATATATATATATATATATTCATATCAAAGTACACGCACAATGATATGGACTAAATATATATATATATATAATTATCATTATTTATATATTTATACATAATATAAAATAAACAAATATGTAAATACCTTAAAAAATAAAATTTCAAAAAATAAAAAATAAATATATAAAAAATATACATGTATAATTTCATTCTAACTGTATTTTATTGTTTTGAAACACTAATATTTGTGTTCAGCGAAGTCGCCTGAGTATAACAGTACCCCTCATGTACAGGTTTTATGGTGTTTTCAAAAGTTACAGAGTCAAATATAAGGCTTGCGTTTCAGTTTTTTCACATTGAAATTCGCCAGGTTGGTTATGTTGCCTTTAAGACCGTACGGTAGCCCAGGAATGAAAATTACCCCAATGATGGCATACCATTTGCAATAGTAGACAACCCAAGGTATTGCAAATGGGGCATGTTCAGTCTTTTTTAGTAGCCACTTAGTCACAAACACTGACCAAAATTGGCAAATTATTTTTTTGCATTTTCAAATATTAACACTAACTTTGGCCAGTGTTTGTGACCAAGTAGCTACTAAAAAAGATTGGACATACCCCATTTGCAATACCTTGGGTTGTCTACTTTTGCAAATGGTATGTCATCATGGGGGTAATTCTTATTCCTGGGCTACCATACGGTCTCAAAGGCAACGTAACCAATCTGGCGAATTTCAATGTGAAAAAACTGAAAAATGTAACATGCTATATTTGACCCTGTAACTTCCCAAAACACCATAAAACCTGTACATGGGGGTACCGTTTTACACATGAGACATCGCTGAATACAAATATGTGTATTTTATTGCAATAAGAGCAAACAGTATTATGACATTCACAGTTAGAATGTCCCATAGAACTAGAAAAAAATTAAAATTCTTATTTTTCCCTATTTTTAAAAATATTTTATTCATATTAAATTATGTTTCATACACTAAGTATACCCTTACTGCTACCATAGGAACTAAGAGGTTAAGTAGCAGACACGTGATGCTAATAAAATGCCCTTGATTAATTGATCATCAGCAAGTGTGACCGCCTCTATAAAAGTAGATGTTTTAGCAGTTTGCTGGTCTGAAACATTTAGGCTTTTAACACAATGCCAAGGATGAAAGACATCAGCAATGATCTTAGAGAAACAGGAGGCTTCCTATTTGCTTATCTTTCTTTACTGAAACCTCCAGCAGCAAAGAAACAGTTAACAATAGATAAATAAAAATCAACTAATCGGAGAGCATGACAGTAGTATGTATTGTAATCAAGCTCCTCCCAACTCCTCTTTCTTTGCTGCTTGCCTCCAGGTGAGTCTATTCTAATTATAGTCTCCTACATTTTGACTTTTATTCATTTATGATATATTTGTCATCTTAGATTTTATTATATTATATTTGTTTTTCCTTCTACACCTTCAACTAACTACCTATAAGTACTTGTTAAATCATTGTCCATCCACTTTTACTGTTTGGCAGTTATACTGATCCCCTATCCTCTGATGTGCTCTGGCACTCTACATATTGTGCCTGCTTCCCCTCTGGAACTCCACTGCCGCCATGCTAGCCTGCTCCCTCTCTGGAGCCCCACTGCCACCGCGCTAGTCAGCGGCTGCATTTTTACACTCATTCCAGGCTTAACCCCTGCAGCCATCACATTAGACTGTCAGGAGTCCAACCGGCCCATTCGTATGCTTCATTTTGTGAGGCGAAGGCTTTTCCCGCTCTTTTTTGTTTGCGGTGGCCATCTTACGCTCACGTGGCACTTTCCTGCCTTTTTGCCATTCGTAAAGTGCAGAATACTACAGGACGGTTGCAAGCTCTGCCTGCTCCTTGTCTAGCGATCAGGTAAGTTCTTATTTCAGATTTAATAGTGTATTTCCTCTACTCCAATCCATCACCATGTATTATTAATACTATATATTTTCTTTATTGCAGAAGTCTGCCAAACGAACACTATACAATTCTGTGGTCATTTTTACTTAGTATTAGTAAATTTGACTGAAAGACCATCAGCAATATGTTTCTGGTCCGCAAGAAGACGGGAGTTTTCCGTCCAGTTATCTGAGGGACCTGAACCAACACATCATGTATCGGCACTTCAGGATGGAAGGCATCCATCTTCTATGCAATCTCCTCTGCATGGGAGACTGGTTCTCCCGATTCGATCTCAAGGACACATGCCTCACTGCTGGTCGCTCAAAAACATCGTCCTTTTCTCCAATTCCATTGGCTACAAGACATTTGGCAGTTCACCTGCCTCCCCTTCAGCCTTTGTTCCACCCCTTGGAGTTTCACCAAGTTGATGAAACTAGTTATGGCTCTACTCCACTTGCAAGGAATTCGGTCCATCATTTACTTGGACAACATTCTAATCATGGCTAAAGATCGGCAGACTCTGCGTCACCAAATGGACATGACCTCCGCACTACTCCAAAATCTAGGATTTATCATACATTTTCCAAACTCCGCTCTAGAACCCTCACAAACAGTGCAATTTCTTGGATTTGAGATAGACTCCATACAAGCTATCCTTCAACTACCTTCATTCAAGATCAGAGCCATAAAAAAGGACATTCGGAAACTATTGTCCACTCAAGACATTCACCTACGAGATCTCGCACACATGATCGGTCTCCTCTCAGATTCCATACAAGCCATCTTTCGGGGACCACTGCATTATCGAGCAATGCAACGCTTGAAGACTTTTTACCTACATCGATCCACCTCATATGACCAAATAATTTATTTAGCAAACAAAGTACGGCTGGAACTTCTTTGGTGGCTCCATAACATGGACACCTGGAACGGAAAAGCCATATTCAGCTCTCAACCAGATTTTATTCAGGAGTCAGATGCCAGTCTTCTGGGATGGGGAACAACATGCTCCGAAATTTCAACTGGAGGCCTTTGGTCCCCTGCGGCACAAGCACTCCATATCAACTGTTTGGAGCTTATCGCAGGCTCCTTTGTGATCCGCAGCTTCCGCAAAAGACATGTACTACGAATGGACAACATATCCGCGGTCCTTTATGTGAACCACCTCGGGGGATCCTGTTCCAAACACCTCTCTGACATCACAAAACATCACCATATCAGTTCTGCCTATCGAGGAATCTGTCCATTCATGTAGAATACCTACCAGGTCCCGACAATCTAGTCGCTGGTTCTCCAGAAGTTGGAGGGATCCAAGTGACTGGCAATTGAATCCACAGATCTTCCACAGCATTCATCTATTACGTGGACCACTCAACATGGATCTCTTCGCGTCTCATCTGAATCATCAGACGGTCACCTACTTCAGTTGGCTACCAGATCCACTCTCCCTGGCGGTAGATGCATTTCTCCAAATCTGGCCGATGACGGGGGCGTATGCTTCCCCCCCTTCTCCATGATCTCATGTACTCTCCAACCTTCTATGAGTTCAGGGTGTCCAGATAGTTCTAATAATGCCATTATGGCAAGCACAGTTATGGTTCCCAACCCTCCTGGAGATAGAAACATAGAAACATAGAATGTGATGGCAGATAAGAACCATTCGGCCCATCTAGTCTGCCCAATTTTCAAAATACTTTCATTAGTCCCTAGCCTTATCTTATAGTTAGGATAGCCTTATGCCTATTCCACGCATGCTTAAACTCCTTTACTGTGTTAACCTCTACCACTTCAGCTGGAAGGCTATTCCATGCATCTACTACCCTCTCAGTAAAGTAATACTTCCTGATATTATTTTTAAACCTTTGTCCCTCTAATTTAAGACTATGTCCTCTTGTTGTGGTAGTTTTTCTTCTTTTAAATATAGTCTCCTCCTTTACTGTGTTGATTCCCTTTATATATTTAAATGTTTCTATCATATCCCCCCGTCTCGTATTTCCTCCAAGCTATACATGTTAAGATCCTTTAACCTAAGATGTCAGTAGACCTCCCTCTGCTGTTGCCTCATTGTCAGGATCTACTCCAAAATCCAGCAGGAGAATTTCATCCACTCGCTCTTCAGGGTCATCTACGGCTCATAGCCTGTACCATTTCAGGGGATCCTGCCATGTGACAGGACTTTCGAACACAGCTCAATCACTCTTATGGGACTCGACAAGCCTACATCTCCGCTTGGCAGATTTGGGTCCGCTGGTGTGTTGGAAGGAACACTGATCCAGTTTCAGCATCTCTCACACACATTTTGAATGTCCTCTCATCCCTGTATGATCAAGGCAAATCCAAATCTGAGCTTTCGATTTCCACTCAGTTGCTTTTGCCCCGGACGGATTTGGACTAAAGTTAGTTCGTCATCGGTTTTCTATCCCAATTTTCCGGAAAGACCTTCACTCTGCTTGGCTCAATACGTTCACCAATACATCTCTCTTACGGCTCCACTCAGAGCACCCTCGGGTCCTCTATTCATGTCATATGTCTGACCTCATAAACCAGTCTCCTGCCTGACTATTGCCCATTGGATTAGGTGGCTACTCACTCTAGCAGGGATTGACCCCGCTTTTGGTGCTCATTCAGTCCGAGGTGCGGCTGCATCTTCTGGCTTGGGCGCAAGAGGTTCTCTGACCGACATCTTATCCTCAGCAGATTGGTCTAGGGAAGCTACTTTCCGGACCTTCCATTTCAGACCTGTGTCCCATGCTTCTCTATCTATGATTTATCAGATTTAAAACAGCAAATATGAAGTCTCCTGTCTTGCCATAAAATTAGGGATTATTCTGGTTTAGTGACCGAATAATCTAAATTTTATTAAAGACAGGAGGCGAATATTTTCCCTCCCTTCTGCTCTTCCCACCCTAAGCTATTTGTTTCTAAACCACTTTAACACATTTGTTTACAGATTTCTATTTGTCCTGTTGCATTTTAAGCCATTTATGACACAAGACCTTATATTGTTACCTATAGCCAACCTTGCCTGTTTAACTCTATTTGGTTTAATTAGAGTACTAATACATTAGTCTTACCTATTTAAATCTATTTTGATTTCTTCGTATATTAGTACATTAGCTATGTTTTACTAACATAGGCGTTAGCTCTATCAGGATTTTATATCTAACCTACGAACTAGGACATTGTATTGTTTTTTTCTTGTACCAATAAACCATACTTTTACAATGTCTCTTTCCAGTGTGAAAATCCATCCACTTTATTACATGGATCTCTCTTCGGTTCATAGTTTACCTGGTTGACTATTTGACTGCATTTACCTGTTGTTTCCTGTTATAATTTCATGGTTGACTCTACTGCGATTCAGAAGCATCAAGAAAGAGGAGTTGGGAGGAGCCTGATTACAATACATACTACTGTCATGCTCTCTGATTGGTTGATTTTTATTTATCTATTGTTAACTGTTTCTTTGCTGCTGGAGGTTTCAGTAAAGAAAGATAAGCAATTATTCGCCTCCTGTCTTTAATAAAATTTAGATTATTTGGTCACTAAACTAGAATAATCCTTAACTGTTGCAGTCCATCAATCTGGAAATGGTTATAAGGCATTTCCAAACCATTTACAGTACATCATTCTTGTGGCAAACCCTGTTCTATTACATAAACTTTGTTCCGAAAAGAGCTGTTCCCGGTCCCCCTGGTTTGGTACCTTCTTTTCTCATGAACGTATTACCGAAAGCCCCTTTCTGCCATTCATAAACTAATGAACAGCCTACAGCAGTACTTAACCACAAACGCTATGAAACTAAACTCAATTATATGACTTTGCGGCTCCCGATAATCTTGACCCAGTGGGATGATCCCCTTGCTGACCTCACAGGAGAGCGTTATTTGGAGGGAGGGTACTACAGACTTATAGGAACAATCACTTCCTGAGATCCAGAGGGAGCCCCCTTCCATTTAACCGCAGGAGCTCCCGCTATTTGACCGGCCCCAGATACAATTTAGCTGGATCTATTTTGGGCTTAGTTCTCGTGTGAGGCTGGTCAAAACTTTACCCTGGTGGTAAATGAATAATTCTTCATTGATCCAGACGCTATTTTGCCAACTTGGGTGCCTGAATGAGAGCTATCTGGGGATGTATGATATGTGGGGTTCCTGTGTGTTTTTATTGTATTTTGGGTCTGTTTTTGTGTTAGGTACTTTGTATCTGGGAGATAATTAGTTTAGCGGTCAGCAACTCAGTTATCTCCCAGACACAGAGGCACCTGGGCGGGCACTTATGCACACCTTGGAGACCCTGTGTATGGGATTTGTGAATAAAAGATCAATCCTGTTGAATAAAAACCAGTTGTACTCCCAGTGTGTCATCGTCCAGTTACTGGAGGAAAGGACTATATCCACTAAACAGCGCTTTGTTCCAGCTCGAGAGAATTTCGGCTGAGATATTCAGTCTCAGGATTGCAGCCCTGCTACAATTCTACAGTGAGAAAGATTGTTCAAAAGTGGAAAACATTCAAGACAGCTGCCACTCTTCACAGGAGTGGACATCCCAGCAAATTCAGACCATGCAATGCTCAGAGAAATTGTAAAAAAATGAAGCGTTATATCTCAAACTCTACAGGCCTCAGCAAGTTAAATATTAAAGTTCAGAATCATGAAAGTACAATTATAAAACGACTGAACAAGTGTTGCCAGTAGAGAGCCTCTTCTCTCTATAAAGAACTATCTAAGTGGTCCAAACTGTGACATCCCAGAGTCGTCCCGATGCCTGACGCCACATGATGAAAAGTACCCCATGTGTTCCCAGGCGAGCGCTGCAGATGCAAACAGCCGTACCTCACCACCACGAGTCTCTGTGATCCCAGCGTGTCCTGCCTATACCAAAAAACCTCCTGCTTTAGCATCAGGGCGCACAATATTCGGGGACCACCAATGCGAGTGCCGGCTAGATCAGATCACCTACCTCTTGTTGATTGAACTGAACTATCTGAGTGATTTGGCAAATGCCTGTGATATAGAGGTGCTCTTTGATGTAGCAGCTTTCACACAAAAATAGGAACTCTCTAATCCTATTACAATATTGTACAAAAGAAAACACTATTTTAACAAACAAGTGTCAAATTAGTGAAAGTGTGTAGCGCTGAAGGTGAATTACTTACTCCCAAAATGGTATAGGGCTCTAATCACTTGCGCCGTTGTGCATTTGAGGTGGCACACACCCTATGAATCCACGTATAGGATATTCCTCAGAGACATGTAAACAGAAAAAGGAGGGAAGAGAGACAGGCAAACTTGCCCTGGTGCAGAAATCCTTAATCAAATATGGTATAATACAAAGGTATACAGGTTGCTTCTCACCTTAAAAAGAGCCTGTCACTTGGCTCTACGTATATGAGTGTATGAGTCCTGTTCTAGGGTGACTCTGCTCTTCTTGTATCAGGATAAATGGTCCACCAGATGGTATGTTCTGATTAAAAAATTATATTTATTCTATCCAAAAATCTTTTAAAATATCAAATATAATACATACGCAGTGGTGGTGTGTCCAAAACGCATTTCGTCGATTCCGTTCGGCTTTCTCAATTGTTGCTGTGCATATTATGCTTGTTTATGTCCATTCTTGATTGTCTATGCATTCTATACGACATCTGTATGTTCAGAGTTTTGTCTCAATAAAACAAAGAATGAAGAAAAAGAGAAATGTGCATAAACAAATACCAGCAAACCTCAATGTACTGAAGCAATGTTGTAAAGAGGAGTGGGCCAAAATTCCTCCACAACAATGTGAGAGACCAATAAAGTCATGGAGAAAATTATTTCTTCAAGCTTTTGCTGCTAAAGGTGGTTCTACAAGCTGTTGAATCATAAGATGTACTTAGTTTCTCATATTTGTGTTAAATAAATCATGACACAGTGTAATATTGTAATGTCATGTGTTGTTGTTCATCTGAGGTTGTATTTACCTAATATTAATGGAATACTCTAGGCACTAAAACAACTTCATCTACATAAATTCATGTGACCAAACTACCCCTTTAAGACCTGCTAAAGAACAAATGATTGTTATTAGGTCCTGATATGTAAAAATATAGAATTTAAAGAGGGTATACTTTTTTTCCCCATAACTGTATCTGCACATCCTTATCATCCTCCCTGAGCCTTTAATTTGCCTAGTGTTAGCAAAGAAAAGCCTAGTGTTACCTTCTGATTCTGTTACCTTGCTAGATTTCCATTTTTTCACCTTTCTATAATGAACTTTACACCTTTTTTCAAGTGGTTGAAATTATACAAAATGTTACTATGATGACAGCTATGGGATCCCAAAGCATAAATGTGATTCTTGGGGGATATGAAATACGCATATAATAAGGGCCATTCCATTAACCTTTCTTCTTCCTGTTAATGAATCCTTTGAGGATCAAATGGCACATTATTTGGATCTGGGCAGTGAAAAGGGAATAGTGCTCGGTATAAATGTATTGAGAGGCAGTGGGAAATAAGAATTTGATATAACAACACAATATAGGTCTCCTGGAAAAAGTAACTAAATAACTAGACATATCCGGTATTATTGATGAAATTAAACTACAACAGAATAAGAAGAGGAATTCAAGGAAAGATTATAGGAGGAGGCTGTTCTCTGTAGTCCATGGAAGGACTGATGGAGGGATGTCCTGCAAGGAAGATATTGTTCTTTCTAGTGATTTGGGGAGCGTTTCTTTATGGTAAGTTGATATACATATATGTCGCAAGAGGACTGTATCATCCTAATATACAAACATAGGCATGGTTTTTTACTAAAGCAACAATTGCTGGAATACAAAGTGAATTTTAAAATTTACATCAAAATAGCCAAATTAGAAAAACTCTCCAAATCAATTCTGTTTAGAGTTTGGCTAGACTGGCTTTACATTTAAAATTCACTTCTAATTCCCAGAAATTCTCACTTTAGTGAATAGTATATCCTTTTTCATCCTAAACATTGAAATTGAGCATTGAGTGACTTTAAATTTTAAATTCTGAGTTTAGGAAGAACCTTATGAATCACTTGACAGTAACACCAGGTGTCGTTTATGTAGGTCATATGTTTGTGAGAGATCCCTGTGTTTGGCTCTTCCTCTAGCAATGTGAGTGTTGACATTTCTAGTATACATATGTATATACATATGTACATATGTATATCTGAACTTGATATGATGCCCCATTAATTTAACTGGTATGTATATATGAACTATTTTAATAGAATGGATTTACTTTACTGAGATTCATTGTGATCCTCCTCAAGTGTTACACCAATTTTTGGTTTTCCCTCAAGAGTGAGGAGCCGATTAAGGCATGGAGCCTGGAATAGTATGCTTACATTATAGACTAAGAGCAATGATATGAAAACAATACAGATATAATCGGTTAAGTAACTAATTGGCCCTCTGCCTTTGATATCCCTAACCAAGGACTTAAAGGATCACTATAGTGTCAGGAAAAAAACTAGTTTTCCTTACACTATATAAAATTGATGCCCCCCCACCCACCCTCGTGGCCCCCCTCCCGCTGGGCTGAAGGGGTTAAAACCCCTTCAGCCACTTACCTTTATCCAGCACCGGGCTCCTTCGGCGCTAGTGACCTCTCCTCCCCCTCCGACTTAAGCTCCCAAGTGGAGCCGAATGCGCATGCGTGGCCACAGCTGCGCGCGCATTCAAAACGCCCATAGGCAAGCATTTCTCAATGCTTTCCTATGGACGTTCTGCATACTCAATGCGATTTTCGCATTGAGCGTTGCAGAAGCACCTCTAGAGGCTGGATTAATCCTATAATGTAAACATAGCAGTTTCTCTGAAACTGCTATGTTTACATTTGAAGGTTTAAAACCTAGGGGACCTGGCACCCAGACCACTTCATTGAGCTAAAGTGGTCTGGGTGACTATAGTGTTCCTTTAAGCTTGTTGAAGTGCTTTAGGGGGTTAACAATACCAATTTGTGAAAGTGCCTAATTCAAGAGAAAGTGGCAGTAGTTTTAAATGATGGACCCATTACTGAGCACACTGGTGTCAATGCAAAGAAGTTATTTTGTTGAGCTAAATGTGCTGGACCAATGTGTGATATCAGTTTGTGATAAACGGTATAATGTAGCTTGTAACACCAATTGAGCATGTAAGGGGTTAAAGGGACACTAAAGGCACCCAGACCCCTTCATATCAATGATGTGCTCTGGATGCAGTGGCCCTGTTGTTTTAACCATGCAGTGTAAAACACTGTCAGTTTTTAGAAACAGTAATTTTTTCATTACAGGCTTAAACACCTCTAGCGGTTGTCTCCCTGACAGCCATCACAGGCGTTTCTACTGTAATAACCGAGACTGACTTGTTTATTCAATGAAATGCTTCTCATAGAAAGCATTTGAGTGGCGCAACACATCCTCTATTGCATTGATGAATTCAGCTAGCAGCATGGAGTGTTAAAATGTGCGTAAAAATGCATATTTTTTGCACACAGGTAGGGATGGGGCGGCCATTACCTAAATAGTTAGTAGGACATTGTAGCATTTGGAATACATGTATTATTTCCAACGCTATAGTGTTCCTTTAATCCTGCCGGAATGTTACGCTCTAAAATGTGTTTGAATTTTAGTTTTGTGCTGCTCTGGTACCATGGGGCTGGGTGTAATTTAATTAAAATAGGCCATTGTTCTTAGTTTCCCAAGTCCTGTTACTGTTTGTTGTTTTTACCTCCCCTTGTGTTTTCCTATGTAAACTCATACACGCTCCAATAAAAATATAGATTGCTCTTCCCTTCACTAAGTCTTGCCTGGTGTTTGGAAAGAGATATAAAAGCTATTTAACGTTTCCTCACCTGACTTACTGAGGGTTGTTGGAGTAGGAAGAACAAACACTGTAGCAGGTTCAGCTCTGGTACTCAAGCCTGAGACCTGTCCCTGTGCCCCCATGCCCCCCTGTTCCCATTAGTTATATAACATTATACATTAAAGGGTTACTCCAAGGACAGCTTCAGTAATTTGAAGTTGTCATGGTGCTTGGAATCTGTAAGTACAGCATTTCAGTATAAGAAACTGCACATACATAGGGCTGGTCTGGGTATAAAAAGCAGGCTGCATTTTGCCAGTATACTGCGCTGATATATAGAGGCGGGGGGGTGAGGGGAGGGGGAACAACCTTGAAAGTGAAAATTATTTCCTCTACGTTAAGAGGCATACTAATTGCACTTCAAAATAAAATAATAAAAAACTTTTTTTAATCTAACATGTAACAGGATGCAGTTAACATTTTAGCTGCATTAGCTTGATATTTTGTAACTCTGGTAATAAGATTAAAATTTACAGTTTTGCTGCAAGGTTATTTTTTTTAAATTCTGTTTATAGTGAAGTCCTTGTGGATTATATTATTGGGCCAGAGTTTTACTTCAGGGTAACAAAGACTGGAAAATGTTTGTGAATCAAGGCTAAAGCATCCAAGTCATGATGATCACCTGTTTACGGAGGAATCCCTTTTTACATTTTATATATTTGTATATGATTTATGAGTGTATTATAAGTCAGAGGCGGAACTACTGAGTCAGAGGCGGAACTACCGCTGAGTCAGAGGCGGAACTACCGCGGTCGCAGGGGTTGCAGCTGCGATTGGGCTCATCTGCGAGGTAAAACCGACAGGGCCACGCGGCGGGGGCGGTCAGCGCTGTGGGCCTTAACAGAGCGACCAGGCCCCATGAGATGACATTAGAACTGGGAGGAAGTGTATGCCACGGTCACTCCTCCCAGCTTACACCGGGAGCTGCGGGGGAGGAAGAGGAGGGAGTCAGAGTGGGAACTGTGACTCCCATCAGGTTGAGCCACTGGACCCCCTTCTGCACCTAAAAGGGTGACTAAAACATTTTGTATATGTGTGTGTTTGTTTGTATGTATGTGTGTGTTTGTGTATGTGTGTCTATATGAATGTTGCTCTGTATGTGTGTATGTATGTGTGTTTGTATGTGTATGTATGTATATGTGTGTGTATGTCTGTCTGTGTGTGTGTGTGTATGTCTGTCTGTATCTATATATGTGTGTGTGAGTTTGTATATGTGTGTGTGTGTATGTATGTATGTATGCGTATGTATGTGTGTTTGTATGTGTGAGTGTCTGTCTGTGTGTCTGTATGTATGTGTTTGTATGTCTGTGTGTGTGTGTGTGTATGAATGTATGTATGTGTGTGTGTATGTCTGCCTGTGTGTATTTGTATGTATGTATGTGTGTCTGTATATGTGTGTCTGTGTGGGTGTTTGTATGTGTCTGTATGTATGTGTGTGTATGTGTCTGCATGTATGTATGTGTGTGTCTGTCTGTATGTGTGTGTCTGTCTGTATGTGTGTGTCTGTGTGTGTCTCTGTATATGTGTGTGTCTGCATGTGAATCTGTTTGTCTGCATGTGTGGGGTGGCAACGTATGGGAGAGGGTAGACATATGGGGATTGGTGGGGGGTAGACGTATGGGGGGGGCCAGGGCAGTTTTTGCACCGGTGTCCTGTCGTTTCTAATTACCGTATTTTTCGCTCCATAAGACGCACCTCACCATAAGACGCACCTAGTTTTTAGAGGAGGAAACCCAGAAAAAAAAATATTCTGAACAAACTGTTCCATAGTGTTTCTTACCATGGGACAGTTTGTTCAGAATATTTTTTTTTCTCCCCTGTCCCATAATGATCTTTAACCCCCCTTTCCTCTGTCCCATAGTGATTGTTTCCTCTGTCCCATAGTGATTGTTAACCCCTCCTACCCTGTCCCATAGTGATTGTTAACCCCTCCTACCCTGTCCCATAGTGTTCTTTAACCCCTCCTCCCCTTGTCCATTAGTGTTCTGATCCCATAGTGTCCCCCCTCCCATTGTCCCATAGTGCACTTTCCCTCCCATAGTGTCCCCCCCTGCCCTTGTCCCATAGTGTCTCCCCCTCCCCTTGTCCCATAGTGTCTCCCCCTCCCCTTGTCCCATAGTGTCTCCCCTCCCTTTCTCCCATAGTGTCCCCCTCCCCTTGTCCCATAGTGTCTCCTCCCCTCCCCTTGTCCCATAGTGTCTCCTCCCCTCCCCTTGTCCCATATAGTGTCTCTCCCTTGTCCCATGGTGGTCCCCTTGTCCCCTCCTCTCCCCATAGTGTCTCTCCCTTTCTCCCATAGTGTCCCCTCCCCTTGTCCCCCTCCCTTGTCCCAGTGTCTCCCCCCTTTCTCCCATAGTGTCCCCCTCCCCTTGTCCCATAGTGTCTCCTCCTCCCCTTGTCTCATAGTGTCCCCTTGTCCCATAGTGTCTCCCCTCCTTTCTCCCATAGTGTCCCCTCCCCCCATGTGTCTCCCCTTGTCCCATAGTGTCTCCACCCCTTCCCTTGTCCCATAGTGTCTCCCCCTCCTCCCCTTGTCCCATAGTGTCTCCCCCTCCTCCCCTTGTCCCATAGTGTCTCCTCCCCTCCCCTTGTCCCATAGTGTCTCCTCCCCTTGTCCCATAGTGTCTCCCCCTCCCCTTGTCCCATAATTACTTACCTGTCTTGGAGCGTGGGCCGGCTTCACAGCGCGCTCCGCGGTCCAGGAACTTCTATTTTAGGTTCCGGTTTCCGGCGGGACTGAAAGGAAGTGTGCACACTGTGCACTTATTTTCAGTCCTGCCGGAAACCGGAACCTGAAATAGAAGTTCCTGGACCGCGGAGCGCCCTGTGAAGCCGGCCCACGCTCCAAGACAGGTAAGTAATTCTTCACATTCGCTCCATAAGACGCACAGACATTTCCCCTCACTTTTGAGGGGAAAAAAAGTGCGTCTTATGGAGCGAAAAATACGGTACGCCTCTGAGCCGAGTTATGTTAGTGGTGCACAAGTCAGTTGTAGTGTGCCGAAATCGACATTCGGGTAGGCCTGTAAAAAGAGGGCAAATAGTTAATAGCTTGATAGTGTATACATTAAGCAATCAGTATTTTACATTTTATCAGAATTTATAACCATACCTGAAAGAGAAAATTTGTTAGTGAGGGATACTCTATAAAACCAAGATACTGGCTGACCTATGTTATGCCAGGTTGCGGAACAATGAAGCTAAATTGGTGACTTGGGAACCTAACTAGTTGCCAAGTGGCGATTAGAGGCTCTACCTAGGATTTGGCCCGTTGGGTTTGCCAAAAAGTGTTGTGGCGGGGTGTTGGCCTCTCGGTGAGGACTAAAGAGATTTAAAATAAATTGGCCATGACAGGTGAGGCCCTAACTGCTTTTGCCAAGAGGACAGAGATGCAAGGCAGTAACTATGATTTGGCCTGGGGGCAAATACCTCCGTAGTTGAGGATGGGAGTTGGCCTCGCGGGACAGCTATTTAATGGCACAAGAAGCCAAAAACTACTTATGGCCACTTAGGCTACTCTAACAGCCAGACCAAGCTAATGATAAGTTCTGTAGAGCAAGTGGTTGTTGTAAGAAGGGAGGTAGTATCGTAAAGCGAGTCACTTGCGTGGTGACTTGAAAAACGTAAATGCAAAACAATAAATGTGGCATGAGTAGACATACACCTAGCAGATGAATGAAAGCTATGCTGGAAATTGATGCTAAAAATAGGTGAATAGAAAGTGGAGGGCAAAAGAAAATGTTTACAGAGATACAAAACTGAAATCCCACCTGAAAGTGTGACACCAAAGAACCTAGTGTTCATAATTCAGAACTACAACACCAATGGAAATGCAACAGAGAGTTTGCAGGTAAGTTAGGTAAAGCAAGTGCAATGGGCTCAGAACACAAAATACTCTATTAATATATGTTACCAAACTAACCAACGGAAATTCAATAGTGTAATACATGACTCAGTTGACCATACATGCAAAAATACCCACAGATATGCAACAGTCAGTATGAAGTATTTATATATATATATATATATATATATATATATATATCAAAAGTACAATGCAGATGCCTAAAATACTTAAAGGACCACTCTAGGCACCCAGAACACTTCAGCTTAATGAAGTGGTCTGGGTGCCAGGTCCTTCTAGGGTTAACCCATTCTTTTATAAACATAGCAGTTTCAGAGAAACTGCTATGTTTATGAATGGGTTAAGCCTTCCCCCAAAGCCTCTAGCGGCTGTCTCTAGCGGCATTCAGCCGACGGGGAGGATCGGAGGAGGAGAGCAGGAGGAGAGCTCCCCGCCCAGCGCTGGAAAAAGGTAAGTTTTTACCCCTTTCCCCCTTCCAGAGCCGGGAGGGGGGGGGACCCTGAGGGTGGGGGCACCCTCAGGGCACTATAGTGCCAGGAAAACGAGTATGTTTTCCTGGCACTATAGTGGTCCTTTAAGCTTGTATACAGACACTAAGCTACAGCAGAATATAAACATTTCTTTATTACCAGATCTTAGAGTGGCCGGGCTTAATGTATGAATATTCAGAGATATAGCTGATATCCAGGGTAGAAGAAAGCAGAGTAAACGTTAGGCAATATTAGGGACAGACGCAAGGCAAGCAAGTTGCTGATGTGTCATTAGAGCATTTGTTCATGCATGACAAATTCATTGGAGCTCTGGGGTCTGCCATTCGTACTTAGGAACAAATGCATATAAACAGACGCATACGAGCAATGTGAGGCATCCAAAGCAATGTCACAGCAGTAAGTTTTAATTAAACTTTGATATTTAAAATCACACGGACACTTTCAGTGACACATGCAAAACCTCACTGACACACAAACCATAAATACTTAGACACATCATGACACACAATCTGGCACAGACATACACTGATTCACAATTCCACCCATTAACCCACATTACACTGACACATGCAGTCAATTAAACACACACATACACTGACACACACACAGCCACTGCCACGTACACGACCCACAAACACAGAAACATTTATTGACACAAGCTTACTGACACTCAAACACACACACAGACATATACTGCCTTTACCAACAGCTGCACGGATGCTTTCCTAGGCCTGAAATGGATCTTCATATGAGCCCCATCACTCCCTCTCAATGCATATAGTCTCAGCCGCCATGGTCTGATGTCATGTACCTCGGCAGCCTTAGCTCTGTGCATCATGAGAAACTAGCTGCTGTCGCTCCTCACAAATCTGACCAATAGTGAGAACACTTGGGGGAAAAAGATGGTTCAGTCATACTGGACTTTTACATCAAGAGAGTTTAGTACTTCTCAGAACAAAAAGAGGATATAAATGGATCTGAGCAAACATCAGTCCTAGTGCACTCTATGTTATGTTTCATTTTTTCATATTTTTTTTATTTATCTTAATACATATGTTTCAGTAAATCTACTCAGAAGTTGATGCTGCTAATCTTACATAAAATAGGTTTAGGGATTTCTGACATTGATTCATTTTTAATTAACTATTTCCTCCATCAATTCCCCCAGGGAGCAGTGAGCTGCAGTGTACAGGCTCTGAGACCGGGCCCTCAGAAGAATCCCTAATGGCTGTTTTTGAAAAAAAAGCTCTTCGTCCAACACTGAACTACAGTCGTCCAACAAGTGTGAACATCTCTTTCACACTCTATGCTGTTTTAGGAGTGGTGAGGAATATGGTTGATAGGGTGTGTCTGAGTTGACCTGAATGTCTTAAAGAGATACTCCTTGCACTAGGATTGCTGGATGAACCGCCCTGTTTGTCTCCCTTCAATTTAATGTATAGTTCAGCAACAAATGTTCTATGACCAGGGGCTTTTTTAGACTTTAGCAAAACTAATACACTGTTTGCCAGGGTGATTTATTAAAGTGAGAACTATTGAATATTCAAAGAGAATTTCAGATTTTAGCCATAGAAGCTGAATTCCAATGTAAATGGCCTTAAATGTAAATCCACCCTGTAAATGTAAAATCTTACATTTTCACAAACCTTTGCAAAAAACTGCCACTATGTCGAACTCATATTTTATGTAACAAGTAAACACATAATGTTGTCAGTTTATTCTGACACTTATTATTCATTTATAGTAAAAAGAGACAGTTTTTACCTGTATAATTAAGTTATTGATTATACCAGAGCGTTATTTATGAAACTAAAAAGCAGGTATATAAATAGAGCAATCGACTTACTGTGAAATTTACACTGGATCTTATATACACATGGCATTTATTGCTATTCCTTCTGTTACACTTATTTTGATTGCCCTTTTAGTAAAAAAAAATTGAAAAAAAATACAAAGTGGAAATCACAATTTGAGCTTAAGAACTTTCAACTTGCAAAGATATTGGTGGGAAAAGGGCTTATTATTGTGCGTTTTAAAGACATAAAGACACCAGTTTGTGAGTCTTTCCATTTAATATCTGTAATAATGGCTTTTCCTTTCTAGAATGAGAAAAGTCAGATTCTGACGACATTTCTATGGCTGCGTTTGGTGAGTTACAAAGTCAGCCCTGTGAATCAAACTCTAGAATAGATCCTAAAACCTATCAAAGCCTTCTGCAAATTTGTTGAAGACAACTATTAATAGTGAAAGAAAGTTAAAAGCCTGTAACTGATATCTAATTAAAAACATTTCTTACTTAAATATTCAAAAAAAGACTAATGGAACTAAGACCACAAAACTGTGGCATTTGGCGGTTAGAAAGTATTCGAGCCAGAAAATGATCTAGATGCCAGTAATGAGTCTGTCTCCAGGAAACTATGAATCATATCTTTAAAAGCTGTGTTTTATGCTTAAAGAAACAATACACATCTTCCAAGACTATATACCACATTGTGATTTTTCAGGAATTCAAAGCAAATTTTAAGTGTGAAAACATGATATATTGGTTTTAATATATATATATATAGTGAAGTGCTTACAATTAATAATCAGGGTAATAAAGCTTACCCTCCTATTATAGAGATAAAATGGGGGGATATACATCGATGGACAATATGAAAAGCACAAATACAGAGAGAAATACAGTGCAGATGGTACTGAATGTGTTTAAGTAATGTGAACAGTAATTAGAATCACTCACATGGGCATGAGCCTGACAATGCTGGCTCAGTAGATTGCACCTTTATGTTCTTTTAGGCAGATTCACAACGCCGTTTGATGAGAAAGTTGTTCTCCAAATATTAAAAGAAAAGAAACAATTAATAGTGTAGCTTGTATGGGGCTTATTCACTTCACAACTACTGTATCTGCTGGGATATGCACCAATATGGCAGTTTATATATATATATATAAATATATAAAATTATTCTTATTTCTTTTTAACTTTACAATTAAAAAGCCACAAAATAAACATAGGAAGGATGTTAGGTTTTAGGGTAGGTGCAAAGTAAAGTCAAATTAGTTTAGGAATACCGAAGATTTAGGGTTAGGGGGCAACTTCTAAATGCTGTACACTGTAACCCCTTTTATTCTCAGCCAGACAGATTATTTAATTCTATTATAATTACATGGGTAAGACTTTCTAGCTTAGACAAACATAACCTTCTCATACTGCCCTATTCTTTTGTATAAACGTTTGGAATTTCGGTGATTAGTTTTGGCAGAACGAGCTTCTAACCTGGATTCCGGATAAATGTGGATCAGTAGAGAAGATTTCGCTGCCAGTGGAAAACATGTGGTCCCCGGATATTATTGTCTATGAATTGTAAGTGGTAAATGCAAATTTACAAGCATGAACATCTTTCTTGTGTATATTTATAAATGGACAGGGAGTAATAACTTGACAGCCTGTTAGAAGGCTACAGGGTGTGTAAGCTCTATTGATCCAGAAGTAATCTGTGATACTTAGAAGAAAAAAAAGAAAGAAAATTAAATATCACCATGTCACTGGGTATAATATGGTGTGAACATTGTAGTGAACTATTTACCATATAGAACCATGACGTATACACCTTTTTTAACACAAATACATACATTGTGTACTTAATAAATCTGTTATTTCACAAGCCAAGTCAATATCCAATATATGAGACAGCAAAGATATACCCCATGAAAAAATTGATTATATTATTTTTCTAATAAAACATAATAATACCTAAAATGTATTTTGTATTATCTTTATTCCAGTATAGATGAGGATAAGTTCCAGCGCACACCGTTCACATATGTTAATCACACCGGCCGTGTACGCTATGACCGTATGATGCGAGTGGTCAGCTCTTGTAACCTTGGAATCTTCAACTTCCCATTTGATGTCCAGAACTGCTCGCTAACCTTTGGCTCTTATATGCATACAGGTACTAACGAATTACACAGAAAATTTAAAAAAAAAGGCATTTTTTAAAGAAATTACACAGAAAAACAGTTATTGGTAATTATAATGAAATATACGTAGCAGATAGTCTCATAGGATTTACACTAAAAGAGTCGTCGCATTGGAATTATAGTGAAATGTGTGTGGCTGGAAGTCACACATTTAATTCGAAAATTGAAACATTAGCACCGAAGAGTAGTAGTTAGCAACCCAGTCTCTAAAGCACATCAGCCATCCAAAATGCAGAATATACTGTGAGCCACACAGTTGAACTACAAATTGTATGTTTGTGAAAACCACTATATGATTTGCACATATGTAAATCAAATTAATAATAAACAAAATTACACAGAGTACCATCTCTACCCGTCTTCTCATTACAGTGAAAGATGTGCGTCTTGGGCTGGCTCTACCTGTTGAACAGATTATGACAAATTCATTGAACTATTTGGAGACCAGTGGCGAGTGGGAACTTCTGAGGATAGAAGGTGCCCCTGATGTCCTGAAATTTGGTGCTGATGAATGGGATATAATAACATTTTGGGTGAGGAACAGTCAAAGTAAGGTTTATTGAGGCTAGGGTGGCGGGGAGGGGGGGCAGGGTTGATGGAGTATTAGTATATTAAGGGAATAAATCATAGAATGAAAGTGGAACATATTAAAATGTGCCTCTTTTAAAAAATGTTTAAAAAATGTTATGCTGCACAGTGCACATTTTCTTTTTAATTTTGCCAGGTGGTGATTAGGCGTCGCTCGGTACTCTACGTTGTAAACTTGCTCATTCCCAGCGCCTTCCTAATGCTGATTGATATTCTGAGCTTCTATCTCCCACCACACAGCACAGACCGGGCTTCCTTCAAGATGACTCTTCTGCTGGGATACACAGTGTTCCTTCTCATTATGAATGATCTGTTGCCAAGTACAGCTAATGGGACCCCTCTGATTGGTAAACTCGTGCTCACAGGTTACACACACATACACACAGCTGCCTACAACAAATACAGGATGTGATGAATCAGACTACAAATATCTTACAGTTAATTGGTTAACTGTTGCATTAAAGGAGCACTATAGGGTCAGGAACACAAACATATATTTCTGACCCTATAATGTTAAAACCGCCATCTAGTCCCCCTGGCCCTCTCTTGCCTCCCTAAATATAATAAGATCTTACTTGTATTCAAGCCTGAAGCTGCTGGCTCTGCCCCTGTCTGCCTCAGAATAGCAAGCTGTCTGCTGACATCATCAGAAGTGTTGTTCTGAGTCAGTCACAATTCTTCCCCATAGGATTGTCTGAGACTGTGAAAGAGGCAGATCAGGGGCAGAGCCAGTACAAGTCAAACACAGCCCTGGCCAATCAGCATCTACTCATAGAGATTAATTGAATCAATGAATCTCAATGAGGAAAGTTCAGTGTCTGCATGCAGAGGGAGAAGATACTGATATGTTGTGATGCACACTAGGCAAGACTGAGATAGGAAGCAGCTCTAGCAGCCATCTAAGGAGTGGCCAGTGAAGTTATCATTAGGCTGTAATGTAAACACTGCATTTTCTCTGAAAAGACAGTGTTTACAGCAAAAAGCCTGAAGTTATGAGTCTACTCACCAGAACAAATTCAATAAGCTGTAGTTGTTCTGGTGGCTATAGTCGGGCCGTCTTTAAAGGGGGGCAAAAGGGGCAGCTGCCCCGGGCCCAGTTACTCCTGGGGGCTCAAGGTAGCTGCCCCATGGGCACCCTGCCAGCATCCAAACCCTGTGCTCTGCGGCACCTGATGTAATCAGGGACCTAGCACTTTAAGAGTGCTCCGGCTTGGGCCCCTTTCATGTTGCCTGCTTGGAGGAAGTCTGGTGAGATCACTTCCTCCAAATAACAGAGTGCCGCTTGGGAGGTGAAGGAGGCATACACAGGAGGAGGAAAGGGACTGAGGAAGTCAGACTCCCATCAGCCTTGGCCATCCATCTCCCACTGGACCCCAGTGAAGCCACCCTTTGATATAATTGATATATGTGTGTGTACCTGGGTCTGAGTCAGTGCATCTGGCCATATGTGTGTGTTTATCTGGCTCTTGTTGTCTGTATCTGGCTGTGGTGTGTGTGTGTATCTGGCTGTGTTTGTGTCAGTGTGTATCTGGCTTTGTGTGTGTATTTGGCTGTGTTTGTCAGTGTGTGTATCTGGCTATATATGTCTGTGTATGTGCATCTGTGTGTATGTGTTTCTGTGTGAATGTATACCTGTGTCTGTGTATGTGTACCTACGTGTGTGTGAGTGTGTGCGTATATATATATATATATAAAATACAGAATCCAGCGCACTCGCTTATTCACTAAACAATGATTTCAAATCTTAGAGATTGTAAGAGTTTTATTTAAAAACTCCTCACCTAGACAAAAAATAATGTGGGTTTATATATTGCATAAGCCTACCACAACGTCAATGTACCCCATTCTTGGCAGGTCATATTCTAGCAGCCTAATGCCTGCTCTTATGAGATTAATCCACTTACTTGGGAAATACTTCCTTACTGGGACTCTCTGCAAGTCAAGGCTAAATAGGGTCCTGGAATGAGGCACCTGTGACAGGGAGTGGTGCAAAACAGCCAACTCCTTGGTTTTGCACCCCTCTCTGTCACAGGTGCCAGAGCATGGGTATTTTGTCATCACCAATGACAAGCATGCTCCCTCTTAAAATGAACATATTGGTTCAGTGCTCTTCCAGTGGTATTTGTGGTGTAAAATGTGTTGCTAGGGGTTGTTGAGAGTGTGTAGCAAGCATGTGCATAGGGACTGTAATGTATGTGTGTGGGGACTGTAGAGAGCAGGCCCGGACAGCCTCTAGAGTAGCTTCCTGGCCTTTCACAGAGTTTGACTATGGGGAAGTCCTATGAGCATGCGGCACTCTTCGGGCATGTGCATCAGGTCCACCCCATCTGCTGAAAAATGTATTTAATCCTTTAAGTTTTTTTGTTTTGTTTTTTAACCAGAGGAACTATATTCCTAACATTAATGTTTTCCTTTAATGTGATTTGGCAGTCAGGTAGTCATTAATCTGTCACAGTTCATTGTCACTCATATTTTTTTGTCTGTTTTCAGGTATTTACTTTTCAGTGTGCTTGGCTCTGCTTGTTCTCAGTCTGTTAGAGACAGTAATAATCACTCACGTTCTACATCGTGGAACGTTGCAGAGCGGATCTGTGCCATCTTGGGTCAAAAGCCTTGTGTTAGGATACATTGCTCAGCTCATCTGTTATCGTGTCACAGTTATTCCTAACTCTGCTTCATCCAATAACCATGTCCCACCCACAAGCAGCAAGAATTATACACCAAAACCTCCACCATCCAACAACTTCCAAGAAAATGGCAGTAACATAGGTAAGATCTTGGCACAGAGTAGTTCCTGGTAAGAAAGGTTGTCAAAAAAATACAAGGATCTCAAAATATCATAATAAACCTATTCACTAAACTGAATATTTTGTAACCATGTCAGTAGTTGTATTATAAATAATTAGATGTAGGTTTGTAATTTACATCTATAATCAGTTGCTGACCTTGTTAGTTTGAAAAAAAATAGCAGCACGTGAGTAACTGTATTTTAAAGGTGAATCATAATCAGATTATATCAGTTATGGTCAGTACTCAAAGTATAATAAACTGCTACAATCCAGAAGGAAAAATTTCAGTCATCTAAATGGTCTTTAACTTTAAAAGACCAAAATAGAACATTCCAATCATTCTGAAAAACAGGTTCTACAGAGCTGCTATTGCGAATTAAACAGGATACTCCACCCGGGAACAAGGAGTGAGCTATTTCAAGGCAAAAGAACAGTTGCAACATTCAGCACTTTGCACTCAAATTAGCACCAGTTTTGCCTTGATAATTCTCCCTCGTTATCTGTTGGGACTAAACTATAATGATAGCAAAGAATTCCAGATGATCTATCATTAAAACAATAAAGTGAGATAGCATAAAGATCAAAATAAACACATGTAATTAATCATAGAATGATTGTAGCAGAGCTCCCTGTACCCCGGTTGGGTACCTCCGCCAAGGATCGCTTCCTAGCTGAACCGGGGAAAACCTCAGTGCTTCGGCTCCAGTCGCCGCTTGACTGGGGTCCTCCTGGAGCCTCTCCGTCCTCGAACTATTCCCTCCCAGGGACTGGAAGACACATTGCCTCTGGGAGCTATAGTCCTTTCAAGGACTTTCCATGCTGAATCCTCCACAAGCTGCAACAAGGTGCTGAGAAGTGAGCCCTTTCCCCTCCCAGTAACTAAACAACATATAGTTCTGTGAGTTCAACAGATTTTAAATGAGTCAAACTCTGCCTTTAATGCACAGACCCCAACATGGGTTCTCCATTGTATTCAACACAAACCCCTCACAAGAATCTCTGGGCCTGGGAGAAAATTGGGTTAAAGAACGGTAAGCTAATTATCTCCCAGGAACAGAGAGTCAAACACAAAAATATAAAAACATAAAAGTACCCCAAAACATAATAAAAACATACAATAACCCCACAAATAATATATCCTCAAATAACCCTGATTTGAGTGCCAAAATTCTCCAAATAGCGCTCAGATCCATGCAGTATAGGGGAAACGCCACCGTGTTAAAGTTTTGACCAGCCGCACATGTAGTCCTATACCCAAAATAGTTCCTGGGCGTTTGGTGCTTTTGCCGGTCAACTTTCGGGAGCTCCTGCGTCCGAAATGTGTGGTGCTCGTTTGGCTCTCAGGTAGTGTTTGTTCCTCTTAGTCTCAGGCACCTTCCCTCCAAAAAAGCAAAACGTTCGTGGGAAGGAGTGTTTGTCACAGTGATTAACCATGTAACCCTTAAAGGAACACTATAGTGTCAGGGATACAAAAGTGTATTCCTGACACTATAGGTCTACTTAACTGTTTAGTTACCCTACTAATCAGTTTTGTACATTTATTTAATACAATAACCATTGAAAAGTTATAGTAAAAATAAGTTATGCTGATGCTGAGAATTTGCAGGTTAAATTACCCCTTTCAGTAATGCTAAAAATATATGTATCATGGGTCAAAATAAGTTCTGATTCTGCTGGACCAGTTATCAGATGATGAAATCCTAGTCAATTATGAGATTGAGCGATGAAGAGTTATATTCAAATCTCTGTAGAAATCGCAAGACTTATATCTAGAACATAAGTCTTTTGTTAGATGTAAGTCTTAGTAAGATGTACTTACAAGAGAGACAAACTATGGTAACCTTCATAAAGCAGAACAGAAACTCATCACTTTTCTCTGTGAGGAGATCAGATCCTTATTTAATTGGCATGTGACCTTACACTGCTCAGCATCTTAACTTGTTATGCCAATATTCCAGACTTCCCTTTTACTGACTGTTTCCAGTGTACTCCTCTCTACACAGCTGGTCAGCCTCTTTACATACATATTTAATATCTGTATATTTCTAATGTCTAATAGAGACATAGGAAATGTATGGCTGGTATAAATGTCCTTTATAGAGTTAGGTTTTCTCCTTGCTCTCTTTGACTGCATAGTTTGTATTGTCTTTTTTATTTTTTTTATTTACTTGTTGTTTCTACCCTCATACCTCAATACCAGAGCTGCCTCCTCCAGATGCTTTGTCCCCTGGTCCCGAGAGACAATTAGAAATGATCAGTCAGAATCTTCACTTTATCAAGGAGGTGATGGAGAGCAAAAACCATCTGCAAGAACAAGAAGAAGAATGGATACAGATTGGATATGTTTTAGATTCTCTGCTTTATCGTCTCTACCTTATCTTCATTGGATCCTATGCCATCATCATTATCTGTGTGTGGTGTGTCTGGTTGAACATATAAAAAGAAAATAATAAAGACCATAATGATGATGGGGAGGCGGCAGGAGGGGGGAGAGAGAGCACAAAATATCTAGATAAATAAATAACCTTTTTTTCGGGGCGTGGCTAACCGCCGGACAAAATGGCAGCTTAAGATTTTGCTCCGGCACATGGGATCCGCACATAAGCGAAATAAACGAGCAGAAACAACATAAACCAACACCCAAGCATGTCACAGGCTAAGGGGAAGAAAGCGGCACCCAAAGCTGACAAAAGTAACTTCTTCGGACATAAAACACCCGCCGCAATAGAAACCGCGCAGGCCATGCTTACCGCCGCGCAAGATGGCGCCGACAGCCCAGATGCAGGCTCTCCCCTGACACTGCGGGACGAGATACCACAGACTGAACACCTCACGATAACCCACTTTGAGAGGGCAATGGAAGCAATGTCGGCAAAACTGATACGAACCTGGCAATCCACAGCTGAACAAATAAAAACTGAAGTTAGAGAACTCTCCAACAGAACAGCCTCAGTGGAAAACGACTGCCAAGATTTTAAAAATGCACAAACCGGGATCTCCGAAAATTTACTCACCTTACAGCAAAGAATGGAGGCCATGGAAGGAAAGCTGGCGGACTATGAGGACAGAGCCCGCAGGAACAACCTTCGGCTAAGAGGTGTTCCTGAATCAGTCCAACCAGACGATCTACAACTGTACGTTAGGGGCCTGATGCATGCCTATGCCCCAGACATCCCCTCAGACATGCTACTGGTCGACAGAGTCCACAGGGTCCCCAAACCAAAGCACCTACCGGACACCGTGCCCCGCGATGTTGTACTCAGAGCACATTATTACCATATTAAAGAACTTGTGCTCCAGGCCCACCGCAACAAACGAGAGCCGCACGATGACTACCCGTCTGTGCTTATCATGGCGGATTTATCAGCCGCAATATTAAGGAGAAGAAGGGACTTCCAGCAAGTCACAACCGAATTGAGGGACCGAGGCATCCGCTATAGATGGGGCTTCCCCACCAAGCTTATACTGACGAGGAATGGAGAAACGAAGCTCTTCTCGCGACCAGAAGATGCCATGAACGAACTGGCGAGATGGAGTCCGCGTAGTAAACAGAGCACCCCCCCAGCATCCTCGGCCCACAGCCGCAAATCCACACGAACTGAGCGAATGAATTAACTAAAAAAAAAAAAAAAATATCTACCTTATGGCGCAAGTATACTGACATTGCTGATATTGATAATTTTAACTCTTGTGGTTTCACATGTCGCTTTCGATGATTAAGCACACATACACAATTTAGATGCAGCCACCACCACCACACACAGCAGGGCTATGGTGCACCGTGTCCAAGCAGTAACATGCCGACAGGTGACCACCGACTGACACCATAGACGGGGACGACAGCCCTAGGGCCCGATATACATACTGCCACCCTTATAAAACGAGATAAGAGCTGCATCTCCTGATGCAAAGGGGGCCTAAATGGTGGACAGAGAGGGTACATTAGGGTGTTCCTGGATATGCTGCTGATATTCATGATGTTACCAAAACTCTGTTCATTATAACTAATATCACTCATGGCTACGTATTGTTCCACTCCCTCCAAATCCTCACTTTAAATAACTCTAACCCATGTCTTCCAACGTATGAAGTGGACAAAAAAGGATACTTTTTAGGGGTGTGGGTGGTGGGGTGTGGTGAGGTGCGGGTCTATTCTGAAAAACTTAAGGTGACATTAATAATAAGAGACTGGCCACACAGCAACCCCACTACCCAGGGTACACCAGGAAGGGACGCTTCCCCCCTCCTGCCGACGTCACATAGTCCGACAAATCCCCAGATGCAGTGACACATGTGGAGACGGAGGGACAAGCACTTGTTCGTACACAAGCACCCAACTCCACAACGCAACATGGAGGCACGAAGCTGCACCACACAACACACGGTACAACTCTCCAAACAACACAATCTCAATCACTACCATGCATACTTCACACCAACTGACACCTCTAATCCGAGCTGACCCCCCGCACACGATGACCCGCACTGTACCACAGAGAAGACGTGGCACTGAACGACCCATAGACACCCACCATGGCGTTGCCACACATGAGCACAGCACAACGACAAAACAGACAACACACTTGCTGCAACACACTTAGTTACGTGTAAATGTTATAAATGTTACGAATGTTATTACTGTTTAAAATGTTACATTGTTACAAGATATACTGAAATGTACTGCCTGCATAGCACAATTGCCTGCTATGCTGAAGCTCCCCCCCACCCTACGCAACGATTGCGCATGTCCATATGACCATCTGCTCCACCCTAGTTAACAAGCGGATCCCGCAAGCCACCCACTTGGATTACCACTACTCCGATCCCCCACGGTACGACTAGCGTACCAGACCTAAATAGGCCGTTGTACATACTGCTACACCCCTCCCGCAGTCTCTCCACCCAACCCCCCCCCCCCCCCCCCCCCCCCCCCCCCCCCCCCCCCCCCCCCCCCCCCCCCCCACACCCAGTGACGATAAGATCACGCACAAATCTACTGCACCCTCTGGACCCACAAAATGGCACACGTGACCCTTTACTCCCACAACACCAAGGGGCTGAATACGCCACACAAACGGAGACTGCTGCTGCAAGATTTGAAAAGCCATAAAGCAGACATAGTGTGTCTCCACTTTGCCACCAACAGAACTCCCACATTCGCACTCCAAGATTACCCCACTCAGTATCACGCCACCCACTCCTCAAAATCACGAGGAGTCTCTATTCTCTTACATAAGTCACTCACCACGGAAATACTCCACGTTAAAAAAGACAGTCAAGGTCGGTTCTTGATCCTACACTGCATACTGAACAACCTACCATTCTTGCTGGTATGCTTATACAGCCCAAATGACCAACAAAGAAATTTCCTACATAAAATCCTCGCGAAATTGCCACATACGACGAACACGCCCACGGTTATCTGTGGAGATTTCAACCGCACCATGAACTCCCGCATGGACTCCACAATAAAAGCCGATTCCGCTAGGCACACTAACTTAAAGACAGCGAACAAAGCCTTCACGAAACTGATCCACGAATATGGACTATACGACACATGGAGAACACGCAACCCGAACGAAAGAGAATACACGTTCTACTCACAAGTCCACAAAACATACTCAAGGATTGACCATATCCTGATATCAGGCACACTTCTCCCGGCCATCACTAACTGCTCCATAGGGAATATAGTCTGGTCTGACCATGCACCTCTTACAATGACCATACTAACTCAATACCAACACAGAGGAAAGCCACCGTGGCGTCTAAATGACACCCTGCTTCAAAACACTGTATTCACGACAAAACTTATGAACAGCCTGAAAACATATTTTGAACTCAATGACATCCCGGAAACCCCCGCCGCAGCCCTTTGGCAGGCCCACAAACCTGTTATGAGAGGCCTTCTGATAAGCCAAGCATCATTATTGAAAAAACAACGAGAACGGGAACACCTGGACCTTCTAAAGAAACTGCGAGACTCGACCAATGAACACCTATTGCAACCGACCGATGAACTAGCCAACTCTATAGCACTCATAACCAACCAACTCAACACACTAGCCCTAAGCAAGACAAATCATATCTTAACAAAGTTGAAGATGAAAACATATACACAAGGTAATAGAGCAGGGAAACACCTAGCAACCATCCTTCGACAAAAACAAGCGAACTCTAAAATCCCGTACCTGCTCAATAAAAAGGGAGGAAAAATCCACAACCCACAAGACATAAACGATGAAATGGCAGACTACTACCAAGAGCTATATAACCTAAAAGAAGACCCTGCGCTACACAAACCCACAAACGAAGACATCAAAGACTATCTCCAAAAAACAACATTACCCACGCTATCTATAGCACACAAACAAAGTCTTCAGGCCCCAGTAACGGTCCAAGAAATCATAGACACAATTCATGCACTCCCCATAGGGAAGTCCCCCGGCCCCGACGGGTTAACTAACTCGTACTACAAACAATTCGCACATACCCTGGCCCCCCATTTACGCAAACTAATCAACCACACATTACAAACCGGAACACTGCCAGAAGAGATGCTAATGGCTCACGTAGCTACCCTACCGAAACCGGGGAAAACCCCCAACAGAAGTCAAAACTTACGGCCAATTTCCCTACTGAACACTGATGTCAAGCTCATTGCAAAAATATTCACGAACAGACTCTCCCCCATCATCCCTGAGCTAATCGACAAAGACCAAGTGTGATTTGTCAGCGGCAGGCAAGGAGCCGACGGCACACGGAAAGTACAAAACCTCTTACACAGTCTGAAGGAGAAAAGGGCCCCAAGCATCCTACTATCCCTCGATGCCGAGAAAGCATTCGACAGACTCCACTGGCCGTTCCTACTAGCGGTCCTACAAAAATTTGAATTCCCTCCCCAATTCCTCGCTCTCATCAGAGCACTATATTCCTCCCCTACAGCATGAGTGACAAATGGGGGATTTATCTCCAAATCCTTTAAAATTTCGAACGGCTCCCGTCAAGGCTGCCCACTCTCCCCAATACTATATATCCTGGCACTCGAACCCCTGGCCCAAATGATAAGAGATGACTCCGCCATAAGCGGAATGCACATAAAAGGGAAAGAATATAAACTAACGCTGTTCGCAGATGATATTCTGCTATCATTAGAGCACCCGCATACATCTCTACTACAATTCCATAAAATACTGGCTCTCTACAGTAGGTGCTCTTTCTACAAATTAAACATAGCAAAAACACAAGCCCTGAGCATTAACATCCCAAACCACGACCTGAACGCCCTGAAAACACACTTTAACTATGAATGGAGACAAGACCATATCAAGTTTCTAGGGGTCAACTTTACACCCACACCAGCCACTTTATTTAAAGCAAATTACCTAAAACTTCTAGGGGAAATCAAATCCACCACACAAGGATGGAAAGGCAAATACGTATCATGGATGGGACAAATAGCATCGACGAAAATGATACTTCTACCTAAGATACAATACCTCTTTAGAACGCTCCCCCTCCAACTCCCCACAAAGCATCTCCTGGAAATACAAAAACAAATCAACATATATGTTTGGGAAAATACAAAATCCAGGGTAGCGCGCACCACTATGTTCCGACCGCTCTCACAAGGAGGTATGGGCTTACCTGACATAAGAGGATACTACCGCGCAGCAAACATAGCCCCGCTCCTCTCAGCATTCCACCACAAAGAAGAGATGGCCTGGGCAGAAATTGAAACGAGATACGCTAATGGACTTTCCCTACCAACTATGGCCTGGATACCGAAACACCAAAGACCAAGCAACAAATCACTACTACCAACAACCCAACTCACTTTAACGATATGGGATAACTATCGCAAAAAGATGGGCATCCTGACGAAAATATCCCCAGCCCTCCCACTGGAAGCTCTGGGCGTCATCATCACGGACTTCAACTACAAAATATGGAACAAACACGGCGTACGAACCCTTTCCCAACTCACGACAGACTCCCACCTCAAACAATGGCCAGACCTCCAACGAGAATTCCACTTACCTGCAACAGCTGCCTTTCCCTACAGGCAACTGCAAGCCTGGTTCGCTCTACAGACAAGGACATTGGCGATAACCTTCCCAGAACCACCCCTACTGGAAGTCGAAAAGATATGTCTAGCAACCAAACCAGTCAAGAAACTGATCTCACTGATTTACACCTCAGAACATACCCAATCCGCGAAAAAATCCCCATCCTTCAAAACAGCTTGGGAGAAAGACATCAAACACCCACTCACTGAAGCCCAATGGCAGAATATTTACAAAGCACACAAACAAATGACACTCTGCACGAACCATGTGGAACTCTCCCGAAAAGTTCTCTACAGGTGGTACCTGGTACCCACACGCCTCAAGCTCAGCTTTCCCGACGCATCAGATATATGCTGGAGATGCCAAGCAGACAAGGGCACCATGATCCACATCTGGTGGCACTGCCCGCAACTCACAACATACTGGCGGGAAGTAAAGGAACTAGCGGCAAGATGCACCAAAACGCACCTACCACTCCTACCGGAAACATTTCTTCTACTTCTACTCCCAAACAAACTGCAGAAAAGCCATAGATACCTCCTCTACCACATCATCATCTCAGCGCTAGCAACCATAAGCAGGAAATGGAAACAAGCAACCCCACCGACAATAGAACAATGTATCAAAGCAATTGACGACTCCAAACACTACGAAATAATGGCAAGGAAAGCGAGACCAAAATCAACATACTACAACACAGCATGGGAAATGTGGGACGAGAATAGGCTACAACCCTGTAGACGAACTCGCATCCAACACACCGCATAAAAACACCACAGGAGGACACTCAACCGCTTCCTAACAACCTGCTTCACGACGGAAGCACTTCCCTCTTTCTGCCACTACCCCAACAAAAGAACCAGGGGAACCCACAACCCGCCAAGCCACCCTGCCAAGCCACCCTGCCCCCTCCACCCACCCTCCCTCCCCAAGGCACAAATGCAAACACAGGCATACCGACTAATGACAACCTTATACACCAACATATACACTTAAAGATAGGCTAAGGTCCCAGGCAAAAAGGTGAACGGTCCCAACAGCAGCAGGGACGAGACACAAGACACCATCAAACAAACACACCTTGACAGGGTACAGATACCCCCCTATGCTGGAACACCTTAACGAGCAGACACCCTCTGCAACAACATGTTACACATGGTAACCTAGCATGAGGCACATACGACCAGGGGACTAGCAATAAATCAAAAAACTCTGCCCACACACTAACCTTGCACACTTGAATCAAATTGCTGACTGTAAAAATGACTATGTACACAAAGTATTGAGCTTGGATACTATATACTGTTTCTCCCCCCCCCCTCCCTGCTCTCTTCTGTACCCCATCTCCCCATCCGATAAAAATAAAAATTGTCAAATTCAAAAAAATAAATAAATAACCTTTTCAATTGATTACCTAATTTGCTGTGTTGCTACTGGTTCCTTCATTAAGGAATAAAATTATATATTTTTGTCACTTAAATTCCAGAAATCAATAAAATAATTCTGTACTCAAATATAATTCAACTTAACATGGAAAAAGCTATAGATGTAAATCACAAACGCCCCACCCATTTTAATTTACTACATATCTACTATTTTTCATTTTCATAAATATCTACTATTTTGTTATACTGGTGAAAAAAATTTAAAGTAGACCAAAACAAAATGGCAATTCAGAAACAGGACCACACATCATTAAATCAGTGCTGTAATAGAAAAAGAAAAAGAACAAACATATTTTGAGTACTCAAAGTTTGTTGGTCTACATTTTGGTTAAAACCGCACAGGTGAGGAAGATATACAGGCATTTAGGTTTTTAGTTTAGTCTAGAACCAATATTGCTTGAGTTTAGACATCTAAAAAAAGAGCGTTGTAACAGATGAATAATAGATTAACTAGCAATACCTATGATACAGAAACACTTTAACCCCTTAAGGACACATGACATGTGTGACATGTCATGATTCCCTTTTATTCCAGAAGTTTGGTCCTTAAGGGGTTAAAGATACTGCATGCAACATTTCCCTGACGCCGCTACAATGTGAAACCGTGGATCCATTATTAGCCATTTCTACAGCTGTGTAACTGCTAGGTGTGAGTCTTGGGACAACATAGGTCTACAATGTATAATATTGTGTGACACATTGTGGGAATGTTCCCATTATCACATTTTACAAACTTCTCCCACAGTGCAAGTGTCTGAGCAAGATGTAACAAATTAGCAAAATGTATAAACCATTGCATTCATGTTGTTCTAGGCAACATGAGTTTCGATGTAATATTTCACTCAAGGATGAATTTTAATTTAGTTCGAAATTAGCAGATGTTGGCCACACAAATGCACAGAAGGCTGTATCTCACTAGAGATTGTTTTCTTATTTGATATGTGGTCGGCCATGCACTAAGAAACATGTGGTAGAAAAGCACATGTCGACCTCATCACACTTGTTCCTGCACTTGTGGTACAATTGCACAATATTGCTTAGTGCTTACTCATCAGGTGAAGCTATGGCATCCGAACAGAGAGATCTTAACCCACGCCAACCCACACAAAATATGGAAGTCAACTTCATGGGAAATGCAAAATATGCAAAGAACCCCAAAACTGATAGTGTCATTTTAACACATAGATAGATAGATAGATAGATAGATACACAGACAGACTGACTGACTGACTAGTAAATAGTGGCCTGAGTATGTGTCAATAAATATTACAACCTACAAAAAGCATCAACAAAGCCTGATTTTCATAACAAGAATGGCATATCATCTTTTTTTTTTTTTTAAGATTTTGCAATTGTATTGAATATTATGAAATAACAAAGAAAGACATCCAAACATTCAAATCTACATACATGGTTGGTGAGAGTCAAAACAAAGAAAATAAGGAAAAATTAAAATAAACCCTGTCGATAGCACAATCTTTTAAATATGTATGTGTCCCTCAGTGTTTCTAAATGAATGTGTGCTATCACTGGCTTCCCAGCGCCTGGCACTTAGAATGACAGCAGAGTGTATGAAAAATCACCTTTAACCCCTTAAGGACTGGACTGTTTTTGCGATGTTGTACATTTGCGACCAGGCATATTTTTACACTTTTGTGGTGTTTGTGTTTGGCTGTAATTTTCCGCTTTCTCATTTACTGTTCCCATACAAATTATATATTGTTTTTTTCAGGACAAAAGGGGCTTTCTTTACATACCATTATTTATATAATCCCATGTATTTTAATTTTAAAAAAATACAAAAATCTGATGACAAATTGAAAAAAATACATGTTTTTTGACTTGAAAAATCTTTTACTCATCTACAAAAGCGAATGAAAAAAACTGCTAAATAGATTCAAAATTTTGTCCTGAGTTTAAAAATATCTAGTGTTTACGTGCTTTTTTGCTTTTTTTGCATGTTATAGGGCTATAGGTACAAGTAGGATATTGCGGTTTCAAAACATAAATTTTTAAAATTTATCAATAGTGACATTGTAACACTATTATCTGTCATAAATCTCTGAATAACACCCCACATGTACATATTTTTTTTAAAGTAGACAACCCAGGGTATTCAATATGGGGTATGACCAGTCTTTTTTAGTAGCCACTTAGTCGAAAACACTTGCCAAAGTAAGCATTCATATTTGTTTGTGTGTGAAAAAAGTAAAAAAACTAAATTGAACGCTAATTTTGGCCAGTGTTTGTGACCAAGTGGTTACTAAAAAGACTGGACATACCCCATTTGCAATACCTTGGGTTGTCTTCTTTTGCAAATGGTATGCCATCATGGGGGTAATTCTCATTCCTGGGCTACCATACGCTCTCAAAGGCAACGTAACCAACCTGGCCATTTTCAATGTAAAAATATTTGACCCATATATTTGACCTTGTAACTTTCAAAAATGCTATAAAACCTGTACATGGGGGGTACTGTTTTACTCGGGAGACATCGCTGAACACAAATATTAGTGTTTAAAAACTGGAAAACGTATCACAACAATTATATCATCAGTAAAAGTGCTGTTTGTGTGTGAAAAATGCAAAAAAAGTAACTTTCACTGACAATATCATCGCTGTGATATGTTTTACTGTTTTGAATCACTAATATTTGTGTTCAGCGAAGTCTCCCGAGTAAAACAGTACCCCCCATGTACAGGTTTTAGGGTGTCGTAGAACGTTACAGGGTAAAATACAGTGCTAGCAAATTAAATTCTCTGGAATTTTGGCCTGGGTTGGCAGGCAGGTCCCTCAAATTCCAATCAATAAAATTACTGAATTATGTAAAAATATTACATAAATAGCACGTAGAATTTAAATATATATGCATATTTATATATTTGAAGTCTACGTGTATATTTATATAATTATTTATGTAATTTTGTATATGGGCGTATGTATATTTCTTATTATTTTTATTTATTTTTATATACATAGATATATATACAAATTCATTCTAAGTGTATTTTGATATAAATATATATATATTAATTTTAAAATACAGTTAGAATAAAATTTCATATAGCTATATAATTTTTTTTAAATTTTTTATTATTATTTAAAAAAAATTTATTTAATTTAAATTACTTATTATTTATATTTTATAATAATATATATATACAATATATATAGTTATTATATATATTATATATATACATGTGTAATTTAATTATAAGTGTATTTTTATATTAATATAAGTACATATTAATATAAAAATACACTTAGTATGGCATTATATATATGATATATAGACATATATTATATAAATATAATATATGTCTATATATCATATATACACATATATAATTATTTATTTATTTTTTATTAACATTAACTTTATTTATTTTTTTGATTTTACACTAGCAGGGAGACTGCCTGTCAGCACAGACAGTTCCCCTGCAGGCAGACACATGGACACCTATTGTGACCATGTGATCGCTGTGTTAAGCGATCACATGCCCACAGGGGTCCTAATCTGCCGTGGGGAGACTGCCTGGGCTGCAGACAGTCTCCCCACAACCGGAGCCACACTGATCGCCGCCGGGGGAACGACGGCGATCAGGTAAGTAGCTCTGACCGTTAGGACGGTTCAGGACCGTCATCGGTCGGCAACGCAAAAATGCCGATGACGGTCCTGAACCGTCCTCGGTCCTTAAGGGGTTAAATAGTATTTTGGAAAGTCTTAGGGAATTTAAACAATGAAGAATCATAATATAGTTCTAATAAATAGGCATGTGCATGGGGAAAATTTTCGGTTCGGTTCGGGATTCCGAAATTCGGGACTTCGGCAATTCAGAACTTCAGCACTTCGACATTTCGTAACTTCGGCATTTTGGAATTTCGGGACTTCGGCAACTTCTCTTGCAGCCGTTTAGTAGATAACTCCCTAATTCCCACGGTATTAGGGAGTTATCTACCAAAAGGCTGAAAGACCTAAATTGGTCTTTCAGCCAAATTTACTAATACTAAGTAAAAATTACTTAGTATTAGTAAATTTTGCCCCTACTCACTAAACCGTGAGTAGGGGCATGTCTATTAAACAGTGAGCAGCCAGTGGCTGCTCACTGTTAAAAAAAAAAAAAAAGGGGCGTGGCCGACCACCGAGCAAGATGGCCGCATAAGGACTTGCTCCGGTACTGAGCTCTTATACATGAGCTATTAAAGGCACAAAACAACACAGAAATAAACAAAATAACGGCGCCAAAGCGATGGCCACCCACAGGACGAAAAAAACGACGGCCAAAACAGACAAAATCTACTTTTTTGGCCACAAAAGCCAAACTCCACAAACGGCCTCACAGCCGGATGCCCAAGATGGCGAGGGAGATTCGGATTCGAGCCTCCCCAGGGCGGATAAAGCACAGTCCGACCAAATTACGAAAAGCTTCCTGGAGCACGCGCTGAACAATCTGTCCACCAAACTGATAGCCTCCTGGCAACAAACGGCAGATGCCATGAGGAAGGAAATGCAGGAACTGGGAACACGCACATCCAAAATTGAGGACAAAATGGGGGACTTCGCTTCTGCCCACAACAACATGGCGGATCATGTCCAACAGTTGGAGGAGAAGGTGGAACGCCTGGAGTCACAAATGGCAGATGCAGAAGATCGGGCACGGCGGAACAATATCCGGCTTCGAGGAGTACCAGAGTCGGTGCAACCAGTAGACCTTCAGGCCTACGCACGAGGCCTAATGAGAGCTTACGCGCCGGACATACCGACGGACATGATGCTAATAGACCGGATACATAGAATCCCCAAGCCGGCTCACCTGCCAGACTCCACACCACGAGACGTGTTGCTGCGGGCCCATTACTTTCATGTCAAAGAGCTGGTCCTCACGGCGAGCCGTAACCGAAACCACCCGCACGAAGACTTCCCCACAGTAAAGATATTCAATGACCTCTCGGCAGCAACGTTGAAAAAACGACGGGCATTCCAACAGGTCGCAGAAGCGTTACGACAACATGGCACCAGATATCGATGGGGCTACCCGACTAAGATGCTGATTCAACGCGGAGGCGCCTTCAAACCCGTCCATTCCCCGGAGGAAGGAGTCCGGCTTCTAAAAGAATGGGGGATACCGCTTGGCCAGTCGGAGCATACTGTACAGCCGATCAAGAAGACAACACAGGAGTGGAGCGTCGTCCGCCAGAGACTTACCTAATGGACATGAAGTCATGGGTCGCAAGTATTGTCAGCACACAACACCACAACTACACTACCCTACATCGCATCACACAACTTATTCACACACACCTGCTACAGATGCCGCTATCTTAAGCGATCTATTCCACGCACGTATATACCACCACACTTCACAAAGCACTACAGCGGATGACCCGCTTTGGGGACCGCAAAGCAGAGTGCCTGTCTGCACATTGTGGACACTTTCCTGAATCTCGACCCAATATGAACTGGCTACGGCCCGACTCATTCCAAGAGTGGTCCGCCACTCAATACTTTCAAGATGGTTATAATTTTTTTGTTTCCTTTCTAACATAACCTACCCAAACTTTGCATATGTTATTGGGTTGTCGGGGGTACTGGGGGCTTAGAGATATGTTACACGGAAAACTGCATACACTGATATAGATATGGAAACATGCCCAAGAGGACCCCTTGGCCCCCATGACAGCTCGCTACATGACATGACACCCTGTAGGAGACATTAAAGTAGCCCAGAGTAATCGGGCCCTGGCGAGGCCTGAGGCTATGCAGAGCGCAGGGAAGTTTCAGCACTTAACATAGTCCCCGCCGTGGGGTGCACACTATTACGCGGCCGACGAAGCAGGCTAGCACCGCCCCTATGCACGGCGGAGATCTAGCCGTGCATATCGGCCGTGGGCCGGGCAGAGGCCACGGCGGGTGCCGACAGCACACATGATGACAGTAATTTGCGTGGGCTGAGACGCATGGGAGAAAAAACAAACAAAAAAAAAACGCTAAATTCTTCTACTCAGGGAACAATAGAACCCATATGCTAGGCGCATTTCAGCCTTTTTGACTGACCACAACTCACAGAGCTCAACAGCCACATCACGGGAGAACCCAGGAACTCCCACCCCCGAGGTGTGGACCTACCACACCAACTCCTCCCTGGAGGAAATTTTGCTTACCATATCCAAGTTCGATTGCCCAAGTTACACCCCCTTCCCTACCCCTTTCCACAGAAGAGAGGATTCAATGCTAACCAGCCTACCTATTATAGCACTCACCATCACCCCATACTACAGCTGAAGCAAACCCCAAGGGCACCATGTGCTTTAATTCAGCACCTCACCCTCCAATTATGTCTCTAACGATACGATCCCACAACACAAGAGGGTTGAATCACCCCCATAAACGACGCCTTCTCTTAGAAGAGGCAAATAGGGACAAAATAGATATCTTATGTGCCCAAGAGACTCATTTTGTGACCAATAGAGTTCCTCAGTTTGGGCTACGGAACTACCCAACTCAATTCCACGCAACCCACTCCTCTAAATCCAAAGGGGTGTCTTTTTTGATACACCACACACTGACGTTTGAATTGCTGAGCCTACGCAAAGATGCACAGGGGAGGTATATAGTATTGCACTGTATAATTAACAATACCGAATATGTCCTGGTGGGGATATACAGCCCAAACACAAACCAAACACAATTTTTCAAGAAAGTCATGAACAAACTACCCACCTCCACGACGGGAAACACAATTATATGTGGTGATTTAAATCATGTGCTGAGCTCCCACGCGGATACGTCCCTCCCTAACACCTCCCCGCGACATTCCGCAATGAGGACACAGAGTAAAGCCCTACACCATCTACTAACAGAACACAACCTATATGACACCTGGCGCATGCTCCACCCTATGGAAAAAGGGTTCACCTACTTCTCACAAGTACACAAGTCGTTCTCCAGAATAGATTATGCCCTGGTGTCGGGGCCACTGGCGTCCAGAACTACCCACTGTCAGATTGGAGACATTGTGTGGTCGGACCATGCGCCGCTTACGGTGACTCTAAGCGACTCCTTTCCCCACAGAGGGCGCCCACCCTGGCGCCTCAACGACTCAACTTTGCATGACACCACATTCCGGGCACAACTGACGCGGGATCTGGAACAATACTTCCAGACCAACAACACTCCGGACATATCCCCCGGCACTTTGTGGCAGGCCCACAAGCCGACCATACGAGGGCTGCTGATTAGTAGAGCCGCCCACATCAAACGTAAATCCAATGAAGAATACATGACACTACTTCGGACAATCAGAGATACCACGGCCGCACATGCACTAAACCCAAACGCTGCTCACCTTACCATCATAGACTCCGCTACTAGACGGCTGAATGACATACACCTAGCCAAATCATCCTACACTATGCAACGCTTAAAAATAAGACAATATTCCCAGGGTAACAAAGCAGGGAAAGCCATGGCAGCAATGCTAAGGAAAAAACAATCCCAATCTAAAATTCCTTACCTATACACAGATAGCGGGGCAAAACTGTACAACCCCCAAGACATCAACAACGAGATGGCAAAATTTTACCACACACTGTACAACTTACAACAAGACGCGGCGACTCATCAGCCCACAGATACTGAAATCAAACACTTCCTAGACCTCACACAACTACCCTCATTGACGCATGCACAAGTAGAAAAACTCCAGACTCCAATAACGAATCAAGAGATACTCGACACCATCGCGTCATTGCCGCCTGGTAAATCCCCAGGCCCAGACGGTCTAACAAATTGTTACTATAAAACCTTTGCTACCATACTGGCCCCGCACATGACAGTATTATACAACCACATAACTACCACGGGTAAAATGCCGAGGGAGATGCTAATGGCGCATGTAGCCACTCTCCCCAAACCAGGGAAACCACCAAATAGATGCCAGAACCTGCGCCTAATCTCGCTCCTCAACACGGACACAAAAATATTAGCCAAAATTTATGCCAACAGGCTGTCAACAATAATCCCTACCCTGGTGCACGCGGACCAGGTGGGGTTTGTGAGTGGCCGCCAGGGGGCGGATGGAGTGAGGAAAGTGTTGGACCTGCTGGGTGGACTGCGGGGAGGGGGAGCACCGAGCGTGTTGGTGTCGTTGGATGCTGAAAAAGCGTTCGACCGCCTTCACTGGCCCTTCCTCCGCGCGGTCCTAGGGAGATTTGGATTCCCCCCACGGTTCCAGGCATTGGTGGAAGCGTTATACTCCAACCCGTCGGCACAAGTAGCGAATGGGGGCTTCTCATCCAGTAATTTCAACATCACAAATGGCACCAGGCAGGGCTGCCCTTTATCCCCGATACTGTACATACTTGCCCTGGAGCCACTTGCACACATGATTAGGACGAACCCCACGATTCAGGGAATTAAGGTAAAAAACGATGAATATAAAATCGCGCTATTCGCGGATGACATCCTTCTCACACTACAAAACCCAAGCTCCTCCCTGACAGCGCTACAACAGCTGATACACCAATATGGGAAATGCTCGTACTATAAATTGAATGTCTCCAAAACACAAGCATTAGGCATCAATCTATCGCAGCCCGAGCTGAGCCACCTTAAAACGAACTTTGCATTTGAATGGCGCGTAGACAAAATAACATTTCTAGGAATAGCTTTGACCAAAACGTTGGCGGGTATCCACAAAGCAAATTACATACCACTTCTCATGGAGCTCAAATCCCTCGTACACAGTTGGAAAGGGAAGTTTATATCGTGGGTAGGCAGGATAGCTGCAGTGAAAATGCTGCTCCTTCCAAGAATACAATACCTATTCAGGTCCATCCCGCTTGCAATCCCCAGGCGTTACCTGAGTGAAATACAGACTCTAATATCCTCGTTCATCTGGAACAACACCAAACCTAGAATAGCAGCAGCCACACTACATAAACCCCTTCAGAACGGGGGTATGGGCCTGCCAAACATAGCTCACTACTATAAAGCGGCCATGATAAGCCCGATCTTGGCAGTTACGGGTAACCCTAGCCCCCCACAGTGGGTACGAATAGAAGCATGTTACACAAATAACTTCACAATCCCCGCTCTGGCTTGGATGTCCAGGAAACTAAGGCCTAAACACAAAGACAGTCTCCCCACCACTAGGCTAACACTACAAATCTGGGATCACTTTGGTAAAACACACATAATGAAAGGGGGCACCTCTCTAGCAACGCCACTGGAGACACTGAGCTTGATCATACCGGGATTCCAACTCCGCATGTGGCACGACCATGACATTAAACATCTATACCACATATGTCAGGGCCCAACTTTGAACACATTCACTGAGATCCAAAAACAATATGGGCTTCCAGACACAGCTCACTTCTCATATAGGCAATTAGCGTCATGGCTCAGGACGCAAACGATCGGTTCTTATCATCCGGAGGCTGGGCTACAAATGACAGAACTAGAATTAATATGCCTCAACCTAAAACCAAAGAAAAAACTTATCTCATTAATTTACGCCATATACAATTCCACAAAAGGCCCACATACCTTCACCTTCACAAAAGCGTGGGACCGTGATCTGACGACTCACTTATCTGAGATCCAATGGGCCAAAATATTTAAGGGACACAGGAACCTCTCATTGTGTGCCTCCCACACAGAGATCACGCGTAAAATACTATATAGGTGGTACATGGTCCCCACAAGGCTCCACAAAGGGAACCCAAACATATCGGACACGTGCTGGCGCTGTACAGACGGCAAAGGGTCCATGATACACATTTGGTGGACATGCCCAAAACTGAAACCATACTGGGACGATATAATACAACTAATCCAAGACAGCACAGGTGTCCACCTACCACAGAACCCTGAAGTCTATCTGTTGCAACTACTTCCCAAAAATCTCACGAAACCCCAAGTATACCTTATCTACCACATCATTGTAGCAGCACTACAGGCGATAAGCAGATTATGGCGAAATCCAGTTCCACCACACCTGTCCCAATGTATCAGAGCACTACAGATGACGAGACAATACGAACTAATGGCACGTAAAAATACACCACCTAAACAATTTATAGCGGTAGCCTGGGACATGTGGGAAACGTACTTGACGGGGCCAACAAAAGGGGGAACCTCCGAATCACCGTAACATGACACCACTTAAACAGGACACCACTTCAACATACAAAATTGAGAGGCACAGACTGCCTCCATAGCGACACCCAACCCCCCTCCTACCATATTGACCAATACTGTCCAATCCCGACATGGGCGACACATAGTGGGACTCGAACCACACTGGGTTAGGCACAACTCCAACGCCATCTGCTCTTAACTGAGCATGCTGACCTCCTCTCCCCTCCTCCTCCGATCCCTTCCTCTCTACCCCCCCCTTATGTTAATGTTGCATTGTTCGTTGTATTATAATGGAACCAAACGTATCAACTGGTAGCAATCTTATGACATATGTACTACTGGATATATGTATGTAAATTCTATCCACTGTTACAATCTCCTACTGTACAAGATGATTTTTGGTATGTTGATACTACAAAATGCAAAAACCTATTGCCCCCCCCCCGAGCAGCAGATGGGGGCCCTAAATCAGAAAAACGGGGGGGACCTATTGGTCCTCCCCCCTGGCCCCCACCTCTGAGCGGTGGGTGGGGGTCCTAAAGTAAAAAGGGGGGGGACCTATTGTCCTCCTCCCGGCCCCCACCCCTGAGTGGCGGGTGGGGGCCTTAAAGTAAAAAAAGGGGTGGGGGCCTGGGGGGAAAGGACAATATGTCCCCCCCCTTATTCTAACTTAGGGCCCCCACCCGCCACTCAGGGGTGGGGGCTGGGGGGAGGACAATAGGTCCCCCTCTTATTCTAATTTAGGGCCCCCACCCACCACTCATGGGTGGGGGCCTGGGGGGAGGACAATTGGTCACCCCCCATTATTGTACTTTAGGGTCCCCATCCGCTGCTCATGGGTGGGGGCCGGGGGGAGGATAATAGGTCCCCTCCCCCCGTTATTTGACTTTAGGCCCCCCACCCGCCGCACCATAACCACTTACACATCTTTAGGGCTCCCAGTGCCAGGACTACCACCACAACCACTTACATATCTGTAGGGCTCCCAGTGCCAGGATTGCCACCGCAACCACTTACACATCTATAGGGCACCCGCCTCTCAGTGCCTGGACTGCCACCACAACCACTTACACATCTATAGGGCTTCCACCTCCCAGAGCCAGGATTGCCACCACAACTACTTAGACATCTTTAGGGCTCCCAGTGTCAGGTCTGCCACCACAACCACTTACACATCTATAGGGCTCCCAGTGCCAGGACTGTCACCACAACCACTTACACAGCTTTAGGGTTCCCACCTCCCAGTGCCAGGACTGCCACTATAACCACTTACACATTTATAGGGCCACCATAACCATTTACTAGGCATGTGCAATTTTTTTCGTGCAATTTGGACATTTGGATGCTTACGAAGTTCCGAATTACCAAGGTTCCAAATTGCCGAAGTTTGGTAATGCCAAACCGAATGCCATTGGTCCGAATTGCCGAAGCAGACAAATTTTTTTACCTACCCGAATTTCTTAACTGAACCAAATTTTTTGCCCATGCACATCCCTACCATAAAAGTGAAAGACACCTGTTGAGATGCATCCAGGACCTGACTGGCCATCGAGAAAATTGGGCAGATGGCCTGTGGACCATAATTGTCACAGGCAGATCAAAAGATCTCTGTGCCGGGGAGCACCAGTCCAATGAGGGCTCTCTGTCCCTTAATGGGCTAGTGAATCTAATGCTGGGAAAATGAAGACAGTCAGGCAAACTTACTTCTGCTCTGCAACGCCTCCAGATGCAGACCATGAGTATCTCTCGCAAGCTTTGGCAGTTATTGGAGCTAGCCTTAGATACACATGGTCTGCACCAGGACGAGATCCTCTTCTCCTCTAGTCACAGCTAGCACAGGTATGCTGGAGAATAAGGGGGGTTGTTAATATACTGCATTTCTAAATTGGTGTGTGTGTGAGAGAAAATGTGTCTTAAATTGGTGTATGTAATGGAACTCCCATACTCTGACCTAATACCTCAGCCAGAGTCGGTGGGAAGGAGGCTTACCTGAAGTTCTCTTCAAGTACTAAGGTAACGGAGGATTCTGTTACAGTATGTTTTGTCAGACATTTTATGCCAGAAAACAGTTTGTGTAAATAAATTGTGACTGTGGGTAAACTGGTGAAAGAGTAATGTGTAAAATTATATTATGTATATATCGCAATGAGTGTGTAGGGGGCAGGGCCAGATTAACAGTCCTGTGGTCCTGGTGCTGACAATTATGCCGGGCCTAATTACAGAATCATATCGACCAAAAACACTAAAACAGCAGCTATAAGAAAACACATACCCTATGCTAATCTACCTCTAATTTATGTTTTCATCTTTCAAGTAAATCCATAACCCCTAACAGCAGTGTCCAGTCAAGCAGGAAGTCAATGGGCACGGTAAAAGGGTGGGCCACTGACACAAATCATGTAACCTGCCAACAGGGGCGAACATGCCCAAAAAGAGGACATGTCTGCCCAAAGAATTAGAAGGCCAGCCTGGCATGAATGCATGTCAGGCTGCCTGCTAATCATGCAAGCTGGCCAACTAAGGGCATACTATGCAGACAGCACCCTGAGCTTGGCATAAATGTGTCTAATGATGCGCTTGCTCAACGCTTTCTAAGGACTGTACCCTAGCACTCGCTGGTCCACTTGTCTCCTTACCTACTTACTAGCAGGCAGAAGCTCCTCGTATATAGTCTGGGACAGAGAAAAGCTGTATGTAGAGGAAAGGGAACATGCCACAGTGTTAGAGAGACCAAAATCAGCATTACCTTAAAGGATCACTATAGGGTCTGGAACACAAACATGAATTCCTGACCCTATAGTGTTAACACCACCAAGCCCCTCATGCCTCCATAAATATAGCAAAATCTTACTGTATTCAAGCCTGAAGCTGTAACTCTGCATGCTGTTAGACCCAGAAAAACAAGCAGTATGCTGACATCATTAGAAATGGTGGCCTGATCCAATCACAGTGCTTCCCCATAGGATTGGCTGAGACTGACAAAGAGGCAGATCAGGGGCAGAGCCAGCATGATTCAAACACAGCCCTAGCCAATCAGCATCTTCTCATAGAGATGAATTGAATCAATGAATCTCTATGAGGAAAGTTCAGTATCTGCATGCAGAGGGAGGAGACACTGAATGTTTGGATGCATTTTAGGCCATGACCCAGGAAGGATCTAAGGAGTGGCCAGTGAAGTTATCACTAGGCTGTACTGTAAAGACTGCATTTTCTCTGAAAAGACAGTGATGAAAAGACGGTAATGATTCTACTCATCAGAACAAATTCAATAAGCTGTAGTTGTTCTGGTGACTATAGTGTCCCTTTAACTATATTCATTGTCAGCCAGTCCACACAAGTTTTGTTCCCATACATCCCTCTTAAGTTTCCATACTTAAGTAAGAGTATGTTAAAAGTAGTTAGGGTTGCCACATTTCTTGGAAAAACATACCGGCCTTACTAATATGCATAATTAAATATGTATGGGTGACATCACAAGGAGTGACATAAGAGACAATGCTGTAAAATCACCAAAAAAACTACTTAGTTTGATTCTGCTGTATAGATGGATTCCTCCCAGTGCCCCCATGTCTCCCAGTGCACTCATGACTCAGTGCCCTCATGTGTCGATTACTCCAGGTCTCAGTGTTCCTATGTATCAGTGTCTCAGTGCCCCATGTCTCCCAGTGTCCCCTAGTGTCATGTCCCCAGGTCTCCCAGTGACCCTATGTATCACAGTGTCCCTATGTATCACAGTGTCTCAATGTCCCATGTCTCCCTGTGTCCTCCAGTATTCCCATGAGTCTATGTTCCCATGTATCCCAGGGTGCCCATGTCACTAGGACACTAGGAAGACGGGGAGATCTGGGGACACGGGGAGACCTAGGGACACGGAGACACCAGTGACACTGGGAGACTAGGGGACACTGGCTGGGACACATGGGGACACTGGGAAAATAGGGGACACTTGAAGACATGGGGACACAGACACTAGAGACACTGGCTGGGGGACATTGAGACATGGGGGCACTGGGAGACATGGGGACACTGAGACACCAGTGCCACAGACACTAGGGACACTAGCTTGGAGACATGGGGACATTGAGACACTTGAGGCACTGGGAGACATGGAGGCACTAGGAGACATGGGGACAGTGAGACACCGGCAGACTGGGGTCACTGGGAGACTAGGGGTCACTGGGAGACTAGGGGGCACTGAGACACCAAGGACACTGTGGGGACACTGTGTCCCCATGTGTCTCTGTGTCCCCAAGTGTCTGTGTCATAATGTCTCCCAATGTCCCTTAGTGTCTCAGTGTCTGCCATAATGTCTCCCAATGTCCCTTAGTGTCTCAGTGTCCCCATGTCTCCTTGCAGCCTTTCTCCCCCATCCCTCACTTCCCTGAGCTGTAGGCTGTCTCTGCAGGGTGGAAGTTGCTGTCTGGACTCTCTGTAGCTGCACCCCTGCAGATCAGTGAGTATAGCTAGGCAGGTAGGAATATGCTGGAACTTCCTATCCCTGCCTGTCTCCACACACAGCGACCCCTACTGGCCAATGCTGGTATTTCTCTTGTTTATACTGAGAAAAATACCAGCATTTGTATTGCCAGTATCACTGCAATATTGGCACCAACCAGGCAGCCTCAAATACTGGCTGCGCCAATAAAATAAAAGCCAGGTGGAATCCCTAAGAATAGTGTGTGAAAAATAAAAAATAAAAATAATTTTTTTTTTTTTTTTTTAAATCAATGGGCCTATTCCATGGGCCTGGAGCTGCAGCTCCATCAGCCCCTATGTTAATCCAGCCCTGTTAGGGGGGCTGTATGAGTCGCAGCCAGGGAAGGTGTGGCTAAAGCTGCTTAAACAAAGTGATTAACCTTCTAAATTACAAAGACCTCAGCAGTGGGGCTGCAAGATCATGATGCATACACCAAAACTGCTTCACTAAGCTAAAAGTGTCTTGGTGTTTAGTGTCCCTTTAAATAGATCTTATATTAGCATAATTATAAACAACAATGGTATGAGAGAGTACTCACTTTTATTTTTGTTAAGGGTGCAATGACTCCAGCTCTGGCTTTACAGATAAGTATCAAAGAATAAACAAAAATGGATGCCCAGCACTTCTTATTGTAAAAAGATGATATCCCTCTCTTGGCAAAACAGCAAAAGTTTGAATGTTGCTTGATAAAGACACGCAGTCGAAACTTTGCTGTTTTGCCAAGAAAGGGATATCATCTTTTCACAATAAGAAGTGCTGACATTTTTTGTTTATTTTTAAACATAATTATATATATATTTCTAGCAAAAAAAGAGAGCACTCTTTGCACTTGAAAGTAGTTTTATTTACATAAGGCAACAACAAAATAAGTTTACCTGTCAATGTTTCAGCTCACACTTGGACTTTTTTCAAGACATTGTTACTACTGACAAGCCTATTAATACAGGAAAAAGTGCATGAAAGTGAGGATAGTACCCACCCAGAAAGAAAACAGAAAAAAAAGTGAAGTGGACTTAAAAAAGTGCTGAATTCAGTAACTGTTCGACCTATAAGAGCCCAAGTGTTTTCTTGAGCTAAAGGTATGTTATTTCATTGGTATAAATGATCAATATTACCCTAACAAGTACCTATAGAATCCCAAGGCAAACAGTTAAAGACCCTCTGTGTATTAAGGGGTGAAAACCCCTTCAGGTCACTTACCTGAGACCCCTGCCGATGTGGTTTCTTCTCGCCGCCGCTCCTCCCAGTCTTTACGTCGGCCGGGGGGCGAGACTGATCCCGCCCACCGGCCGGGGAGACCTAATGCGCATTAGAGCTCCCCATAGGAAAGCATTAAAAATGCTTTTCAATGCTTTCCTATGGGGAATTGAGCGACGCTGGAGGTCCTCACACAGCATGAGGACGTTCAGCGACGCTCTAGCACAGGTTTTCTGTGCTATAGAGCAGGAAGCAGTGGCGTACATACCAGGGTCGCAGGGGTCGTGGCTATGTACCCACAGGGCCAGCCTCTACTCCTGGGGAAGATGACGTTCCCTGGGAGCCAGTGGCCCTGCTGACCCCGGCGGGCGGGCGGGCTGGCTGTCTGGGTGGCCGGTGCGCGAGGGAGCACTCTCCTCTGAGTGCTTCCTCTTCAGCTCCCTCGCGCACCGCACTGATACCGGAGCCGGAAGATGACGTCATCTTCCGGCGCCGGCATCCCTATGCGGCGCGCGAGGGAGCTGAAGAGGAAGCACTCAGAGGAGAGTGCTCGCGCGCCGGCCACCCAGACAGCCAGCCCGCCCGCCCAGGAGTCCAGGAGCCCAGCAGCACCACCGCTGGACCCCAGGGAATCCCCCCAGCACTCCAAAAGGTAAGGAGGCTGGGGGGATTACATTTTTTTTTTAAAAATGTGTGTGTTAGTGTGTGTGTGTGTTAGTGTGTGTGTGTGTGTGTTAGTGTGTGTGTTAGTGTTTGTGTGTGTGTTAGTGTTTGTGTGTATGTGTTAGTGTGTGTGTGTGTCAGTGAGTGTGTCTGTTATTGGGTGTGTGTCTGCTAGTGAGTGTGTTACTGTGTGTGTTTGATGTCTGTTAGTGAGTGGGTGTTTGTCAGTGAAAGTGTATGTTTTGTAAGTGAGTGTGTATGTACGTCTGTCACTGAGTGTGTCTCTGTCAGTAAATGTGTGTGTCTGTTAGCTAGTGTGTATGCGTCTGTTCGTGAGAGTGTGTGTGTGTGTCTTCAGCATTTACCTTTCTCCAGCGTCGGACTCCCCGCTCCGCCTCTCAGCTCCGAATGCACATGTGCGGCAAGAGGGCGCAGCGCATTTAAACCGCCCATAGGAAAGCATTACTCAATGCTTTCCTATGGACGCTCAGTGTCTTCTCACTGTGATTTTCACAGTGAGAATCGCGGAAGCTCCTCTAGCGGCTGTCAATGAGACAGCCACCAGAGGCTGGATTAACCCTCAGTGAAACATAGCCGTTTCTCTGAAAACGGCTATGTTTTCAGCTGCAGGGTTAAAACTAGAGGGACCTGGGGCCCCATGTCCCATGGGTCATGTGTACGCCACTGGCAGGAAGTGCCCTCTAGTGGCTGTCTAGTAGACAGCCACTAGAGGTGGATTTAACCCTGCAAGGAAATTATAGCAGTTTATAAAAAAACTGCAATAATTACAGTTGCAGGGTTAAGGGTAGTGGGTCACCCAGATCACTCCAATGTGCAGAAGTGGTCTGGGTGCCTGGAGTGTCCCTTTAACATAAATATGAAGGCACCGATCGTCTAAGGTGTTATTAACTACCTATGGAGTCCCAATGTAACCAGTTAAGAAACCTTTGTGTATTATGAAGAAAAAGGAAAACACATTAAATGTGAAACAAAAAAATAAATATAAATAAAAAAGATCAACATTTGTATACTTGCTTATACATGCAAAAATTCTAGTTTGCTTCTGTTTATGCAGTCTTTCGGCCTCCATTAACCTTGTATATAAAAAAAAACAATTAAAAGGATCCAAAGGATTTTCTTTTTCATTTAAAGGGACTCTCCAGTGCCAGGAAAACATATTTGTTTTCCTGGCATTACAGAACACTGCAGTGCCCCTCTCCCTCCCACCATCATCCCAAGTCACTGAAGGGGTTAAAACCCCATTCAGTGACTTACTGGAGTCCTGCACCGATGTCCCTTGGTGCTGAGTCAGGCTCCACCTACTCTCCTCCCCCGCCGACGTCAGCCGGCGGGGGAGACTTAATGCGCATGCGCAGCAATGGCTTGTGAGTTTCGGGCAGAGCTCTTGGATCAGCACCACTTAGTACATTTAACTGCAGCTTCTTGGTGCTGGGTGAAGGGTTGGGTTGCAGTTGTGGGCCAAAAGGTTTGCAATTTGCGGGAGCTAAACATCCAGGCGACTAGTCATTATGGCAACTCGGCCCTGCCCCCTACAGTTTCCTTTTTTATACTATCAGGGTCAATCTTTAACTGCATCTATCAAAAGTCAGTAGTCTGATTGCCTATTGTTTTGTTTATTGTTGGGTTTTTTTTTTTTTTAAATACATTTTGTATTTTTTGTTTGTGATGTTGCTTTAAACAAGGCATAGGCAACCTTCGGCACTGCAGATGTTTTGGACTACATCTCCCATGATGCTTTGCCAGCATTATGTGTGTAAGAGCATTATGGGGGATATAGTCCACAACATCTGGAGTGCCGAAGGTTGCCTATCCCTGCTTTAAACTAATGTATTTAATTTTAGGACTTACTAAACTTTATAATAGTCATTTCATGTTACTTGAATGTAACAGTGTCTTAAAATATGCAATAAATAATAAATATAGAATTAAAAAAAAAAAAACCTTTTGGAGCTGTGTTCAGAGTTGGATCCAAAATGCGTCACATCTCAGAAGCTTTTAGATCCTATCTCCTCCTCTTAAATATGATCAATGGCAATAAATTTAACTGAAGGTTGCTGGTGTCCTGCTTCCAAAAAATGTCGAGCTACCGGCTTGTCCAAACTCCCATCATGAAAATCTGTTCTGATTGATGAGTGGTGCTTTCTTATTCGTTCCCGTAATTCATGTGAAGATTTTCCAATATATTCTAACCCACATGGCAATATATCGTAACCAACATGGCATGAGTTATACAAGTCATGCAGTGTCTGATTTGAAACACTTTTCCTGAAAGTGAATAGGTAAAAGTTTCTGATGGAATTATGTGTCCACAGGACACACAGCTCAAACACTGAACGCATCCTTTGTTTATTTGTGTTTCCTCAGGGTAAGGGTGATAACTTTGACGGGGTAGCTGCATACTAGCAGGTCTTTAAGGTTGGGGTTCCTTTTGTACATCAATAGTCGTGGTCTTGAAAGGATCTGTGAAAGATATATGGGAAGGCGAAGCCTGGAGTTGTGGGAGGGGTTAATTCGGCTTATAAAAACCCAAACCTGCCTCCATACTGGGCTGACATCGACTGGTCACTTCCGGTTCCGGTTTCACCAAAGAATAATTCCCTCGTGGCTCCACAAGGTGTAGTTACAGCCAGGATACCGTCCAGGCGGTCCAGCAGGACCTCACACCGTGCTTCACCAACGCCACCTCCAAACCGCGGGTACATGATCTCTCCCAACACCGCTGATCTTCCAGGGCACCTTCCCAAATTTCCGGGTCAACTACCAGGCACTCAGTAATAGTGAGTACATACGAATGCGGTTAAACTACCGAACGGGGAACGCATGCACACAAACACAATTACACATTAAAAACATATAGCTCACACATAAACAAATTAAATAACGTACCAATAGGCACGTACATGGTCAAAACAAACCCAACTTCATTCTCCTGATACATAGTAGTTCCCATAGACGAAAACCCACACGGCTACTATACAAAACATGCACCAACACTGCCATCTACTGTCAAAAATTGATAACTACGACAGAGAATCTGCCATATGTTTGAACATGGCCAACTTGTCACCTTCGACCACCTAAAACAGGCAACCCATCTCACCCCTACAGATTTCTTTCGATATCTCCAGTTAAGGGACTATGTACAACACCCACAAGTACAAAGGGCCGCTAAAGAGCAGCTGACTTTCTTTGAAAAGATGTGCCTCACTGAAACGGCACAGCAGGGTTTAATACCCAAGTTATACTCACACATATGCTCGGAAACAAGGGAATGGGGCACCCTGGCCTATACAGACGCATGGGAAAATGATCTGGGAGAGGTCCTGGAGGGAGTGGAGTGGGAAGAAATATGGGAAGCGAATAGCTCGGTCTCCATATGCGTCTCCCTTCAAGAACAGTCATATAAGACAATGTTCAGGTGGTACACCACACCAGCCAAATTGTACCGCATGAAACAAATACCGACCGACAACTGTTGGAGGGGTTGTGGCTTTAGCGGCACTTATATCCATATGTGGTGGGAATGCCCCCAGGTACAAACTTTCTGGACAAAGATACACAAATTAATCAATAGAATTTTCCATAAAGCCCCTAAATTAGACCCATGGACATATCTGCTTAACAGATCTTTAGACGACTGGACAAAGAGGGAACAGAAACTGATTCACAAGATTACACTAGCCGCAAGGAGAGCCGTAGCGCAGACATGGCTACAGACGGAAATGCCACCCATACAGAGGGTAATCTCTAATATAAAAGAGGTACACCTCATGGATAAACTGACAGCCCGACTGAGGGGATCCATGACTAGCTTCGACAAACTATGGGACCCATGGCAGAGTAGCGACCTCTCTGACGACACAACACACACCTGACCCTCCCACAGCTAGAGATGGTAACAGACGGGGACCCGAGATACGAGAGACACTAACGGAAGTGCTCCACACCATGGTGACCAGACGTATACCCGTACCTTACCCCCCCCATCCTCTCCCTCTCAGCCCCTGACCCCCCCCCCTTTTTTCTTATTCTTTTCTTACTTCTTTACTGTCTTTCACCCTCTCTTCATTCACAATACCGCGGGGGAGCCTGAGGACCGAACCCTACTCCCTAGCAAACGAGTCCTTCCCTGGCAGGACCAGGGTTCCACCACGAGGTTCGGGAGCCAGTGCTTCTCCCCCCAATAAAAACCACTACCTTAACAAACTATGCGCTAACCTACATAGTAGGACATATGTCATCTAACGTTAGAGTACGACATAGGACATACTACCCACTGGGAGCTAATATAGCTGACACAGAGAAGCGGGGTCACTCAAATAATAATAAATCCCACAAAGCTACACTATTATACACCCCTTCTGAGTTACATGGCAATACAACACTCTGGAAACGAAGTTCACACAATACCTATGTCACCTTTATTACAAAAACCCTTGACGAGTAGCTGGAAACTTATTACTCATGCACAAGTCGTAATTATCACGATTGTCTTTTCTTTCTTATATGTATCACTGTGGTTATCTGTTATATGCTGTAATGGGCTTTTGCACAAGCCACACTGAAATCTCATAGTGCTACCCTTGTCAAGACGAAAAATAAAGAAATAAAAAAAAAAAAAAATTGATAACTACGTGTAAATCCTAAACAGTAACATTATTGTGGTGATAATTATAAATGGTTTCAATGGAATTGCCTTATATATACCAATACATTTTAACCCCAATATGTGAAAAATTACTGCATCAGGACCTTTGAAAAAATGGTTGAAAGGGATTTTAGGACAAAACTAAAGAACAATATGAAGAAGGACAATTTAAGTAAAAGAGAAAGAAAGAGCCTTAAAGAACTTATGAAATTGGAGGACATAACCATCAAACCGGCAGACAAAGGAGGTGGGGTGGTCATCCTCAACACCAAGGACTATATAGAAGAGAACCTTAGATTATTAGGAGACATTGACACATACCAATTACTAGATAAAGATCCAACCTCTGAATATATGGATAAACTCAAAGAAATACTTGATTTTGGCAAAGAAAGAGGAATTATAAATGAGAGAGAACTCAAATACTTAGGGGTGAGATTCCCAAGAATTCCGGTATTCTATCACTTACCTAAGATACATAAAACATTACAGAATCCGCCAGGAAGACCCATTATCTCTGGGATCGGATCCCTAACAGCCAATCTATCAGAATATGTTGACCAATATTTGCAGAATTTAGTGGTTTGTCTGAAATCATACCTGAAAGATTCCACTCAAATCCTTAATATACTCTCAGATCTAAAATGGGAAAAGGATATGATTCTAGTTACAGCTGACGTTACATCATTGTATACCGTTATTGAGCATTTGCAAGGCTGCGAAGCCATTCAATATTCTCTGGCAACATATTCTGATTTGAAGAATGATCAAATAGACTTTCTTGTGGCATGCATAGCCTTCATTCTGACACACAACTATTTCTGGGCTGAAGGTAACTATTATTTGCAAATAGAAGGTACCGCCATGGGGACACGTTTTGCGCCAAGCTATGCCAATCTCTTTATGGGCAAATGGGAGGACGAGTTTATATGGGACCATTGCCCTTTTGGCGCAAAACTGTCCCTATGGCGGAGATACATCGACGATTGTATTTTTATATGGAAAGGGGATCTTGACTCTTTGGAAGAATTCAAGATCTACCTGAACAACAATCCATACCATCTTAAGTTTACCTTCACCCAGTCTAGAGAACATGTGGAGTTTCTCGATCTTAATATATACACAGAAGAAGATAAACTACAAACCAAGACCTTCAAAAAGAATGTTGACTGCAACAGCTTCATTCCCTATAATAGCCATCACAGACCTATATGGCTGAGAAATATACCTCAAAATCAATTTAGAAGAATCAGATGGAACTGTTCGGAATTAGAAATATGTAAAGTACAGATGGAGGAGATGAAAGAAAGATTCATTACGAAGGGATACCCCATAGATTTATTGGGGGAAGCGATAGAAAAAACTCTTAAGATACCACGAGAAGAAACACTTTGCAATAAGATCAAGGTAGATAAATCCAACAACAATACCCCAGCTTTTATCACGAAATACAGCAATCAATCACAGGTGATACAAAGAATACTTAGGAAACATTGGGGCATACTAAAAAGTGATTCTACTATATCACAATTTATGGAGGATAAGCCCAAAATGATATTCACAAGAGCCCCTAATCTTAAGCTGATGTTGGCTCCTACTATCAAATCCGAAAACACTAAGAGAACATCAGAAAATCAAAAATGCTTTACAAGATGTCAGAAGTGTATCGGATGTCGGAATAATCCTAAAGCAAAAATAAAAAGCACTGGATTTATCTCATCCAATGACCAGAAAGAATATAGAATTAAGACAGAAATGAACTGTAACACTGTAGGAGTGATATACCTTATTACATGTCCCTGCCAAAAACATTATGTGGGACGGACGAAAAGGCCTCTAAAAACTAGGATTGCAGAGCACATTCGGAATGTAAAGAAAGGTTTACTAACTCACAATTTATCAAAGCATTTTAAAGAGATACATAATGCAGATCCAACAGGCCTGACATTTATGGCAATAGAAAAAGTGAATGTACACTGGAGAGGAGGTAGCATAGATATTAATTTAGATCAAGCCGAAACTAAATGGATATTTTTTCTTGATACTCTAGTCCCCAACGGTTTGAATATAGATTTTGAATTAAATGCTTTTTTATGAGATTTTTTAGGACTATTTTTAGTCCCTATACCACTTCTTATTATTTTTTATTTTTTTATTTTTTTTATTTATTTTTTTTAAATTTTTAAAAAAAATTTAATATTTGATAAAAATAATATAAAGATAAAAATAATTTTATCCATCCCCTTTTATATATATCCCCCCTTTTTTTAATGTATCAATCTTTTTTATCTGATAGAGTTTTTCATAGTGTAATATACTTGCGCTCTCTCTCTATTTTAATCCCAACTTTTTTAGCCTTGTATCTCTATCTATACCTGTTTCCATCTGATATAGCAACCTCTCTAAGTATACCCTATCTGCATAAAATGTAAGACCTGCAAAGATATCTTTAGTATAAATAATTCCTCTTTTAGCATAAGTAATCATGTCCAAGAATAATCCAAACTAAATCTAATAAAATCTAATAACATTTTAAAACAGTCCGCGATATGTTCTTGTTCTGTACACTAATGTTTCTGTCTCGTTGCAGGATCGAACCTAAAGAAACTTCTCTTTTCTTTTCTCTCCTCTAATTTAAGCGATCAAAAGTTTAGGGAACGGAAACTGTTAACTATATTGTTTGGAATAGTTAAATTGTATGCAATTGCCATTCCTAATATGATAGGGATACAATGTTCAGTATCCCGAATTGCACATAATGACTTTCAGGAGGTGAACAAAAAGAACATATGTAATAACAATAATAGTTATATTGTAATTTAACTAACAAGTAATGAATCAAGTTTGTCTGTTTATAACTATATTGTCTCGATTAATTACACAGTATATAGAACTATAATTGATGCTACTGTCTGCTATGACTACAAAAGATTAAGTCTATAACTATACATTGTGTGTAAATATAATTTATACATATTTTTGATTCTTTTCATATATTTTTATTCTTTTATTATTTACCCTATGCCTATTGTATTATTAATTCAGAATGTTATGTGATGAATATGAATTATATTGTGATGAATATGGACTATATTGTCTCCTTTTCGATGTAACATACACATACTAATTTTGACCAACAAATATATTGTAATGAATTGGTTAATTAACCAATTATCACCGGAGAGGTTTATAAGCACTCCCAGAAGGAGTGGAATCCAGATGTCTCTGAGGAAGTAGGGCTATCTCCCTACGAAATGCGTCAGACAAGTGAAGACGTTCACACAGCGATAGCAAGAAGAGGTTCCAGCACAGCAGTCCGGCGATCAGTGTGAAGCCCAGCCTTCTCCACGGCACGATCTGACGAGCAGTGCAGTTCCCCCCGAAGTGAGGCTCGAGGTGGAACGCACTGTGACACGCAAACCGGCCTCACCGGTTACAGCATTCAGCTACTATACTTGAAATCAGCATCCAGATCCATCCGTGCCGGAATCTAAGGTCTTAGTGCATTTTTTACCTTCTACTATCTATTGCACAATATGTGAACAGAATTTTATTACCATTTTCATATATTTTTGTATATTTTTGTACTTTTAATAAATTGGGTTTTAACCCTTTTAGTTACTCTCCGGCTACACTATAATTATTTTTCTTAGCAGCCAGTTCCATATACTGGTGCTTGCTTATTATTATTTATCACTATATGTATGTTGGCAATATATATATATCCGAGGAGGATTTTGCCAAGTTCTCTTTTATACTCTTATTGTGTATGGAAGTAAATTATACAGGCAGTGGCTATCTCTACCAATGAGTTGTATCTTTTTGGACTGATAACCTTGCCACACACTCTGTTTATTCATCTGAGTATATTTTATATATTACTTTTTGACGTCAGTGTAGAAGCTCCTGGATCCCTACTGCTGGTTTTTCAGTCAAAAGGTAAGCCGAGGTCGAGGGAGCCGGAGGACAGGTAAGCGAGATACAAGCCGAGTCAAAGGAGAGGAGAAGACAACAGGACAAAAGACAAGCAAGGGTCAAAACCGGAAACACAAGATAAAGAACGCGCTGAGTGAC